>CM071587.1:7590423-7662805 GCA_036426205.1 Ascaphus truei
GGTTGTCTAAGGCCTCTCACAGAGATACGGGGGAGGGGGGTGTCAGCCTCTCACAGAGATACGGGGGGGGGGGGGTGTCAGCTCTCCACAGAGATACGGGGGAGGGGGGTGTCAGCCTCTCACAGAGATACGGGCGGGAGGGGGGTGTCAACACTACTCACACGAGATACGGAGGGGGGGGGTGTAGCCTCTCACAGAGATACGGGGGAGGGGGTTTGTCAGCCTCTACAAGAGATACGGGGGGGGGTGTCGCCTCTCACAGAATACGGGGGGGGGTGGGGTGTCAGCCTTCACAAGATAGACGGGCGGGGGGTGTCAGCCTCTCACAGAGATACGGGCGGGGGTGTCAGCCTCTCACAGAGAAGGGGGGGGGGTCAGCCTCTCACAGAGAAGAGGTGGGGGGGGGGGGGGTTGTCGACCTTCTCACAGGATAAGGGGGGGGGTGTCAGATCTACAGAAGAACGGGAGGGGGGGGTCAGCCTCTCACAGAGATAGGGGAGGGGGTCAGCCTCTCACAGAGTACGGGGGGGGGTCAGACTCTCACAGGGAGGAGAGGGTCAGCGGGTTGCTGCTGCCGTACGTCGGGTTCAGCGCCAGTCATGGGTTTCACGTCTCAGTATGTGGCCCCTTCCTGCCCTCACATTTCCAGCACACCCGTTACCTCTCTCACTCCCTCCCCCCTTCCCCGGTGACACCTGATCCCGACCCCCGGACTCTGTTTTAGCCGGACACTCACCGCAGCGGCCGCCATCTTGGATCCACGTGTCACTGATGACGTCGGCGGAAGTGCACAGTATCTGATACCACTGCTTATCTCCATGGAAACCGGAGGCGGCAGGGGGTGGTAAATACTGCGGCCAGGCGGGTAACCCTGTAATACCGCCATGTAATCCTACCCCGTCATATCCTGTAAAATATCCGAATACCCTGTAAATAATACAGCATTACCCCATCATGTCCTGTATAATCTGTCATACATGAATACTCTGATACAATAATTACCCTGTCATAAACCCACGACCTCATGTAATGTAATACCCAGCATACCCCAGTCATGTCCTGTAATAATACTCTGTAAACCTCGTAATACTACCAGTTACTTCATCATGTCCTGTAATTACCCAGCATAACCCAATTTTTTTTCATGTTCAGTGTAATAATAACTCTGTAATACCCTCTAATCCTGTAATAAATACCCAGAGCTACCCCATCAGGTCCTGTATTACAGCCCAGCATGACCCCATCATGTCCTGTAATAAACTTAAATACCCTCTAAATAACCTGAATAATACCCAGCATACCCCATCATGTCCTGCAATAATACTCTGTATTACCCTCTATTTTTTTATGAGGGTGGACATTGTTTTTCCCCTTTTCAAATATGGGTCTGTATTCAAACCTTGGACTCATTTGATACATTGCATCTTAGTTATTCAGTGATTTTCATTGATCATTTTCATGAAACCTTGGTTTCCTCCCAATCTGCTGTATACGTTTTCATTAATGGATGTTACCATGCTATTATCGTTATTACACATGTATGTTGAATGCACTTGTGTTTAGTGTTTTTTTTTTTGGCGAGACATTAGTATTTGACTCTTGTATCTATCAGGTCTTTTTGTTCATCTATACACTTGCGTACGTAGGTTGCGTACCTAGGAAAAGATAATTTTTCCTAGGGTAGCACAATTACCTATGTGTCACCTATATTTAGACGGTGACGACAGCATACCTATCCTGTCAGTCTTTGATTTTTCTACATGTAGTGTATATGGTCCCCCCCCCACCCCCCCGTTTTGGTTTTAATGTTTTAATCATGTTATATCTGACATTAAAGTATGCTTATTCTATAGTGGATATTCAGAGAGTGCTCATCTTTGGACTTTTGTCTGGTTGTGCAACATTGTATTTCTGTCTAGAGCACCGACCATACTCTTTAATTTAGAGTTTATTCTTTGGTCTTGTAATGCCCTTTAGCAGTGGTGTATATGCAAGTATTTTGTATGTATGTATGCTATTGATGTGTGATGTGGGTATATTATATATATATATATATATATATTATAACACACACCACAACACACACACACACACACTCTAGGCTTTTGTGGCCGGGTTCTCCCCGGGGAATGTAATTGAATACAATGTCCAAACAACCCCCCCCCCTCCCCAGCTGGTACGGAAAACTTCCCCACGCTGCTGTGGAGCATGTCCCCCTCGCTGCAGCAGAACATCTCCCTGCCCCCCCTTTGGTTACAACTCCCCCGCTGTGCAGCCCACATTTTCCCACCCATCCCCCACACAAAAGAAAAAAAGCAAGTCCTCTATAAAGCACTCAAATTGACAAAAATAGTATGTGATAAAGCAAAAATTGACTTTATTAGCAATTAACAGAATACACAAACAAACACATAAAAATAAATAAAAAATGGTGATACCGCTATACTCCTGCTGAAAAATATACTGATGCCCAAAATCAATAAAGAAAAGGAAATATATAAGTAAAAATTATATATATAAATTTCCTAACACTAAAAATATAATCCAATTACCAATAAATAAGTAAAGTATACCTCAAAAGTAAATAATGACTGTCAAAAGATGTATAAACTAGTACTAAACTGTGCTAAATTAGGTAAGGACTGTATAATAGACAAATACCAACTTAACCAGTTGTAATGAAGCTAAGTGGTCATAATGTATTAAAGTGCAGTTGATTAGTTGAAAAACATAAGCACACTGTCCAAGTCACAGAAATCCAGAGCATCATAGAGCACAAAGTCCTGGTTAAATGACCATAATAAAAGTTAAGTAACAAAAAATGGAAGTCAAAAAGATGTGTGAGTATAATAAGGTGTCCAGAATGAAACTTAAATTTGATACATTGGTATTGGGAAGCAGCAAATAATAGAGTGATTACTCATCAGCTGGGAGATGTCATCTGATTGCCGTAGAGATTCCTGATATCTTGTATGGATTGCATCTGCTTATCTTGCAAGGTCTGATACATCAGCTGTAGAAGGTAGCTATCCTACCTCTTCTAACACAGCACATTGCAGGCCTAGCTATCCTACCTCTTCTAACACAATGTTAATCTTGTTTGTTAATATTACATATACCCATAATCAAATCTCTAACTGCCCATGACATGTCTGTAAATTGAATGTATAACCTCTGTTCATTTAATGCTCCCATGTATTATTGTAACTCTGGCGTTCTATCTGTCTATTTGTGTAATGAAATAATTCTATTTCATTTGAGTTGTTCTCAAACTGGCTGTAAAGTATTAAAGTGAAACACATTAAGTGAGGGAGGGGGGGGGGGGGGGAGGGATGGGTGTGTGGATGTGTGGTGTGTGGTGGTGTGTGTGTGTGGAGTTGTGTGTGTGTGTGTGTGTGTGTTGTGGTGTGTGGTGTGTGTGTGTGTGTGTGTGTTGTGTGTGTGGTGTGTGTGTGACAAAAGGTGGCACTGAGTGCTCATTGCATGTCATTTCCCAGAATCCCTTGCTGCAGGGGAAGCGCTGTATGCAGGGCGGATAATGGGGAAAGAGAGGGTTGCAGACCTGTCTAAGACATGCAAATGAGCATACAGTAATATTTACAGTTGCTTTATGCTTTACTGTGGAGGGTTTTTGTCACCTTTTTTACCCACCATAACCTTAATAATTGTGGTGATTACCTAGTCTATAGTCTCAAACCAGCTTAGCCATTACAATCAACCTCACACTGATAATACCCATCAAGGTTGAAACATGTCTGTGAGTGGGTTTAATAGCTTTGCATTTCATCCCAGCCTCTGTCTAAAAACTGTGTTTAAAACAGCATTGTCACGGTGACTTTATGGCAGGCTGTAATTTACACCAAATATATATAATAATATAATATATATAACTGGGTTGAACTGGGACGAGACTTAGATATGATAAAATATAATTTATTCCTTGATAAAGGTGAACACAACAGATTATACAAATAACAGGCAAAATATAGACACTTACTTAAAGATGGAAATGATGAAACAGTCCCATCTGGACTGGCAGTTCATACAGAAATCTTCATCCTTCCAAGACATTGCATAGCAATTCTCTCGCAATCAGGTACAATCAAGATGATATCAGAAGACAAAGGATAAAGGGTATAAGCCTGTGACGGGAGCTTTGTGACAGGCTATTAATAATACAACAATATATATATAACTGGGCTGAACTTGTACGAGACTTAGATATGATAAAATATAATTTATTCCTTGATAAAGGTGAACACACAAAATATACAAATAACAGGCAAAATATAGACACTCACTTAAAATGGAATGATGAAACAGTCACATCTGGACTGGCAGTTCATACAGCAATCTTCATAATCATCAAGACACGAAAAACATGAAAGACAATAGCCATAGACTGGGCCTGGTTCTTATACAATTATTTCCCTTTGAGCACAACCTAAACCCAGCCCCTCTCATAAATCAGTGGTGAAGTTGACAGGTTTCCTCAGAGTAAAAACTCCTCCACCCAGGACGTTAAAAACTGCTTTTCCTATCTAAATAACTTCATAACTTCAGTTCAGTAATACTTACTGGCATGCGAGCATATTAATACATTCGGCCCGCGTGACGATCCCAATGAGACTAAATATTACCATGTAGTACTAAAATTAAGAGAGTATTAATATCTGGCTCTTAGTATCTGTTAGGACGGCTAAACACCAGGGGTCTGTAAACCGTTAGTTGCGGGTAAGTCCCACGGAAACACATATGTAACTCTTAGCGTTCATCCAAGGACATCTCATAATATTCTTAATTATAAGGTCACTCATTCTGATTCTTTCTGGGTAACCGCCCCCAGGCCCCCATCAAAAAACCCTTTGAAGCAGGGACACCCGGGTGGTGGACATTTGTCACCTGGTGCTAAATGTCACACCCAATGTCCTAGCCTGGGTCTAGCTGTCTCTCAAATTCCCTTGGTCTGCAAATTAGGTGTTAACATACTGTACACTAAAAACCCCTTCTGCTTTCACACCCAACTTCAATCAAGCCTTTTGAAGTCCAGATTTTCTGAAAAGACACCCCACACTTGTATTTTCTTTAAACTGTAGCTATTAACCCCTTAAGCCCCAGTGTGTGTGGTGCAGACACTGGCCCAGAAACAATACATTTTTTACAGGGGAATAAGCATTTGGATATTGGAGAGAGGTAAAAACACATTACTGGACCTCAGTCCAGTTAACCCCTTGCTTCCCAGGTGAGGGGTAGAGGGTGGCAATTGGGGTGCAACCCCTTTATATCCCGGGCCCAAATCCTCTCGATCGTCACAAGCATGCATTGGTTGAGGATTGCTGTGTAATACGAGCTTGAGACAAAAGGTAGCACATGAGTGCTCATTTGCATGTCATTTCCCAGAATCCCTTGCTGCAGTGGAAGCGCTGTATGATGGGCGATAATGGGGAAAGACAGGGTTGCAGACCTGTCTAAGACATGCAAATGAACATACAGTAATATTTACAGTTGCTAATATATATATATATATATAATATATTAATATATATATATATATATATATATATATAATATATATATTGTGACAACCACATCACGTTGAGGTCCCTTTTATATATATATATATATATATATATAATTTGTGTGGGGGAAAAATAACTACATCCTCTTTGAATTCTATGGTTTTACATATCAGGACATAATAACAATCATCTGTTCCTTAGCAGGTCTTAAAATTAGGTAAATACAACCTCAGATGAACAACAACACATGACATATTACACAGTGTCATGATTTATTTAACAAAAATAAAGCCCAAATTGAGAAGCTATGTGTGAAAAACTAAGTACACCTTTACTGCTTCCATAGGAATTAAGATGGTGCTGCTAATCAAATGCCCTTGATTAATTGATCATCAGCAAGTGTGACCACCTCTATAAAAGCTGAAGTTTTAGCAGTTTGCTGGTCTGGAGCATTCAGGGTGTGTTAACACAATGCCCAAGGAGGGGAAAGACACAGCAATGATCTTAGAGAAGCAATTGTTGCTGCCCATCAATCTGGGAAGGGTTATAAGGCCATTTCCAAACAATTTAAAGTCCATCATTCTACAGTGAGAAAGATTATTCAAACATGGAAAACATTAAAGACAGTTGCCAATCTTCCCAGGAGTGGACGTTCCAGCAAATTCACCCAAAGGTCAGACCGTGCAATGCTCAGAGAAATAAAAAAAACAAACAAGAGTTACATCTCAGACTCTACAGGCCTCAATTAGCATGTTAAATGTTAAAGTTCATGACAGTACAATTAGAAAAAGACTGAACAAGTATGGTTTGTTTGGAAGGGTTGCCAGGAGAAAACCTCTTCTCCCTAAAAATAACATGGCAGCACGGCTTAGGTTTTCAAAGTTGCATCTGAACAAACCACAAGACTTCTGGAACAATGTCATTTGGACAGACGAGACCAAAGTGGAGATGTTTGGCCATAATGCACAGCGACTCGTTTGGCGAAAACCAAACACAGCATATTAGCACAAACACCTCATACCAACTGTCAAGCACGGTGGTGGAGGGGTGTCGATTTGGGCTTGTTTTGCAGCCATAGGATCTGGGAACCTTGCAGTCATTGAGTCGACCATGAACTCCTCTGTATACCAAAGTATTCTAGAGTCAAATGTGAGGCCATCTGTCCGACAGCTAAAGCTTGGCCGAAATTGGGTCATGCAACAGGGCAATGATCCCAAGCACACCAGCAAATCTACAACAGAATGGCTGAAAAAGAAAAGAATCAAGGTGTTGCAATGGCCAGTCAAAGTCCAGACCTCAACCCGATTGAAATGCTGTGGCTGGACCTTAAGAGAGCTGTGCATAAACAAATGTACATAATACGGCCCTGCTCCCTATAGAAGTTTGCTGCAGGTAACCTGCATCCGGCATCACTCGTCCTCTGCGTTCATCCGGTACCTCCGCAGAAAGTGATGACGTCACTCAGTCTCGCGAGAGTCCCGTTCCTCTGATCGTAGCTTCACTGTTTGCCAAAATAATTAGTCCTCCACGTAAAACATGTAGTGTAACAGCTACCAAGTGTTCCTGTGTTACTCAAATGACAGATAATCCACGCTCATTTGAGTAACACAGGAACACTTGGTAGCTGTTACGCTACATGTTTTACGTGGAGGACTAATTCTTTTGGCAAACAGTGAAGCTACGATCAGAAGAACGGGACTCTCGCGAGACTGAGTGACGTCATCACGTCCTGCGGAGGTACCGGATGAACGCAGAGGACAGGAGATGCCGGTGTTGGAGAGGAATCCCATCTGAAGCCTCGACTGTCCACAACAGAGTACACCATAAGACCTTTTGAGACCCCAAAAGTACCGTGAGTACTAAGAGCACATTAGGTGCAGTGAGAGACCCAAGCAGGGCTAACTTAAACGGGGACTATATCCGGTCTTATGAGACTGTGGGCACTTTAAGTAGTGCAGGTGCAGAGTGTGACGTCATTAGAGCCCACGGCTACTTGAACTGTGTGTATACAAAGCCTCACACTAGGACAACAGAGGTGTATATGGATATCGATAGTGACTGTCAGAAGACCAGCTGAATATTATTAGCCCATATGAGTGTGAGATACTCTGAATTCTCAACCGTTTTATGAGAACTCACAAAGTGTGAGTTTTTTACTTACCTTTATTGTATTATTCTTTTTATTAAAACTGTGTTACACTATTTGTATGTTTCTTACCTTCCTTTCTATATGTAACGCTACGTACGAGATAATACTTGGCTGTGAAGTACGTGCTGCTGGATGTTCCAGATCATCTATACTGTTCCAGATCCCAGAGTGGATACAAGGCTCGAATTAATTCAAACGCTGTGAGTGCATATCGTACCATCTATGGGTTCAATTGTCAGAACATACTACCCTATGTTTTTCTTTCTTGTCTCCACTTGCGCCTCGGTCAATCTTTTGGAATCTCTTCGTTACCAGCCTCTGGAGCGGTAGACGTATTGGCAGCAGACAGAGTCAGGGAAAGTTAGATTGTTAGGGTTTATACCCTGCGCTATATGTGGTAATTATATTATTTAAGACTCTCTGTGTGATTGCGCTGTGTGTATTTTTCTTTTGTATAATGTATATATATATATATATAAATATATATATATATATACATACAGACACAGACACAAATGGAAAGACAACCACGAAAAACAGAAGTTCAGAGATGTAACAGAGATAGAAACCAAAAAAAAATGGTGTGTGTGCCAAGCACGCGCATTTTAAGTGAAACTTCTTTGTCTTTTGTCACTGTTTTGTTACAGAAATTGTAACTGTGAATTCCTTGTATGTGTGTCAGTGTGTATGTGTGTCAGTGTGTGTGTGTGTGTGTCAGTGTGTGTGTGGTCTCCATCTCCTGGTACGCCGGACCCCGAGGGAAGGAGGCCCCTGTGCATGCGTGCAGAGCGTAGGAGGCCTCTGCGCATGCGTGCAGAGCGTAGGAGGTCTCTGCGCATGCGTGCAGAGCATAGGAGACCTCTGTGCATGCGTGCCGAAGGCCGAGAGCCATTTTAATGGCCAGAAGTTCCCGTTTCACAACATAATAATTTCTTTCTGAGGCAGAATTTTTTTTTAGAAAAGAAGGCACAGGGGTGGACTTTCCCCTGAAAATCCTTTCTTTGAAAAACGACGGTTCCATCTGCCAGATCAGATGCGTCTACTTCAAGCGTGAAGGGTTTCGTAGGATCTGGATGGATCAGCACAGGTGCGGATGAAAAGGCGGACTTCAGCTTCTCGAAAGCTAGAAGAGCCTCAGAGAGCCAGCCATATCTTAGGGTTTGCCCCTTTCTTAGTAAGAGCCGTAATGGGTGCAACCACCTTGGAGAAGTTCCTGATAAAACGTCAGTAGTAGTTGGTGAACACAAGAAATCTTTGAGTTGATTTAAGGCCTATCGGTAAAGGCCAATCCAACACTGCTGATACTTTCGCACGATCCATCTCAAACCCATGGGAAGAGATGAAATATCCAAGGAAGGAAATCTTCTTTTGTTCGAACTGACATTTCTCGAGCTTGGCAAAGAGGGAGTGATCCCGAAGTTTTTGAAGAACCAGTCTAACCTGTGCCCGATGTTCGGACAAAGAACTGGAAAAAATAAGGATATCATCCAGATACACTACGAGAAATTGGTCAAGTAAATCCCGGAAGACCTCATCGATATAATTTTGAAATACGGCTGGTGCGTTACATAGGCCAAATGGCATGACTAGATATTCGTAGTGGCCGTCATGGGTATTAAAAGCTGTTTTCCACTCATCACCCTCTCTGATCCGAATTGTAAGCTCGTCTGAGATTCAGTTTGGTGAAGATTGTGGCCTTGCGTAAGCGGTGGAACAGTTCAAGAATGAGAGGTGGAGGATACCGATTTTTTTACAGTGATTTTATTTAGGCCTCTGTAATCGATACATGGCCTGAGAGAACTGTCTTTTTTGGAAACAAAGAAGAAACCTGCACCAGCGGGAGAGTTAGATTGGCGGCTAAACCCATGCTGAAGGTTATCCGAAATATATTCCCGCATAGCCTCGGTTTCTGGTTCCAAAAGGGGGTAAGTGCGGCCTCTAGGAGGGATGGCCCCTGGGAGCAGGTTGATAGCACAATCTTATGGTCTGTGTGGCGGTAACTCCTCTGCCTGTTTTCTGTCAAATACATCGGCAAAGTCCTGGTAAGAAACTGGCAGGCATGACAAGGAAGTCTCTGTAGGTAGCCGGACCTCTGAGATAGTGTGAGACACCGGGAGAAAGGATCCATGGCAATGTTGTCCCCAGGCTGTCACTTGATTGGTCGCCCAATCAATATTAGGGTTGTGGTGCCGCAACCAGGGAAGGCCTAGGACCACTGTAGTCGAGGGAGAGCAAATAACATTGAATGACAGTGTCTCTTTGTGAAGTGCTCCAACCGTAACCAGCAAAGGTTTAGTCTTGAGGGTGATGGTCCCAGGTATCAGAGGTCTTCCATCAATGGCCACTACCGGTAACGGAATCTCCCTAGTATGGAGAGGAAGGGAGAGGAGTTCCGCAAATGCGTGTTCAATTAAATTCCCTGCAGACCCTGAATTCACAAAAGCTTGAGTGAAGATGGAAGCTGGTCCCCACAAGAGTGAACCCAGCACGAGCAACTGTGAAGGTTGTAACGGAGGAGGAATAGAAGAAATGTCCAGAGAATATTCCTCTATCTTCGCTGGGTACTGGAGTTTTCCTGATTTAGGACAATTTCGTCAAGATGACCTTTGAGTCCACAGTACAGACACAGCCCCCTGACACGTCTCCTAGTTCTCTCCTGTTCAGGTAATTTGGTATCACCTAGTTGCATCGGTTCCTCCTCTGAGAGAGGTGTAGTAAGAGGAGTCTGAAAGTGGAAGGCAAGCCAAATTATTGGGGTTTTTGATGGGCGGTCTCGCTCGGTCTGTTGTTTTCGCATCCAGAAATCCATTTAGATACAGAGTGGAATTAATTCCTCCCGGTCCTTGGTGTGTCCCGGCTAGTCAGTTCATCCTGTAAACACTAAAAGGCCCTGCTAAATGCTGCCAGCAGAGCTTCATTGTTCCAGCCAGTCTCCGCAGCAAGGGTACGGAATTTAATGACATACTTGCCCACAGTGCGGGTTCCTTGCCGGATTTGAAGGAGTACAGCAGAAGAAGAGGACCCACGACCGGGAGTGTCAAAAACTCTTTTGAATGCTTGGAGAAAGTCAGCGGCGTTGTCTATCAGTCGTGATTCCTTTTCCCAGAGAGGGGAGGCCCAGGCCAAAGCCTCGTCGGTCAGTAGGGAAATTACGTATGCTACCCTGGATCGATGGGTGCAGAACATGGAGGGCTGGAGTTTGAACTGGATCGAACACTGATTCAAAAATCCTCTACAAGTCATAGGGTCCCCTCCATAACGTAGAGGCGTCGGGATTTGTGGTTCCCTGGGCGTAGGGGATGACAGAGCTGGCGCTGGAGACGCTGCCAGCAATGGTAGTGCAGGGGTAGAACCTCCCTGGAATATATCCAGCCGGTCATTTTAAAATTGTACCAAATACAGAAGAATTTACAATACATCTGTTCTCGGACGCGCTATTAGAGAGGGTTGGGGTTCCTTAAAATGCATCTGATATCAGATGCGCTATTAGAGAGAGTTGGGGTTCCTTACAATGCATCTGATCTCAGACGCGCTATTAGAGAGGGTTGGAGTACCATACAATGCATCTGATCTCAGACGCGCTATTAAAGAGAGTTGGGGTTCCTTACAATGCATCTGATCTCAGACGCGCTATTAAAGATGGTTGGGGTTCATCAGAATTTCACATAGCGTTGCTTAACCAAAAAAAGGTTGGAAACCACTGCAGTAAGCTCTCAGCAGCAGGGCCCTCATTACCTTTTGTATCTGTTTGCACTTGTCTGTCCTTATTTGTTATGTCATTCGGTTTACGTAATACACATGTACCCTCATTGTACCCAGGGTTGCCACTACTCCGGGTTTCACCCAGTGACTACAGGTTTTGGCCACCTATCTCTGAGCTACGGGTTTACCTTGTAAACCTCCGGGTGGCTGCGTGCGGCATCCCCCCTGCAACTCCTGTCAATATGGCTGCGCGGCGTCAAATGGCAGCTCGTCGCCATGACAACCGGACACTACGTGACGTCACGCGGCGCCACATTGCCATGACGTCATGTCATAGGCCCATAGGGGCCATAAGGCTGCGCTTATAGTGTCGGCGACGCGACTGTCGCATCAAAACAAATGCATTGTCGCCGTCGTCGGTGCTTATAGTGCATGCGACAGCGACAGTCTCCCCTTGCGGCCAATCAGGAGCTTCTCCGTCCCTCTGCCTTCCCCCTTTATGACGTCGCTGGCATTGTAGCCCATATATATATATATGGAAGGCCCCAGGCATGCGGCGGTTTCCATTCTATGGGCCCGCCGCAAAGCGAAAATCGCCGGGATGCGGCGATTTTCAGCGTGTACGGTCACAAACCGGCAATTTCCCCCCTTCTGCGCGTGCGCAACCTCCGTTCTGCGCATGCGCACCCTCGTCAACCGCCCTTTCTGCGCATGCGCGACCCCCTGACTTCCCCGTTCTGCGCATGCGCAGACATGGCGGCCCCTTTCTCGGTACCGTCGTGTCAGCGGATCGCCGGGAAGCGGGGCCTTGCTGTATATACACCAAGGGGGGTGGGTGATATATATACCAATGTCTGGGGGGTAATGGATGGTTTGTGAGTGGTGGGGGGTAGTGTGAGGGGCATATTTTCCCGCCATTTCCTTCCATTTATGTTTCTGCCTCACTAGGCCCTGCACGTTGGTGACGTTTCAGTGGGCATGATCGACCCTCTCGAGACGTTCTCGCGATGGCTTGTGTGGCCCCGCCCCTCTGCGTCCGGCCAATAGCATGCGCAGCACCCAGAGGGGGTTGACCACGTGTTTGGCAGGCGGGGCAGGAAAGGGTGTGGCTTGCCACCGCGGTGTGTTGTGGGAAGTGTGGTTCCGGTGCGGGAGGATAGGGCAGTGTCGCACCGAGTCAAGAGTTGGGACTGCCCGAGCCGGAGCGGACTACAACTCCCAGCATACACCGGGAGGCCGAAGCGTATTACAGCAAGCAGAGACCAAGCGGGAGCACCGAGGCCCGGGAACCGAAGCGCCATGAGGGACAAGCAGAAACGGCGGAGGGAGCGCACGTGGGCCGAAGCCGCCAGGATGGTACAGTGCGGGGGTCCTGGGGTGGGGGGGAGAGAAGGGATATGACTACAAGGGAGGGGGGAGGAGGAGGGATATCACTACAAGGGAGGGGGGAGGAGGAGGGATATGACTACAAGGGAGGGGGGAGGAGGGGGGATATGACTACAAGGGAGGGGGGGGGGGGGGAGAGAGAGATATGACTACAAGGAGGGGGGGGGAGGAGAGGGATTATGACTACAAGGGAGGGGGGGGAGGGGAGGTATGATTACAAGGAAGGGGGAGTTGGGATATTATACAAGGGAGCGGGGGGAGGGGGGGAATGTGAGACAAGGGAGGGGGGATGGGATGGGGGGATATGACTACAAGGGGGGGAGGAGGGATATGACTACAAGGAAGGGGGGGAGGTGGGATATTACTACAAGGGAGCGGGGGGAGGAGGGATATGACTACAAGGGGGGGAGGAGGGAGATAACTACAAGGGGGGGGGGGGGGAGGGATGACTACAAGGGGGAGGGAGATGACTACAAGGGGGAGGGAGATGACTACAAGGGGGAGGGAGATGACTACAAGGAGGAAGGAGATGACTACAAAGGGGCGGGAGGAGGGAGATAACTACAAAGAGGGGCGGGAGAGGAGGGATGCGACTACAAAGAGGGGGGGGAGAGGAGGGATGCGACTACAAGAGGGGTGGGGAGAGGAGGGTGCGATACAAGAGGTGGGGGAGAGAGGAGGGATGCGACTACAAAGAGAGGGGGGAGAGGAGGGATGCGACTACAAAGAGAGGGGGGAGAGGAGGGATGCGACTACAATGAGGGGGGGGAGAGGAGGGGTCTGGCTATAAGGAGGAGGGATGCAACGCGGGGAGGAGGGATGCGACGCCAGGGAAGGGGGGAAGAGGAGGGCTGCGACTCCAAAGAGGGGGGGTGGAGGAGGGATGCGACGCAAAAGAGGGCGGGGGAGGGAGGGAGAGCGAACTACAAAGAGGGGGGAGAGGGGGAGGGATGCGACCAAAGAGGGGGGGGGGAGAGGAGATGCGACAAAAGAGGGCGGGTGGGAGAGGAGGGATGCGATACAATGAGGGGGGGGAGAGGAGGGGTGTGGCTATAAGGAGGAGGGATGCGACGCGGGGGGAGGAGGGATGCGGAAGCAGGGAAGGGGGGAAGAGGAGGGCCTGCGACTCCAAGAGGGGGGGTGGAGGAGGGCATGCAGGCCAACAAAAGAGGGGGGGGGGGTGGAGGAGGGATGCGGCAACAAGAGGGGGGAGAGGAGGATGCGACTACAAGAGAGGGGGAGGAGAGGAGGAGCGACCTACAAGAAAGAGGGGGGGGGGGGAGAGGAGGGATGCGACTACAAAGAGGGGGGAGAGGAGGGATGCGACTACAAAGAGAGGGGGGAGGAGGGATGCGACTACAAAGAGGGGGGGAGAGGAGGGATGCGACTACAAAGAGGGCGGGGAGAGGAGGGATGCGACTACAATGAGGAGGGATGTGGCTATAAGGAGGAGGGATGCAACGCCAAGGAAGGGGGGAAGAGGAGGGCTGCGACCCCAAAGAGGGGGGGGGGTGGAGGAGGGATGCGGCAACAAAGAGGGGGGAGAGGAGGGGTGCGACTCCAAGGAGCGGGGGGGGGGGGGGTAGTGGAGAGGATGGGATGTGACTCCAAGGAGCGGTGGGGGATAGGAGGGATGCGACTCCAAGGAGGGGGCTGTCTTAGCCATATTAAGATTGAGGCGACATGGGGCCACCCCGGCCACGATTGCTGATGGTCATTCTTCACTTTTCCCCTGATCTGCTGGTGTAAGGTTGGGCGCAGAGAAGTGTAGTTTAGGGTGATCAACATAGAGGTAAAAGCTGGATCCAAAGCAGCCAATAAGGTCACCGAGAGCGCATGTAAAGACTAGGGGACCTAAAACGGGGCCTACAGGTAATTCCATAAAGGTAGAGGAGTTGGCAAGACCTTCATTTGGTTTGTGTCCGCTCGTTGTGGGGTTTCTTTTCTCTTCTGGTGCTAACATTAAAGGGGCAGTAAGAAAGGTAGGGGGGAGAACCCGTTGAGGGCAGTGCTGTGGATTACAACCCAGCAGGTGAAGAATGTGTAGGAGAAGAGGGTGGTCCACGGTATCTGAAGCTGAGAAGAAAATCAGAATGGAGCCGTTCCCTTGAGATGTTGGCTACATGGAGGCCACCCTACCTCGGTGAGCACGATCTCTCTGGAGTAGGCTGTGCGGAAGCCGGATTGGAGAGGGTCGAGTAGGTTAATGGAGTTGAATGAAGTGTACGTAAAGAAACAATTCCAGAATTTTCGTGGGAGACTGGGTCGTTTTGGTTAAAAGGTGAGGTAGGGTCTAGGATGTTGTTCTTAAGAACAGATTAAACCATAGCATGCTTGGAGATGAGGACCAGAACAGAGATGCGTTAAAGATATGGATGAAGATGGCGATTACTGAAGCGAAAAGTTTCAGGAGATGGAAGGAAATAGAAATCTCACTCTGCTTTTCACCGTTATCTCTTAGCTTCCACTGCAGCCAGGGATTCTGGGAAATTACATGCAAATGAGCACAGGGTCAGCTTTCCCTTCGTGCCCATTTTAACACGGACCCCTATAAGCAGTGTTCGACAAACCTATACATTTGCTCGCCCCAGGCGAGTGGATTTAACCCCCGGGCGAGTAAATATTGGCCCAAGCAGCACACGTTTGGTACTAGGTGGCGAGTAGATTTTTTTTGTGTGGCGAGTAGATTTTTTGGTGATTTGTCAACCACTGCCTATAAGCGTATGCCTACCGTATTGCACAGCGTTTCGGCACAGTCTGGGTTAAAGAAACGCATAGCCAGTCGAACCTACTCACAGACTGAATGGAGTCCAGGCTGCATGCGGTGGAGGTTGAGAAGAGCAGATGAGAGATTTTCCTCTAACTGGAGAAAATGAGTTGCTGGAGGTGTGTGGCAGGGACAAACTGATTCCTCTGCAGATAGCTTCCACATTGCTCTTGAATTAAGTCAGTCGGGGGGTATTATGTAGCGGGAGGTCAGAGGGTGTAAAAGACAGAAGAGGTGGTGTGGTTTGGCTGCGTGCTTGTTTAGGACAGGTGAAGTAGCGTTTTGTTTTTGGCAAGAAAACGAGCAGAATTAAAGCAGGCCTGAATTAATTGGTAGAGAGAAATAATCTATATATTTTGAAAGGTTGTCTTTGCATTTGGACACCCTAAGACGGGGGTGTGCAAATTTTCAGTCTGCACCCCCTGTCTGCTCTCGCTCCCCCCCCCCCCTTACTGGTGTCCGCGGCGTCTCTTCTGAAGTCGTAATTTGCTGCCGCGTTACCTTGGCGCTGGATGCCGTTGACACCTGGTAAGGGAAGTTAGAGGCCGCGAGTGCGCTCACCAGCATATTTAATTGAAATGCCTTCGGGAAGAGCCTCTAACCGCCGTGCGTCACCCCCCACCCCCCTCAGAAAATCTTGCGCACCCCTGCCTTAAGATACAGATAAAAACCTGCTCCTTGATGCCAGGAATCATGCAAAATGTGGTTGTTTGGGTGCCATTTTGAATCAAGATGGCTGACTGAACCTTTCAAAATTGCACTGATTTTAACCAAATTTGTCAGGTAGTAAGTAGCTGGACTGAATTTCGAAAATCCATGTTTTCCACATTGGCCAACTTTTATGTTGCTCCAGAGTGGGAACTCGGGGAAAAACAAAAAATATAGTTTTACCCAACCGTATTAAAATAATATATATATATATATGTATATGTATATGTATATGTATATGTATATGTATATGTATATGTATGTATGTATGTAGAGGTATCAGTACCATGTTAGCCGAGCTTCAATAATCAAAAAATAAATTTTTTATAGAACGGTATCATCTATTTATTTTTTGATTTTATATATATATATATATTATTATTATTATTATTTTTCATGAAAAATTTTAAACAAAGAAAATTTAAAATGATCAATTTATAAATCTCCGTGGTTTTTTTTTTCCCCCTTAGAATTTCCGTGCAACGCCGGATACTTTCAGCCAGCCTATAATATAGTTGTTTGGTTATTTAGCGCTGACCATGTACACAACGATGTACATAGGATTTTTGCAGACACAGATCCCTGTTAAATTAATTTTTGGTGCCTGAGGCACAGGGAGATAAATTGGCTTTCCCCAAGATCACGCCTGGATTTGAATCATGCTTCTCTGCCTCAAGCATATTATTTTCCATGTCCGTGCCTTTACTTACTGAGCCACTCGTTCAGCCCATCTCCTTGAATGGAAATCTGCTTGTCTGTGACTTCTTCGAGAGGCCTTCAGCAGAATGAGTGCAAGAGGGCAGGAAGCAAGTCGGCTTGTTTATCCTGGGTTGGTGTGTCGGTATGTGCCGACACTCCAACCCACAACCCTGGCTAAACACGCCGACACGCTTCCTGCCTTCTTCCACTCGTTCCGCTGAAGGCCTCTGGTTGAGTGAAGAGACAAGGACAGTGTTGTAAGTTGTCAAAAAGGCTGTTTGGGTCAGTGAAGGGAGGTGGTAAAGAGAGCTTGGATTTTAGGCTGGATTCCAAAGACCTACTGGCAATGCAGGTTGCGAGTATAGCAAAGAGTGACGATTGTATGGTCAGAGCAGGAAAGGAGAGATTCACAGGTGAAATGGAACAGTTTTTAGAAACTAGGTCAATGAAGTCTTCCTCCAAAGGAGGAAGTGAGAGAGCAGGCCCAGGAATGAGGAGTGATCCGTGTGGTCTTCTAAGAAGAGTTGGTGGGTTGGAACAGGAAGGAGGATTACCAGGAATCGGAGGGGGAAGATAGATTTGTGTGGCTTGTAGATGAGACTCGCTCTCTCGATGGATGAACATGTCAGGGATGCAGGTGTAGACAGGCGCTGAAACTTGAAGTGAGGAGAGCCAATTACAGATGGATGACGCTGACATCTCTTCCCTCTCAGGTGCTGGAGAATTATTCAGACGCCCCCATGACCCCGAAGCAGATTCTGAATGTGATTGAGACAGAGGGGCTGAAAGAGACAAGGTTTGTGTTTGGGAGGAGGGTGGGGGTTCAGGCGGGGGTGGGGGAGGAGAGTGGGGGTTCAAGCTGGGGTGCGGGCTCAGGGTGGGGTGCTTGGAGGGTATTGAGGGAGTAAGGGACCTTTTCTATTATGACTTTTTTTCTCTTTGTATTTTTTCCCCCTCTCCCTCCTGCTGAACCTACAGAAGGTAAAACTTTGTGTGTGTGTCTCGCACAGGACTGAGGGGGTGGGGGGGTGGTGGGACTCGTACAGGACTGAGTGGGGGTGGTTGGATTTGCACAGGAGTGACGGGGGGTGGGGGTGGATTTGCACAGCGAGTGCTGGGGGGGGGGTTGGGATTGCACAGCGAGTGTGGGGGGGTGGGGTTGGATTGGCACAGCGAGTGCTTGGGGGGGGGGCGGTCATGGGGCGGAGTGCGTTGCAAGAGAGGGGTGGGGGGGTGGATTTGCACAGCGAGGTGATGGGGGGGGGTTGGATTTGCACAGCGAGTGCTTGGGGGGGGGTTGGATTTGCACAGCGAGTGCTTGGGGGGGGGGGTTGGATTTGCTCAGGGCTGAGTGCAGGGGCAGGTGGGGGCGGTGTCTCATGCTTGAGAAGAGGGTGATATTCTGTTCTCCGTCCTGCCTTCAGCGGCTCCTCGCCCTTGGCTTGCCTGAATGCCATGTTACACTCCAACTCCCGAGCACGAGGTGCTCTTTTCTACAAGCTGCCGGGGCGCATCAGCCTCTTCACCATGAAGGTGCGTGTGGGAAATTTGCGGGAGTGGGTGCTGGGGGAAAAGGTGGCATAGGTGAATTTGGGGCACTGACGACGTCTCCTCCACAGAAAGACGCGCTGCAGTGGTCTCGTGGCGTGTCGCTGCCCGAGGGGGGAGATGCAGAGGATCCCGTGGATGAGGAAAGTGGCCCGTGGAATGAAAGCGGCGCAGTGACGGCAGGTGACAATGACGGTGAGAGGAGGGTGGTGACGGTACGACACTTCACATAAAGGGGGGGAGGGAGCCGAGAGTCCATGTGCTGTGGGTGTTAGGGCTGTGGAGGGGGGTAGGAACTCTAATGTTGTCATGGCCCTTTTTCCTCTTGTCTAGGGTCAGTGGATGAGACCTGCAATGCGTCTTGTTCTAGAGCGTCGCAGAGCAGAGAGACCAGGTCCCTGCTACAGGTATGTGTGGCCGCGGCGGGAGCGCGTTGCTGCGCGCGCTGCTTCTGCGAGCTACTCTGATCTGTCTTTTATCCTCAGGTGAATAAGCAGAAGCGGAGGAGCGGCGTCCTCCTGCCCCGCGTGGTGCTAACGCCTCTAAAAGTGAACGGGACTCATTTACAGTCCACTTCCGGTGAGAAGCATCATCTTCCACCCCTCCAGGTCACCCCGTCCTGGGAGGGTGCAGCTGGCTGGCTCCCACTCCTGGTCCCCTGTACCTAAGTTTTTGTTTCCTGGTCTCTCTCAGGCTTCTCCGGCCGGCGCGGGGAAGGAGAGTCCAGCAGCTCTTGCTGCAGCAGTTCCCGGGCTCTGGGTGGCAGTTTGGGCCTTCACCGACGGGCAGCATTAAGCCGGGACTCTGCACAGCACCTGAGGGGTATCAGGAGTCCCGCAGAAGGTATGTTTCATACTGTGTGCCCCATCATGTTTCTGAGCTTCTGCACGAGAGGTCAATTTCCGGATGTGTTTTTGTGTCACAGGGCAGGTGAAGAGGAACAGGGGGGAGGAGATTGATTTTGAGACTCCCGGCTCTATTCTTGTTAACACAAACCTTCGTGCGCTGATAAACCTGCGAACGTTCAATGCTCTTCCCCCTAACTTCCAGCAGCAGCTCCTACTTCTCCTGCCGGAGGTGGACAGACAGGTAAATAAGAGCCCCGTGATCAAAATGCCTTTCTGGGCCCACCCCCTCTCCTAGATCTATCTCTCCAGGGCTGGGCCTGACGCCTACTTTCTAACCCCCCCTCCCTCTCCTGACCTCTGTCTCCAGGTTGGTCTTGATGGGCGGATGAGCGGCAGTGCGCTGAACAATGAGTTCTTTGCCCATGCTTGCCAGAGGTGGCGTGAGAGGCTAGGGGATGGTGAGTGTCCTGTAGTTTGACTGCTTTGGCTCTGGGGGGGGGAGGGAGTGGCAGTGTCCTGGCAGTGTCCTGGCAGTGTCCTGGCAGTGTCCTGGCTGTGTCCTGGTAAAATCAGCCGCCGTGTTCTCTGCAGGTGAATTTACTGATGAGATGCAGCTCCGGATGAGGCAGGAAATGGAGAAAGAAAAGAAAGTGGAACAGTGGAAGGAGACTTTCTTTGAAGACTTCTACGGGCAGAAGTAAGAGTAGTTATTGAAACACGTGAGGTTGCACGCTGTAAATGGGGGGGGGGGGGGGGAAAAGTCTTCCTTGGACCATTTATTAACGAGAACAGGTGCACAATGTTTTGGGGGTACACACAACCCCTTTCTTAAGCTGGGGCCATGGTGCCTTCGCCCGTGAGGAGGCGTGCGCCGCAGTGACGTCACCCACGTGAAGCGGGTGCGTTTTGTGGCCAGTGGAGATGTGATGTGGGGGGGGGGGGGGGGGCCATCACAGGCTCACGTGACCGGCCTGTCGTGCCAAGAAATCCATTTAAACTGAATTCATGCGCTCCGCCGCATGGACGCGATCACTGCCTTAAATCAATCTGATCGCTCAGCGTGCGGACACCTCCGCACGGTCTGCTGTATCATGGCCCTAGCCTTTAATGCAATAAGTGAGAGGTGGAAAGGTTAAAGCCAGGCGGGCTTGTCCTGTGGGTAAGTCGGCTTGTCCTGCAGTCGGCTTGTTAGAGGTAGAGGGATGGAAAGAGTTCCCAGCAGGGAGAGGGGTAGAGCCAAGTTTCCCTCTGTCTTAATGTTCTGCTTTCTACCTAGACTGGGACTGACTGAAGAGTTGGTGCCTGATAAGGATGTGAAACGCGTGAAGCCTGTGTCTGGCCGAGCTCAGCGAAGCGCGCGGAGGAGCACCCAGGAGACCTGTCCCAAGGAGTTGTCTGTGCCAGAGCTCCGGAGCAGAACGCGGAGGAGTTTGTACAGAAAGGAAGAGCGAGACGGGGACACCCAGCTAGTGGCTTCCGCGGCCGCAGACACGGAGACGGGGCAAGCCTCCTTAGCCCGGCCCGAGGGAGCCGAGACAGAGCACCCGGCTCTGGAGCCCCCGACCACGCCCATGGACGCCGGAAACCTGCCCTCCACATCCGAGCGGGTCCCTGAGCTGCACCCGGAGACCTCCGAGCAGAAGAGGAAGAGCCCCGAGCCGGAGACTTCCAGCCCCTCTCTGGAAAAGAAGCCGCGGATGAACCAGCGTCAGTCCTTTCGTAACACAATTCCGAGTGTTTACACAGAAAAGCCACAGCCTACTAAAGAGGAGCCCAAAGTCCCACCAATTCGGGTATGAAACTGCCTTTTAATCACTTCATTACAGGCATGTTTGCACTTGCAGCATACACTGTGTACAGGCACTCCGCCCTGTAACACCTCCATGTACACCATTTCTCTAATGGCCTTTTCAACTTTGGTCTGGCAGGAAAGACTTGGAAACAGATGGCAGTGCGCACGGTGCGGCCCCTCTGCTCGCCGCACGGCCGCGCCAACGACTGCGGCCCTGCCGATCGAGCTTGAGCGCCGCGCGCGCGCACCGCTGCGGCCCCTGCTAGCTCGCGCGGCGCTGCGCACGCGTGCGCCCTGCCTGCTCGCCGCGCGCGCGCACGCGTGCGCAATGCCTGCTCGCCGCGAATGCGCAGCGCAATGCTGCGGCCACGCTGCTCGCAGCGTGCGCGCACGCTGCGGCCTGCTGCTCGCGCGCGCGCGCGCACGCTGCGGCCCCTGCCTGCATCGCCGCGGCGCGCACGATGCGGCCAATGCTGCTCGCGCGCGCGCGCACGCTGGGGCCCTGCTGATGCGCGCGCGCTGCGACCCCTGCCTGCTCGCTGTGCGCGCTCTTAGGGGGAGAATGGTCCAGATAACTTAGTTGCCTTATTAGAGTTGCGATAACTCTGACCCGTCGTGGATTTCCAGAGCGCAAAGTCCCATGAAATATCTTCCGTGTTGCTCAAATGTAAACGATAAAGGGAGCGTGTAGATTTCCCCCGTGTGTGCATGTCATGTTTCCCTGTGATTTAACCCTTTGAAGGGTTGCAAGGCCAGGTTGCCGTGACTGCTTCTAGTCAGTGATTGCCCAGGAGGGAGGGTCCACCCCCCCCTTCCGTTCCTCATCACTACACATCACGTCTGGCGCTTCATGGGGAACGCAGGGCGCCATCTCCCCATGATAAACGAGCCAGCAAAAGTGGAAGTAGCTACTATGCCTTTGGGCAACCAGGGTGCCAGAACCCATGCTGCAGTAGCTACTCGAGGGGTTAAATCTGTAGGTGCTGTCAGGTGGGTTATGCTGCCATCTGCTGATATTTCTTTTCTTGCTTCTCTCCTAGATCCAACTTTCTCGGATCAAACCTCCCTGGCTGGTTAAAGGTTTGCCAGCTTACCAGATCTGCCCCCGGATCATCCCAAACGCTGATCCCGCTGGGTGCCGAACTGCTCCCCACACACCTGCTGACCGTCAGACCGGAGCGCATCATGCCCAAGCCTCGATCGGGGGAGGCGGAGGCCCAGGGGGAGGCGGGGGTGCAGATGAAGGAGGAGGCTGGTCCAGAGACCCCACGAGGAGCCGATCGGCCAAGAGACGTCGCGGAGAGCGGGCGCCACATCCTCGCCGAGCACAACTACAGCCGTCGGCTTCGCTGAGGAGCAAGAGGGGCTGCGCTGCGGCCACGTGTTTCAAAATTGGCTGGGCCACCCGTGCCACAAGCAGGTCTTCCTCTCCCGAGGCAGAGGGGCGCAGCAAGGTGGTCGGACGAGCGGCGTCCGACTCCGCAACAAAGTCGCTGTCCAGCGACGCCAAAGAATTCCGTGCCGCAGAGGCTGCTGTTCCCGAGAGGACGCGCGACTCCCCCTCGCCGAACTGCGACGGACCGGACACTTTGAAGGGCCACGCTTTACGAACTGTCTCTGTACCGTCTCCTCCCCTCCAGCCGCAGGACGGAGGTCCCCCTAGGAGAGGAGAGAACTTCCAGGCGGGTCCAAGACCCGGGAACGAAGCTCGTGACACTTCCGAGAGGGGCGTGTCCCTGTCGCACTGCACTGACTCTGCTGCCGCCGACACATCAACAGACCCGGGGTGTTTGAAACCCTCCAGCAATAACCGAGCGGTTGATGCCGTGGCCTGCGTTCTCGGCGACGTATCAAATACTTTTCAAAATAGAATAAAATCCGTCACTGCAAAGAAAGGAAAGGCGACCCCGGAGGTGAAAGGTCACGGTTTCCTCACCCCCGAGAGGCTCCCTGCTGAGCTTCAGAAGGTCACCGATCCATATAACCACCCAGTAATGTCATTGGGAAAGTTGCAAGCCGCTCGGACCTCACGAGTTGGCAGTCGGGTGGAGATGTGTGCAAATAGAGGCTTGGACACCAATGAGACTCCAGGGCCCAGCACCCCGCAGGAGACCCACCTGGGAATAAAGCCGGGTGCTGGTGGGACTGTGGCCGGTGGTTCTCCTCTGAGCAGAGTAGAGTTTCCAGCGTTGCAGGGGCAAAGTGAAACGGAGCTGGGAAGAAGTGGACCACAACTGGCCTGTGTTCACAGCCAGGCACAACCAGCGCTCGGAATACCAGGATCGGCTGCAACACGGCTGTCACAATCGCTGTGTGGCGAGACATCCATGTCTATGGTTCAGCCTGTGGAGGCTGCTAACAGCAACTGTGGTTTGGATGAGCCTTTTATTAAAATGCAGAATAAAAGGGACAATCTGTTTCTTAAACGGGAGAACGAGAGCCTGATTGCTGACTGCACAGAGAATCCCCAGGGCGCTTTGGCTTTCTGCTCACAGGGGTCAGTGTTGGATACGGTCAATGGATCATCTAGTTCTGTTGCAATAGCGGACTGTCCCAAGACGGGAATTTCTGAAAAAACCCACACTCTTCCTCCAGACTCTGTTCTCTCGCCTCTACAATACCAATATTTTCCCCTGGCTATTGACCAGGCGCTGTTCCAGTCCGAGCCTCTGCTCAACACGTCTCGGTCTGAGAATGCTGGCAGAGAGTTGGAAAGTTCGGTGCAAGGTGCCGACGCGGCGGCTACACCTCTTCCCGCGTTTGTCCTCCCAGATAGCAAGCTGGTACCTGACCCGGCGCCGACAACCCGTGATGAGATCCTATCACAGAATCTGCAAAGCGAGGACTCTCCTGGCTGCCGGGCTCCGGAGAGCAGCAGTAAGCCACAGAAGCGGCTGCTTTTGAACTCTCTGGAGTTCATGGGAGACCTGCCCTTCTTCCCATTCCCCAAGGCGCAAGGTCGCCGCGCTCTGCCGGCGAGGGGAGAGAGGAAGGCTCCGCGGCCCATCAAGCAGTCTTTGTATGGGAAGCTGTCCAAGTTGCAGCTGGGCTGTTACCACTATGCCGGTGGCAGGCAAGTCGCCGGGTTTCCCAAGAACTTTGCAGCCACGCGCAACGCGTCCGTGTCTGTGCGTGTGTTTGCAGAGAAGAGCAAGGGGAAGCCGCGGCCCCTGCAGTGCTCCTGCAGCCTGCAAGCCATGACCATGTGCAGAGGGTGTGGCGCCTTCTGTCACAATGACTGCATAGGGCCGTCCATGCTGTGTGTTTTGTGCCTCGTCATAAGGTAATAAATGACGGCTTGGGGACATTTGTATAGTTTAGTGTCTGTATTTTCATAATATTTGAGCCTGAAAAATGTAAATAAGTATTATGCTTCATTTTATTAGGGATTGATGATAAATATCCTGCTCTTATTCGTGTTGATGTTAACGTTCATATTAATCTAATCTCTTGCACACTCCGGAGGGGTGGAGGGAAGGTGTGTGAGGAAGGACCTGCCGTGCTTGTGTTTTATGCATGGCAGGGTTGCAGTCAGTGTTGGGGAGGGGGGGGGGGGGGCTTGGGGTTGGTCCATCCTTCTTGTTTTGCATGGACAGTATTTCTGGGACAGACAATGTATCAGGATTGAACGGGTAAAACACTTGTTATTTTTGGTATAAGATAAAATACTTGGCTCCTGTAAGCACCTTCTGCATTGCCAATGTTTTATTCCTGTATTTATGTTGTAAACCGTATTGGGCAGTTCTATATAAATATAAATGTATGATGTATAGATGGTGCTCATGCGTGCTTCTCATTTATTCAATGGTTCCTTTTTTGATTTTCACTCTGGAGGTGGTCTTGAGGCTGCTGTAAATGTAAGATTCCACATTCAGTAGGACTGCAGCTTCAAACAAGCTGCTTTTTTAAATGAGACAGCTTGAAGATCTACTAATTACACATGCTGATCGTCTCCCCTTTATACACTCTAAGGCTAGGTCCCCATGCAGGGACGAGAACCGCCCCTCATTGAGGCCGCTACCCGCCTTATTGTGCGAACAGATTTCTCTGAAGACAGGAAATCTGTGCTCACAATTTGTGATGGCGTGCTGGCCACGCCCCCTGGCAGTTCAGCCAATGAGGGTGAACCTGTCTGCCACACCCTCCCGTCTTTCCCTCTGCACCACACTGCAGGCCCCACCAGTCTGGCAGACGCGTAAGCTGCACCGGGGCCTCAGCCTAACCCAATGGGGGGCCACTCCAGTCCTCAAGGGCCACGTTTTCAGGATATCCCTGCTGAGTCTTTGACTGGGCCACCTGTGCTGAAGCAGGGATATTCTTCCAACCTGGCCTGTCGGTGTCGCCCTTGAGGACTGGAATTGCCCACCCCTGCTATAACCAGCTCTCCTCCTTCCTAATGTGCAAATATCACTTAATCTACACAGGAGCATTCATGTCGCTCTCCATATGTGCTCAATACGCTCTCCATATGTGCTCAATACGCTCTCCATATGCGCTCCATACAGTCTCGTTCACCTTCTGAAACAAGTGGGACATCTTTATGCAGTGTTTTTTTTATTTATTTTTTATTTAGTCCGTCTTACATATGACATACATATTAAAAAGAAAGAATCCCACTTCCGGGGAAGTCAGTGCATTTAGCATGTAATACCATGGGGGGGGGGTCACTGCGTGATTGACAGCTCATTGGTCTCTTGTTAAATGATAGGATTTGCCGGCAAAACATTTCACGTCTTAGGACAAAACATTCTATAAAAAAAATTAAAATAATTAAAAACCACATTTACAGATAAAGAAAGCACTGTAAATAACAATAAATATTCTTCTTATATATTATATATTACGTAAATTGGAGAAGTCTCATCTGCTTAAGAGAGCCAAGTGCAGCTGTGAGTCGGAGTGTAAGGAGGAGGGGGGGGGGGGGAGGATCAGTAAGTGCCATGTGCTGTCTGTCTGATATTCCTGACATACTGCTCAGATCAATGCAATCCCCTGGCCCGCTGCTTGGCGGTGAGTGAAGGAGAGCGCAGTAATGATGCTGCCGGAAGCAGAGGCTGGTGTTTGAGGTAAATGCCTACTTGAGCCAGGGGTGTAAAGTGTATCATGTTGACCACATGTGCAGAGGTCTCATGGTTTTTAACCCGTTTTAAATGTTCTTTCCTTTTATAACCTGAGCTGTGTGTGTGTGTGTGTGCGCGTGGTGAGAGATCAGCGCTGCCTTGTAGATGTAGCTTTAGTAAGCAGAAGAGCTTCTGATGCTATTTTATCAACAGCAGGTCTTGCAGGAGGCAGGGGACGTCTGTACATGTAAACAGCACACGTTCACGGAGTCAAATCAGGAGCAAATCATACAAAAGGTTCACGTTGGCCTTTAGGTAGGTAAAGCTGTTGGAAGGAAGTGTTTTTAGCACAGAAACAGAATATAAATGACGACAAAGCACCACTAAATTATACAAATAAAAATGTGACTGGGTTTCTTCTGTTACAGTAAGGGTTAGCAAGTGCTCTCTTTAAATAAGTCTAATTCTTTTAGTGTTTAGGGCAGCACTTGGAGAAAGGTGTGGAATAAATGAACAGTGCCTGGTGGGGATGGATGGCCCTTCTAATTGCAATCAGTTGATTTTACGAGTTGCCCAGAAACCTCACTCTGGGGTGTCCTCCAAATGTGAGAACTGGAAGCGTAATTTCCTGCGTGGAGGCAAAATGTAATTTCAGCCCAAGAGCAACTAGCGTGCATGTTTCATGCCAGACGGGCAAACTGAGCATGTGTGACGGATCCATTTCCACCGCCGACACTGCTCGTTCCACACGGTGACCACTTCCCATCATCAGCTTGACCACTACAAGTGCTTAACCAGCCTGGGGTGATTCTCTGAACACTTGGCTACTCCATCTATTGAATAAAACTGGGGTGGAAAAAAATAAATATGAAATAGATGCCCAGTGATAAGGCCGATCTAAAGGCGTGAACTTCTTCTGTCCTCATTACCTGGTCCGTGCTGAAGGTTGCAGTCCTGATGAGTATATTATATCGGGTGAATGGTTTCACAAAACATAATATAGCCACATTAGAAAATCTTCCACACACCAGGAACTGAATGTGATTCATCACAAGATCCCTTTAACTGGCAGGACACCGGCAGCATTGGCAGCTCTGGTGTGACGCGGGTGACGTACGGATAAGGAATGTAAGGGGAGTGGCCGGAACAAGTTAATAATCGGAGAACAACACGTAAAAACGGTCGAGACGTTGAGAAAATACAAAAACTGAACGCATGAAACTTTATAAAAATTAATTGAAATTAGGTGGACCAATTAAGGAGCGAAGCTCTGAGCAGACCATGTCTTTAGTGCACAGAGAAGGAGTGAGGACTTGGTCACGTAGATAATAACACTATCAGACCTATGGTAGGGAAATGAAATTACCCTTGTTAAAAAAAAGTGGAAGTGCAGCCTGTGGGGGGGAGGCATTAACCTCTCGGATCTGCCTGAGTTATGTAAAGCGAGAGATTTTATTAGCTACTTTCTGTGCAAAAATCAGTGAAAATGATACCGGTCAGGTGTTCAAAGTGTCTCGAATACAGAGCTGAGGTTACCTGAAGAGAGGTGAACAGTAGCAGCAGTGAGTTAATGTTAGGGTATTAATATGACTCAGATCCCCAGGGATTCACTGCAGGGGGGGGGGAGACAGGGAGAGCACCCTGGTGCTTATTACTGCTCAAGAGGATCCCCTGAGTGAGGACATCGTGAGTGCAGGTCTCAGCAGGGGAGGAATACGGAATGTTACAGCTCGTAGAACAGAAACAGCTACTCTGTACAGACGCAAAAATCTATGGACAGGAAATAAATTACTAAAAGAAGACATTCTGTTCTCAATAAATATGTGATTTCCCTTCAGCTGGGGCTGGACAGATTTCATTAAAACATTAGGGTGCAAAAAAACAAGGAAATTCTAATTGTGGTGCAGAGCTGAAACTCCCGAGGACAGGGTGCTTCGCCTGCCTGGCGCCCCAGACTACCCTGCAGAATGCACAACAATGCTCCTTGTCTGAGAGAACACTGTCAGGTTCACCCGCAGGCCTGCGCCACTGAAGAGTGAAGAAACAGCTGTGCCACGTCCCACTCACAACAAGAGGATGAGGTCAGAGGGCTGAGTACAGGGCAGGTCAGGAGCCACAGTCAATTCTGCTGCAATATCAAGTTTTCCAGTTCGTCCGCAGAACGCAGAAGGAAAGCCGCCGACTCTCGGTAGCCGGCGATCAGCTGTCGGACTGCGGTGATCTCTGTCGGACTGAGCTGCGCGCTTGGCATTGCCCTGTTGGTGGTGTTTGAAGGAGTGCTGGCAGAAGCGAGCGCTTTCATGCTTAGATCAGTTGGACCTGGGCAGAGAAAGTGTGGAACACACACACGTGAGTAACATCAAACTGAGGCTGAAAACACTCATCCTTATATCTGTGTGACACAAAACAATGCAAGACCCCTAAAGCTCAGGCCCTGACACAGCCGGTGTATATAGGAGCTGGTGTATGGTTTCCTATTTGAGCTCTCTAATGTGGGTTGAATTTATTCCAAGTAACCAGACTCGTATCTCTGCGTAGTGTCTACACCATGCACCAACTACTCTCTCAGGTTTTCTTAACATCTGCAGCAGGTTTATTCTGCGTCACCTCCCTCCCACGTCGCATGCTGAGGCCTGTAAACCTTTCCTCATGAGGCAAACTGAATAGATCTGTTCCCTGGATCGTGTCCACTCTGCATCTGTACTAGAGATGTGGTCTACATCTGGGGTGCGCAAACTGGGGGGCACGAGTTTTTTTTTTGGGGGGGGGGGCACTGTGGTTACAGAGGCCCTGCACTCTTCAGTGCGAGGCCTCTGTAAACTCGCCAGGCTTCGGCCCACGCGTCTCCTTGGCGTCAAACGACGCAGCGGGGTCATGTGACCCGTCGCCATGGAAATGAAAGGGGTAAGGGGGGCGGCGCAACCCAGGGGGAGAGCAGGAAGGGGGGACGCAGCGCATGAAGTTTGCACACCCCATGTCTACATAAAGGGTCAATAAGACGCTAGCTCTGGAGTGTGCAAACTTACCTTCGTGCGCCCCTCTTTCTTCTCCCCTCTGGCTCGCACCCCCCCCCCCCCCCCCGCATGGTCCGGCATCAAATGATGTCGCGGGGTCGTGTGACGTTACGTTGCCATGGCAATGTGACATCACACGACCCCGCGACGTCATTTGACGCCGGTTGCCATGGAGACGCGTCGTTGGAACCAAGGTAAGTTAGCCGTTACAGAGGCCTCACGCGATCCCCGGCATTTATTTTAAATGCCTTCGGGGAAGCGTGGGCCTAGTTAAACAGCCACTCCCCCCCCCCCCCCAAAAAAAAACAGCGCCCCCCACTTTGCGCACCCTTGCTCTAGGTGACGTCCTACCAATGAACTGTAAAGCGGCATCGGCTCCTCTGTCTCCCTTCCACACTCTGCCCAACATCATCATGTTTCCTGCTCAGAGTCTCAGAAAAGGAAGATATCAGCGGGCACTCAAAATTCAACCCAAGAAGACAATGTATTCAGTACATACTGCAAACAAAATTAAAGAATAATATTTTTTATTTATCTTTTTTTTTTACAGGGATTTTGGCGCCCTTTTTTATTTTGCGTCGCGCAGGGGTGCGGTCCCAGCCCCTGCACCCGATAGCTACGCCACTGTTTATTTTATTTTTGGGGTGCAAATTTGAAGTCTCGCCTAGGGCGCATGAAACCCTTGCGCCGGCCCTGCTGCAAACAGGCCTACGCATTTCGCTTCCAGGCAGGACCGACCCCCGGACCCGAAAGGCGAAGGCCTGTTTGCAGTATGTACTGGTTACCTTTTCTTCTTGGTTTGAATTTTGAGTGCCCGCCGATATTTTCTTTTTATGTACTACGCTTTTGGAAACTTTTGCCAGATACAGGTAGCCCTCGCTATCCAACGTTTCACTTTACAACGAATGGCATATCCAACCCTTTACAATGCAACCCGTTGGGCTGTTTTTCGACGCTGGAATGCGTTATCCGACGCTCACCGCCACTGATTAACATGGGACTCACTTTACAGCGGTTTCAATATCCAGCGCTACTTCCAGAACGGACTTCGTTGGATAACAGAGGACCGCATGTAGTTTGCATCTGGTGTTCGTGCCCCACAATGGCCATTTTAATGTTTATGTTTTGAGCGCATTCACCTCCCACACCTTACTTCTGCTTTTGTCAGCTCTGTATAATATTTATCACTCCCAAGCTTCACGTCACCTGCAGAGAGGACCACGATTTCCCTGCAGTCCCTCCTAAGGAAATGACTAATGTTCGGATTCAGACCCCAAGAACTGCCTCCTTGGGACCTGTTTATAGTGGCAATGCCATTTATATACCCCCCTCACGCCACGCACTATCACAGCAGTCACCAGACTATCAATGAATCGCCAGGACACAGGTGACTTTACCGTTGCAGTGGTTTCCAGTTTGCAGTGAGGTGGGCGGTTGCAAGCTGCCCCCGGTGGCCCCGTATCCGCGGTAACTGTAGTTGAGGCTCCCGTTCATGTAGACGGGGTCCTGGCTGTAGGTGCCCGTGGGCAGCGAGTGCGTGGAATGTGGGAGCCCAGAGGGCTTGTCCAGAGTAACGTTATCATCCTGTGCGAGAACGGAAGTGGTAACGGCAAGATCCCACAACCACACCCCGAGTATCACAGACACACCGGAGTATCACACACACCGGAGTATCACACACACACCGGAGTATCCCTGCGCGCACCCCGTGTAGCATACAACCACACAATAAGTATCACACCCACACATCCCCCTTATTAAACATGCCACTTCCTCCTCCTTGGAGTCCTCCCCCTAGTCCCTCACTGCTCCCTCCTCTCCTTGTTTAGGGTACCTGAGCAGTCTGGTAAATCTCCAGCCTCATTCTCTTGGCTGCTTTCCGGGTCTCGCTCTCACACGCAGCGGCCAGAATATTCTCCGCCATGGCCGAGGTGAGGTGAGGCGGGGTCGGTCTGGCCTGGAGACAATGTAAGGATAAGAAGAAGAAAAAAAGTCACCTAGTACAGAACCCACAACACCCAGGGAGAATCTAACCCTGACACTAATACAAATCCCCCCTATACCCATGGAGAATCTAACCCTGACACTAATACGGATCCCCCCTATAGCCAGGGAGAATCTAACCCTGACACTAATACGGATCCCCCCTATACCCAGGGAGAATCTAAACCTGACACTAATACAAATCCCCCCTATACCCAGGGAGGATCTAACCCTGACACTAATACGGATCCTCCGTTACAAGGCACTGTGTAACGTGATCAGTATGTACATAGATACCACTGGGACCTGTGTACTGTATCAGTTTGTTACAGATCTACACGCACATGTTGTACTGTATCAGTAGTTACATGATATACACTTGCACTGTTGTACTGGATCAATGTTATGTTACATATATACACGGCACCTGTGTACAGTATCAGTATGTTACAATATACACGGTACTGTGTTACGTATCATATGTACATACATATACTACAGCGTGTCACCTGTGTACTGTATCAGTATGTTACATATATACACGGTCACCTGTTTACTATATCAGTATGTTACATATATACAACGGCACCTGTGTACTGTATCAGAATGTACAATAAACGGCACCTGTTGTACTGTATCCGTACCGTACATATATACAACTGCACCTGTGTACTGTATCAGTATCGTATACATAATACACGTACCTGTGTACTATATCAGTATGTTACATATATACACGGACCTGTGTCCTGGATCCGTACATTAACTATATACACGCACTGTGTACTGTATCAGTAGTTACATATATACACGTCACCTGTGTACTGTATCAGTATGTTACATATAATACGGACACTGTGTACTGTATCAGTGATGTTACCTATAATACAACGGCGCCTGTGTACTGTATCAGTATGTTACATATATACACGCGCCTGTGTCTGTATCCGTACCTTACATATACACACACCTGTGTACTGTATCAGTACGTTTACATATATACACGGCACGCTGTGTACTGTATCCGTACTTCATATATACACGGCACCTGTGTACTGTTCAGTACGTTACTATATACACGGAACCTGTGTACTGTATCAGTATGTAGCCTATCCAGATGGAGGGGTGAAAGGGAGGAGGGGCCAGGTATAGTCCTGGGATCTGTCCTCAGACCCTCACCACAGGACCACAACACCTGTTATCACTGTGAGTGCTGGGTGTGCAGATGCTTCTGCCATTGTCTAGAAGAGGAAGCCTGTGTTCTGCCATCTGCTCAGCCTCAATGGCAGTGTCTTGTATCTGGATCACAGGAAGTGGATTCCTTTGGCCCCCCCCCTCCTCTGCTCTCTCCCCCCCCCCTCTCCTCTGCCTGCCCCCCCCCTCATCCTCTCTCTCTTCCTTCCCCTCCCCCCCCCTCTCCTCTGCCTTCCCTTTCCTCATTCTACCCCCCCCACACACACACACACACACACACACACACACACATCCATCCCCCCTCCCTCCCTCTCCTGGGATCGCTCAAACAACATGGTTCTGCTGTGTGGACAGAAGTTTCTGCACTGAGCGGCTCTCTACTCTTCCAAACCTCAGGGGGAAAGGGCGCTTCCTAAAGATGATCCCCTCAAGCCCCTTGAATATGATTCTACTGATGGAACATAAAATATTCTGACAGAGGGTCGGACCCAGTGCCAGTGATAGGATAGTGCGACTGATAAACTGGCAGCTGGTGAATATCTGGGTGGGTTAGGTGGCAGGTTGGGGGATGAGTCGATTATCTGACGATGGGTTGGTTAGCTGGCGGTTGATGGATGGGTCGGTTATATGACTGTTAGGGGATGAGTTGGTTAGCTGGGGGTTAAAGGATGAGTCAGTTATCTCCGTGGTGTGCAAACTGGGGGGCGCGAGATTGTTTGGGGGGCACGGGGTTTTGCAGAAGTCCCGCGTCTCCTCCCCAGGCATTTAAATGAATAGGTGGGACCGTGCGAGGCCTCTGCAACCTCTACTTAACTGGATTCTGCCGGCTTCACACGGTGACCATGGCAACGCGCGGGTCATGTGACGTCAGGTGTATGCGTATACGTGACGTCAAATGCCGCCGCGGGGTGACGTGACGTACACACCCCCGGACATCATTTGACGCTGTGCCAGGTAAGGAGGGGGCAGCCAACGGAGAACGTAAGAAGGGGTATCTGATGGTTAGGTGATGAGTGGGTTAGCTGGCAGGTTAGGATGGGTATATTTTCTGAGGTTAGGGGATGAGTAGTTGGTTAGCTGGCAGGTTGAAGGATGTGTTGGTTTCTGACGGTAGGGGATGGGTGTGTTATGTGGCGGGTTGAAGGATGGGTCGGTTATCTGGCGTTTAGGGGATGGGTTGGTTAGCTGGGGTTGAAGGATGGGCTATATGGAGGGTTGAGGAAAGGGTCAGTTAGCTGTCGTTGGGGAAGGTCTATTAGCTGGGTTTGGGGATGGGTTGGCTATATGGAGGGGTTGAAGGATGTGTTTGGTTATATGACGGTTAGGGGATGGGTTGGTTAGCTGGCGGGGGGGTGGAGTGCTAGTTGAGGTGTTGGGGTTATGGGTCGCTGGTTGGGTGGGGGGGGTGAGTGGTTGGTGCTGCGGTGAGTCGGGGTTAGCGGCGGTGGGGAGGGGTTTGTTGTGGGTTGAGGATGTGTTGGTTATCTGACGGTTAGGGATGGGTTGGTTAGGTGGCGGGTTGAAGGATGAGTGGTTATCTGGCGGGTTAGGGATGGGTGTTAGCTGGGAGTTTGGAGTCAAGATGTGTTGTTTCGGTTGGGGAGGGGTGGTAGGTGGGGGTTTTAAGGTGATGGGTTCGAGCTGGCGGGTTGAGGATGGCTATATGGAGGGTTGAGAAAGGGTCAGTTAGCTGTAGTGTTGTGGGGGAAGGGTCTAGTTAGATGGTGTTCGGGGATGGGTTGGTATAAGGAGGGTTGGGGAAAGGGTCAGTAGCTTGTCTTGGGGGAAGGGTCGATATGCTGGTGGTTTTGGGGATTGGTTGGCAGTTTGCTTGGGCTCATGCTCACCCTGCCTTTTTCAGATGACACTCCTCGGAGAGCTGCAGTGGAATGGCTTCTCTGTGCTGTGAACCCCCCAGCACTGGCCCTTGAAGGATCCCTCCCTGACATGAACGGGAACTCACCACTTCCTGCTCTGGAACTCACCTGCCCCGTCTGACGATCAGCCCATCAACATCTCAGCGACAAGCTGCATCTTCCTGGGGGCCCCACCTATCAATCGACGGGTCCTGCAGGCACCGCGCGCTAGGAGCCGCGTAATACGCCATCAAGCCACATCCGAGGTGGGTCCATATACAAGAGAATGAAGAGCGCATACTGCTAACCGTTCCAGGCTCATCCTCGGTTCTCCCTCTCAGTCCTCCATCAGCTCTGGAGGTTATGACTCCATCAGAAGAATGTGAGCGTGCAGAAGACCTTACAGTTGAAGACCCCTGCGGGGGACGATGACAGATGATGCCATGGAAACGATCGATCACAGACACGGAGGGGCTGGACCTCTGAGCGGTCTGAGGGCTTTTAATGTGAGTAAACAGACTCTCGTCCCCTCTGTATAACATCTGTGCAGTCAGAGCAGCGCTGATATGATCGCGCGCTCGTATGGGAGTATTAGGTTGCGATTATACTCCTCCCCGGGTTGACGGAGCGGCACGTGCGCACGCCTGTCGCTGGCTACGAATGTGAACTGCGCTGTGGAGCCTGGCTGGGCTGTGACGTCACTGAGAAGTCGCCCTCATTGGCTAAACCCGCTCACGTGACGCGGCCGTCGCTAGAAAAGACAGCGTTTTTGTCTTCTCAAAACACGCTCGGTCCATCGCGCTCTGCGCGGCACTAAGTCGCCTCGTACCGGATGGCAGCTTATTCTTGTCTGCGGAGCGCCATCGCGCGGGGTAACAATCGTGCTTGCTGATCAGTGAGGGTGGCGAAGGTGAGATGACCTGTTCGGTGCCTTTGGTTCCCCTCTCCAGATGTTTTGTCGCCTGTTTGTGGACGAGAATCTGGACCGCATGGTTCCCATCTCCAAGCAGCGCGAAGATGAGATTCAGGCCATCATCGAGTCCTGCAGCCGCCAGTTCCGGAATTTCAGGAGAGAGCGCGAAAGCGCATCGCCACGTACCTCAAGTCCTGCCGTCGCGCATGAAGAAGAACGGCATGGAGATGGTTGAGTCCGGGGGCCACCGATACCGGGCCTATTTAAGCTCGTCCTGGGCAGGTGTGCGCCCCTCCTCGCGCTGGGTGGGTCATTATTTCTACCAGCATTTATATAGCGTCGTTATCCAGGGCACGGTTTTGTTTAGTAAACAAAGGCCGTGTGAATATAGATTAGATCAGGGGTGCGCAAAGTATGGGCACGCCACCCAGGGGGGCTAGAGAATTTCCAGGGGGTCGCGGCAGCTACTAAGAGCTCCCGCGCTCTCCCACAGGCATTTAAACTAAATGGTGGGGGGGGGGTGAAGCCAGCAGAGGCCTCTGCAGCTTCTACCTGATCTTAGGTGACACTCGCCATGCTAACCAGCGTGAAATGACGGCGTGGGTCATGCGTGACCGCATGACCCCGCGGCGTTCATTTGACGCCGGAGCCGGGAGGAGGTGGGCGGCGAGCTGGTAGGTAAGCAGGCAGGGGGGGGCGAGGTTAAAAATGATGCGCCCCCGATGATTAGATTATAGTCATTTTAAGCTGCCATTGTGGTGGGCAGGGGTGGGAACCTTACGGTCGGGCTATGGGTTATGTGCTGAGAGCTTGGTTGGTTATTGGTATGGGGCCATATCAAGCCCCCTTCCTGCGAGGGCATATTGACTGTTTAAGGTTAGCCTCTCCATTAATGTAGGGTGGGGGGGGTCTGTTTTAGGGTCAGACTATTCCTGGAGGTGGGGGATCAGTATTAGGCTTGGGGTTAGAGCTTCCTGGATGTAGGAGGGATCTTTATTAGGGTCAGATTATATTGGATGTAGGGGGGGGTGGGGGGGAGAATCTCTATTAGGTTAGACCATTCCTGGATGTAGGAGGGTCTGTATTAGGGTCAGACTCTATTGGATGTGGGGGGGGGGGTGGGGGATAGTATTAGGGTCAGACTATTCCTGGAATAATAATTGCCCTCCTTAGTGATATTACTTGGTTGGATGGTTAGGAGGCTGGAATATATTGTAGATAACCTTCCAGAAGTTAGCTGGGGTTTGATGTTTCTGGTGGAGATTGTCGGAGTAATATATTGTGCTTTTGCATGTCTTGTTTGCCTTGTGCACATGTTCCGCATGCATCTATGTGATTGAGATCCTTGGTAGTGCCAGTTACTTTATACGTGTCAGGTTTAGTATTCTCCCTGGCTATAGGGGGGATCCGTATTAGTGTCAGGGTTAGATTCTCCCTGGTATAGGGGGGATCCGTATTAGTGTCAGGTTAGATTCTCCCTGGTATAGGGGGGATCCGTATTAGTGTCAGTGGTTAATTCTCCCCTGGGTATAGGGGGGATCCGTATTAGTGTCAGGGTTAGATCCTCCCTGGTATAGGGGATCCGTATTAGTGTCAGGGTTATCTCCCTGGTTATAGGGGGGAATTTGTATTAGTGTCAGGGTTAGATCCCTCCTGGCTTATAGGGGGATCCGTATTAGTTCAGGGTTAGATCCTCCCTGGTGTTATAGCGGCCCCCCTATACCCAGGGAGGATCTAACCCTGACACTAATACGGATCCACCCTATAGCCAGGGAGGATCTAACCCTGACACTAATACAAATCCCCCCTATAACCAGGGAGAATCTAACCCTGACACTAATACGGATCCCCCTATACCCAGGGAGGATCTAACCCTGACACTAATACGGATCCCCCCTATACCCAGGGAGGAATCTAACCGACTGACACTAATACGGATCCCCCCTATACCCAGGGAGAATCTAACCCTGACACTAATACGGATCCCCCCTATACCCAGGGAGAATCTAACCCTGACACTAATACGGATCCCCCCTATAGCCAGGGAGAATCTAAACCTACACTATAAAGTAACTGGCACTACCAAGGATCTCAATCACTATAGATGCATGCGGAACATGTGCACAAGGCAAACAAGACATGCAAAAGCACAATATTACTCCGACAATCTCCACCAGAATACATCAAACCCAGCTAACTTCTGGAAGGTTATCTACAATATATTCCAGCCTCCTAACCATCAACAACCAAGTAATATCACTAAGGAGGGCATTATTATTCCAGGAATAGTCTGACCCTAATACATATTCCCCCACCCCCCCCCCCACATCCAATAGAGTCTGACCCTAATACAGACCCTCCTACATCCAGGAATGGTCTAACCCTAATAGAGATTCTCCCCCCCCCCCCTACATCCAATATGAATCTGACCCTAATAAAGATCCTCCTACATCCAGGAAGACTCTAACCCCAAGCCTAATACTGATCCCCCCACATCCAGGAATAGTCTGACCCTAAAACAGACCCCCCCACCCTACATTAATGGAGAGGCTAACCTTAACAGTCAATATGCCCTCGCAGGAAGGGGGCTTATATGGCCCCGCATACCAATAACCAACCAAGCTCTCAATGCACATAACCCATAGCCCGACCGTAAGGTTCCCACCCCTGCCCACCACAATGGCAGCTTAACAATGACTATAATCTAATCATCGGGGGCGCATCATTTTTAACCTGCGCCCCCCCTGCCTGCTTACCTACCAGCTCGCGCCCCACCTCCTCCTCGGCTCCGGCGTCAAATGACGCCGCGGGGTCATGCGGTCACGCATGACCCCACGCCGTCATTTCACGCTGGTTAGCATGGCGACGTGTCACCTAAGATCAGGTAGAAGCTGCAGAGGCCTCGCGTGGCTTCACCCCCCCCCCCACCATTTAGTTTAAATGCCTTGGGGGAGAGCGCGGGAGCTCTGTAGCTGCCGCGACCCCCTGGAAATTCTCTAGCCCCCCTGGGTGGCGTGCCCCATACTTTGCGCACCCCTGATCTAATCTATATGTCACCACGCCTTTGTTTTACTAACAAGATACGCGTCCCTGGATAACGACGCTATATAAATGCTGGTAGAAATAAATGACCCCCGGCAGGGAGGGGCCGCACACCTGCCCAGGGACGAGCTTACATAGGCCCGGTATCTGGTGGCCCCCGGACTCACCATCTCCATGCCGTTCTTCTTCATGCGCCGGCAGGACTTGAGGTACGTGCGGATGCGCTTTCGCGCTCTCTCCTGAAATTCCGGGAACTGGCGGCTGCAGGACTCGATGATGGCCTGAATCTTCTCCTTCGGCTGCTTGGAGATGGGAACCATGCGGTCCAGATTCTCGTCCACAAACAGGCGCACAAACATCTGGAGAGGGGAACCAAAGGCACCGAACAGGTCATCTCACCTTCGCCCACCCTCCTGATCAGCAAGGCCGCGATTGTACCCCGCGCGATGGCGCTCGCGACAAGAATAAGCTGCCCAATCCGTATGAGGGCGACTCTAGTGCACGCGGCAGAGCGCGATGGCGCGAGCGTGTTTTGAGAAGACAAAAAACGCTGTCTTTTCAAGCGACGGCCGCGTCACGTGAGCGGTTTAGCCAATGAGGGCGAACTTCTCACGTGACGTCACAGCCAGGCCTCCCAGCGCAGTTCACATTCGTGCCAGCGACAGGCGTGCGCCACGTGCACGCTCTCCGTCACCCGCGCGGGGAGTATAATCGCAACCTAATACTCCCATAGCAGCGCGCGATCATATCAGCGCTGCTCTGTACTGCAGCAGATGTAATACAGAGGGGACGAGAGTCTGTTACTCACATTAAAAGCCTTCAGACGCTCAGGGTCCAGCCCCTCCGTGTCTGTGATCCGATCGTTATCTTCATGGTCATCATCATCGTCATCGTCACCCGCAGGGGTCCTTCCAACTGTAAGGTCTTCTGCACAGCCGCTCACTTCTGTCTTGATGGAGTCATAACTCCCAGAGCTGTATGGAGGGGACTGAAGAGGGAGACACCGAGGATGAGCCTCTGGAACGGTTAGCCAGATGCGCTCTCATTCTCTTGTATATTGGACCCACCTCGGATGTGGCTTTGATGGCGTATTTCACGCGGCTCCTCAGGGCGTCGGTGCTGCAGCCGTCGGATGTATAGGGTGGGGCCCCCAGAGAAGGATGCAGCTTGTCGCTGAGATTGATGGGCTGATCGTCAGACGGGGCAGTGAGTTCCAGAGCAGAACTGGTGGAGTTCCCGTTCATGTCAGGGAGGGATCCTTCAAGGGCAGTGCTGGGGGGGTTCAGCACAGAGAAGCCATTCCCACTGCAGCTCTCCGAGGAGGAGTCATCTGAAAAAGGCAGGGTGAGCATGAGCCCAAGCAACTGCCAACCAATCCCCCAAACCACCAGCTAATCGACCCTTCCCCCAACACGACAGCTAACTGACCCTTTCCCCAACCCTCCTTATAGCCAACCCATCCCCGAAACCACCAGCTAATAGACCCTTCCCCCAACACGACAGCTAACTGACCCTTTCCTCAACCCTCCATATAGCCCATCCTTCAACCCGCCAGCTAACCAACCCATCCCCTAACCGCCAGATAACCGAATTACATCCTTCAAACCGCACCTACAAACAATCCCCTAACCGTCAGATAACCAACACATCCTTCAACCCGCCAGCTAACCAACCCATCCCCTAACCGCCAGATAACCGACTCATCCTTCAACCCGCCACCTAACCAACCCATCCCCTAACCGTCAGATAACCAACACATCCTTCAACCCGCCAGCTAACCAACCCATCCCCTAACCGTCAGATAACCAACACATCCTTCAACCCTCCATATAGCCAACCCATCCCCGAAACCACCAGCTAATAGACCCTTCCCCCAACACGACAGCTAACTGACCCTTTCCTCAACCCTCCATATAGCCCATCCTTCAACCCGCCAGCTAACCAACCCATCCCCTAACCGCCAGATAACCGACCCATCCTTCAACCCGCCACATAACCAACCCATCCCCTAACCGTCAGATAACCAACACATCCTTCAACCTGCCAGCTAACCAACTCATCCCCTAACCGTCAGAAAATATACCCATCCATCAACCTGCCAGCTAACCAACTCATCACCTAACCATCAGATAACCCCTGTCTTACGTTCTCCGTTGGCTGCCCCCCTCCTTACCTGGCACAGCGTCAAATGATGTCGCGGGGTTGTGTGACGTCACGTCACCCGCGGCGGCATTTGACGTCACGTTACCATAGCAACCGTGACGTCACATGACCCCGCGCGTTGCCATGGTCACGCGTGCTGAAGCCGGCAGAATCCCGTTAAGTAGAGGTTGCAGAGGCCTCGCACGGTCCCCCGACATTTCATTTAAATGCCTGGGAGGAGAGCGCGGGACTTCTGCAAACGCCCGTGCCCCCCAAAACAATCTCGCGCCCCCCAGTTTGCACACCACGGAGATAACTGACTCATCCTTTAACCCACCAGCTAACCAACTCATCCCCTAACAGTCATATAACCGACCCATCCATCAACCGCCAGCTAACCAACCCATCCCGTCAGATAATCGACTCATCCCCCAACCTGCCACCTAACCCACCCAGATATTCACCAGCTGCCAGTTTATCAGTCGCACTATCCTATCACTGGCACTGGGTCCTGACCCTCTGTCAGAATATTTTATGTTCCATCAGTATGAATCATATTCAGAGGGGCTTGAGGGGATCATCTTTAGGAAGCGCCCTTTCCCCCCTGAGGTTTTAGGAAGAGTAGAGAGCCGCTCAGTGCAGAAACTTCTGTCACACACAGGAACCATGTTGTAGTCTGAGCCTCCAGCAGAGGGAGGGAGGGGGGAGGGGATGTGTGTGTGTGTGTGTGTGTGTGTGTGTGTGTGTGGGGGGGGAGAATGAGGAAGGGAAGGGCAGAGGAGAGGGGGGGGGGAGAGAGCAGAGGAGGGGGGGGGCACAAGGAATCCACTTCCTGTGATCCAGATACAAAGACACTGCATTGAGGGCTGAGCAGATGGCAGACACAGGCTTCCTCTTCTCAGACAATAGGCCGAGATGCAGCTCGACACACAGTGATAACAGGTGGTTGTGGTCCTGTGGTGAGGGTCTGAGGACAGATCCCAGGGATATACCTGGCCCCTCCTCCCCTTTCACTCCTCCATCCTGGGATAGGCTACATACTGATACAGTACACAGGTGCCGTGTATATATGTAACGTACTGATACAGTACACAGGTGCCGTGTATATATGTAAGGTACGGATACAGTACACAGGTGCCGTGTATATATGTAACATACTGATACAGTACACAGGTGTGTGTATATATGTAAGGTACGGATACAGTACACAGGCGCCGTGTATATATGTAACATACTGATACAGTACACAGGCGCCGTGTATTATGTAACATACTGATACAGTACACAGGTGCCGTGTATATATGTAACATACTGATACAGTACACAGGTGACGTGTATATATGTAACATACTGATACAGTACACAGGTGCGTGTATATATGTAAGGTACGGATACAGTACACAGGTGCCGTGTATATATGTAACATACTGATATAGTACACAGGTACGTGTATATATGTAACATACTGTAGTACACAGGTGCGTGTATATATGAAGGTACGGATACAGTACAAAGGTGCCGTGTATATTGAACATACTGATACAGTACCAAGGTGCCGTGTTATATATGAACATCTGAATAAGTACAACAGGTACCGTGTATATATGTAACATACTGATACAGTACAGGTGCCGTGTATATAGTAACATAATGATAGTACACAGGGTACCGTGTATATAGTAACATACTGATACAGTACACAGGTGCGTGTATATATGTAACATACTGATACAGTAACAGGTGCCGTGTATATATGTAATACTGATACAGTACACAGGTGCCGTGTATATATGTAATATGATACAGTACACGGTACCGTGATATATGTCACATAATGACTTACAGTACACAGGTGACCGTGCTATATATGTAACATACTGATACAGTACACAGGCGCCGTGTATATATGTAACATACTGATACAGTACACAGGGTGTGTGTGTGTGTGTGTGTGTGTGTGTGTGTGTGTGTGTGTGTGTCCCTGTGTGTGTGTTTGTGTCCCTGTGTGTGTGTTTGTGTCCCTGTGTGTCCTTTGGGCCGTCACTCCGCCTCAGGCCAATGAGAGGTGTGCGGGGGCGGCCCAAGGGACCAATGAGATTTCCCCTAGGGACACCGGACATCCAGCAGGCAGGCATGCAGGCAGGCATACAGTGCTTTCACTAATATAGTATAAAGATATGTAGAGGTATCTGTGCCGTGTTAGCCGAGCTTAATAATCAAAAATAAATAGACGATACCGTTCTGTGGCTAACTAAATGCTTTTATTTGTGCGAGCTTTCGAGATACACTGATCTCTTCTTCCGGCGGTGTTACAATGGATAAAGCAAGAAAGGTTTAACTTAAAAACAGTGCCTACTGGAATGTATCTGTGACTGGAGCCTATCACTCCCCCCTGTGCAGTATGCGATTTATGACTTGAGGTGTTAAATGGTCCCTGATTGTTAGTCATGTAAGAGTGTGTGTGTATGTATGTACATATACATTTATAAAGCACCCACAGTGTATACAGCGCTTTACAAAAGGTTTGTGGAGTGGGAGTGTATACTAATGGTGTGGGTAGGTGTAGAAATGTAAGAGCGTGATGCATTACTATTAATGTGTGTAGATACTATGTGGTCCCTATTGGTATATAGATATGGAATTACATTGTGTATTTGTATGTGTAAAAGACATACATATGTGTGTATGTGTGTGCATACATATAGCGCAGTATGTATAGACATGGCCTTTAGCACTCATGGGAAGAGCGTTCTCTTGTTTCAGTAGTGACTCATGAAACTGCGGTCTCGGTTTTGGCCACAATTAAGTGTCCCAAATATATAACAAAATAGAAGAGCACACTAAGGTGATTGCTTTGGTGTATTGCCTTTAATTAACAACAAATATGAAAATAAGCATGCAATGCATGCATTAAGAAGATGCTTAAGATTAAGCATGTTACTGATGGCCTCTGTTCTGGATTCGGACGGCTGGTGTAGTGGGCGGAGGTTACTGCACACGCCTCTCACGGCACACCACACTAGATAGTTGCTACTCATGCTTCAACTCACAGCTCATCCACCATTTACCCTGTGTTTCCCTGTATCAAATATATTCCTTGTTGCCTGAGCAGATTGAACACCATGTCTGATACATCCTTCTTCAATAGGCTACTGTATGTATATATTTCTCAAAAAGATACTGTATATAAAGTGTCCCCTCTGTTGTAAACACATGTATCAATATACACTATGAATTGATAGTATACCTATGTAGAGCAGAATAGATAAAATAATATGCAGGATAAGAAAAGAAACACACACTTACATTGCCTGTACTGGTGAGGAAGCGAAAAAGCCCCGCAAAATGCATTGAGTTGAAGCATTAGGCTAAGGCCCCGCTCCCAGAGTCAGCGCACCCGCACTGCAGACAGGCAGTGCGCTGACATACACAGACCGCGATATGCGGTCTGTAGGGAGCGGGAGCCAGAGCGGGAGGTGGGCGGGAGTGGGAGGTTTGACAGGGAGGGGGGCGTGGCTTGAGCGGAGGGACCCGCTACTTTCCCCCCCCTCCCTCCACGGACTCGGGCTGGAGCTGCTGAGAGTAAGTATTAAACACACACACACGCAGGCACTCATACACACACACACACACACACAGGCAGGCAGGCATTCACGCACTCATACACACACACACACGCGCACACGCGCACACACAGGCAGGCACTCACGCACTCATACACACACACACACAGACAGAGGCAGGCACTCACGCACTCAGGCACACAGATACACACACACAGACAGGCACGCACGCACTCAGACACACACACAGACAGGCACTCACCTGCTTTCACTCCACACTCCTCCCCGCTCCCCGAAGCCTCTCCTCCTCCCGAAGCCTCCCCTCCCCATTGGCTCACAGCCACACCACGTGACGCGTCAACGCTAGACATCACCATTTTCTTGTGTCCCCTAGCGGCTGACGCGCCACAGCGTGTAGAGCTCTGTGCCGCCAGGGGGGACCGGGACCGGCTTGTGAGGATTCCCCTGCTGGTGGGGAACTCGCGACATGGCCGCCCGCGCCAACGAGCGCAGCGGGACTGAGGCCTTAGCAGGAACTAGATATGTTCTGTCTGAGGATCCGTAGATTGACATCATCGGGATACCCATCGCCAGCAGGGCGAGAGCGTGTTTCCTGAGAGGCGCGTGCAGCTACCTCTGCCCTCTACACCAGCCGTCCAGATCCAGAACAGAGGACTTCAGTTACATGCTTAGCATTTTCTTTGTGAGGGCATTGAATGTTTTTTAATATTCGTTGGGAGTAGAAGGTAATATACCAGAGCTGTCCTCTTGGTGTGTTCTATCTTGTTCTTATAGACACCGTGTTTCACAAGAGCTTGGGGCTCACAGCAATTGAAGAAGGGGGGCTTAGATGTAAAACAATGTTTTTGTCATTTACACACCTAGGGTGAATCAATATATCAATATATCGAAGCGCTAGGGGATAACTTTTTATAACTGATAATATATATATATATATATATACCATAATACTGAGTTAAGTTATGGTGAGTAAAAAAAGTGACAAAAACCCTCCACAGGAAAGCAAATATGCAAATACAACTGTATGCTCATCTGCATGTCTTAGGCAGGTCTGCAACCCCACCTTTCCCCATTATCACCCAGCATACAGCACTTCCACTGCAGCAAGGGATTCTGGGAAATGACATGCAAATGAGCACACAGTGTCACTTTTTGCCTCAAAAACCATTTTTAACATGGTTCCCTATAGGCTTAAGCTTGCTGCATGGTCACAGCTTTGAGCACAGCCAGGGTTAAGGTGCATACCCAGAAAACCCACCCACAGACAGCTGTTTCGACCTTGATGGGTCTCATCAGTGTGGGGTTGATTTTAACTGGGAATGCAAGAGAGGCTATGGGATAGTGCTAATCCATATATATATATATATATTTGTCACTTTTTGACTAAACATAACTCTTAACTCAGTATTATGGTTGGCCCCAACCCTTTAGCTTCTTTGCATACCAAGTTAATCAACCCCACACTGATGAAGACCCACAAGCGTCGCGAAACAGCTGTCTGTGGGTGGTTTCTGGGTATGCACCTTAACCCTGCTGTGCTCAAAGCTGTGACCATGCATGCAGCAAGCTTAAGCCTATAGGGAACCATGTTTAAAATGGTTTTTGAAGCAAAAAGTGGCACTGTGTGCTCATTTGCATGTCATTTCCCAGAATCCCTTGCTGCAGTGGAAGTGCTGTGTGGCGGTGTGATAATGGGGAAAGGCGGGGGGTTGAGACAGACCTGCCTAAGAAGTGCAGATGAGCATACAGTTGATATTATAATATATATATATATATATATATATATATATATAATATCAGTTTGCAAAGCCAGTATAACAACCTCACACTGATGAGACCCATTAAGGTCAAAACAGCTGTCTGTGGGTAGGTTTACTGGCTATGCATCTTAACCCTGGCTGTGCTCAAAAGCTGTGCAATGCAGCACGCATAAGCTTATAGGGGACCATGTAATATGGTTTTGAAGCAAAAGGTGGCACAATGTGCTCATTTGCATGTCATTTCACAGAATCCCTTGGTGCAGTGGAAGCACTGTATGCTGGGTGATAATGGTGAAAGGCGGGGTTGCAGACTTGTCTAAGACATGCAAATGAGCATACAGTAATATTTCCATTTGATATATATATATATATATATATATATATTTCCCCTCACATGCTTTTCTCACTGCCTCAAAGTGTTGGGAAGGGGACAACTGGTGGAGATGTATAGTGACACTTGTGCTGGTGGGTTCAACCGTACTATGAAAGCTTGAACAATATACCTGGCTAAAGTGGGAAAGGCACTTGCCAACATGCAAATCAGGTCGACATGGCAAATAAGGCCTCAACCCCCAAATATGTAAGACACCGAAATACAATGATAAAATGACCCTCATTCTCCGGAGATTGGATTGTCCCCGGGCTTGACGGTGATCAGGAAGAAAGCCCGAAGGCAGAAGGGTGCAAGGAATCCCTGGGGGTTAAACATTCAAACCTCAATCTGGCTACCTACAAGTCCCGGACTCCCTCCAGTGGAGAAGCACTTCAAGAACTGGGAGACGAGCTTTAAAAGATTAAATGGGATGTTGTTTGGTCTTGGTGAAGTAAGAAGAAAAGATCAAGTTTTCATTCAGCTCAAAAGCAGGCACCTATTATATTACAGGGGTACAGAAGATGGAAGAACGAGGGGCGAAGCATCAGTTGTCAAGTATGGATATGGCAACAGGAATAAAAGTGGAGACAGATTGGTAAAATTTGCAGAAGGTGAACATTTCTACACCATGAATTCTTCTAGAAGAATCCAAATAGAAAATGGACATGGTTTGGACCCAATGTAATTAAGAATTATATGGACTATATCCTAACTAACAACAAACACGTGATTGAAGGCTGCACAGTCCTCAACCATTTTGCCACAAGGAATGATTGTACATGGAATTCAAGTGATTCGGAATCCATGTTGTCTGTTACCATCCATTTTGTTTCCCCAGACTCTATGAGAACGATTGTATAATATATAAAAAAAAAAACACATTCAAGGGAAATAATTAATTTGTAGGAAACGTAGAACAAGTAAATTGTTTCTAATACATTTTGGGTACAAGAAGAGGTCTGTCCAAGGCCAAGATAAGAGTTCCGGCTTTGTGCCCAGACTTTTCCAAGCATTGTTTAATTGTATTATTGTTTCATGCTAACAGGTCATGCATAGGTTACATTAATAGCTAGGATTTACTATATAAATCTGTTTTTAGAGTAGATACGCGAGAACGTAAAGAACGAACCAACAATACCACCGGGCGATGAACAATGCTTCATTCTCCATCCATAGTATGTTTAGTTTATTTGTCAAAAAGATCAAGAATGATCACAAAAAGATTCCCACTTATTTGCACACAGCCTAATAAACGTGATATTTAAACACAAGGGAGTGTATCAGTCCCTGCATATATATATATATATATATATATATATAATGCAAAAACCAGGAGGGGTAAAAAACAAAAATAATAAAATTTTATTAATTATTTATAACTCTTCTATAAAATTTTTTTTGTATATATACACTGAAATAACATACTTTAAAAAGACACTGAAGTATGCCTGTTAGTTGCACAATACACATAAATTTATGTATATATGTGTCCTAGTTATCCCAAAAATACATATTTGTATACAAATAGAAAACGGAAGAGGGGCCACACAGTGATTGTGGTCCTCAAAGAATTCACTTAGCTGCACACCACTGTGTGTATATAAAATTTAACTTTTAATAAGTGATTACTTAAAACATATATACCCCTCCCCCTGTTGCTTTCGTATACAAGTACCCTGTGGGCTGTGACCTACAATTGTCACTGTTGTCAGATTAAAGTCTTCTACACATAAATGGGGCAAGTATACGTTTATCCAATGGAAAAGGAGCAAGAAGAACCCAATATATGGTCTGTAAATAGCCCTATGCAGTGGGTTTAGACATTCACAAGTACAGGCATACCCCGCATTAACGTACGCAATGGGACCGGAGCATGTATGTAAAGCGAAAATGTACTTAAAGTGAAGCACTACCTTTTTCCCACTTATCGATGCATGTTCTGTACTGCAATCGTTATATATGTGCATAACTGATGTAAATAACGCATGTGTAACAGGCTCTATAGTCTCCCCGCTTGCGCACAGCTTTGGTACAGGTAGGGAGCCGGTATTGCTGTTCAGGATGTGATGACAGGCGCATGCGTGAGCTGCCGTTTGCCTATTGGGTGATATGTACTTACTCGCGAGTGTACTTAAAGTGAGTGTACTTAAAGCGGGGTATGCCTGTAGTCTGTTGTATATACACTCACTAACTCCTAATGAAATACTAGAATCATTTGTATCACAATTCCGAGTGTGTATCTGCCCAAAATGTATCTATGAGTAGCAGATCAAACAAGATATTTCCCAAACTGTAGCAAGATTATGGCAATTTAGATGCGATTGTAGCCATCACATATCACATGTATTATATCACTCGGAATTGTGATACAAATGATACTAGTATTTCATTAGGAGTTAGTGAGTGTATATACAACAGACTACTTGTGAATTGATTCGTTTGTTGCAAATTACAACTGAAGATGGGAAAAAAAGCTGATTAAGACAAGAATAATCAACATTAAGAAGCTCAAGAATAATGGCAGAGAACTTCAACTAGAGCCGGGGGGAAAAGCACTTCAGCTCGCTCGAAACGCGTGGGGACACTAACAAAGAATGATGAAGAATTTACGAAGATTGCAGAGCAGCAAAAACTCGAGGAATCGCTAACCAAGAACAGGAAAATGTCAGACGAGATAAAGCACTAACTGTCGAAGATAACAAAAAGCTTAAAGTAGATGAAGCAGCGAGTTATGATTGGGAAGAGACTAATCGTCGCACTCAAACAAGATGACGGATCAACCATAAAAAAGTGGTGCACTTATCATAAAGAGGGCTAAGAACTTCTACATGAAATTGTACGCAAAAAACAGATCACGCAGGGCATAATCCAGCACAGGGAGGGCAAGGGGAAACCACCGCTGATTTGCCACTTCTGGAAGGACGCATCATGGCACAAGTAATGAAAGCCATGAAGAATGGGAAAGCTCCGGGGGGGGAAGATGAAATGACATCTGACATTTTTTTAAAGAAGCTGTGGAGGAAATAGAGAAAAACCCTGGCAAAAATCTTCAAGTGCTGTTTGAAGAACAAGAGCATTCCCAGAACAATGGTGCGATTCCATCATTATCCTCGTCAACGAGAAAGGAGACAAACGAGACCTCAAGAACTACAGATCTATTTCCAATCAATCCCTTACAGTACAAGATTTTTTTTTACGAAGATACTCACTAATCAATGGGGCAAGAGACCCCTGGACTTTGCTCAACCGGATGTTGATTGATTTTGTCTTCTTTTTAATCAGTTTTCTTCTTTCCATCTTCTCATTCAGATGTCATTTGCTGTAAACCAATCAGTGATCGCTCTTTTGTGTCAAATCGGTTAAGGACAAGTGCAGTCTTTAATCCCGTTTCTTGTTAGCTAGGATACAGTCAATTTCATTCTTTATTACACTGGGTCCACCCCACATCTATTTCGAGTCTTCTTGAAGAATGAATGAATGTATGATGTAGACGTTTTCGATTCTACCAATCTGTCTCCACGTTCATTCCTGCTACCAAAACCATACTGACCAACTGATACTTCGTGTGTCTGCTGGACAGCAATCTTTGCATTGAAATCTCCCATAATGATCTTCAGGTGACAATTTCCTTTGTTGTTACGTTGGTTTGATTTCATGGTAGAAGTCTTCCACTACATTGTCTGTGTGACTGAATGTTGGGGCATACACGTGCATTATTTGAAGCCTGTATATCTTTGTCAACTGAATGACGATTCTGGCTGCTTTTTCCGATAAGCTTTCATACTTCACCATGTTGTTTCTCCATCTCCTCCTGGATGTCTCGCTACTACCTGAAGCTTCACATATTCTTTCCCACTTCTACTGCAACCACTACACCAACACTCTCCCTCACTGTCAATAACACCACAATGTCGTCAGCACATCAAGCCCGCTGCCTAGGTGTTATCTTAGACTCTGATCGCTCCTTCATTCCTCATATTCAGTCCCTCACGAAGTCCTCCCAGCTCCACTTCCATCATATCGCCAAGATGTGCCCCGTTCTCACTCACGGTGCAACTGAAATCCTGATCCACTCACTCATCTTGTCCCACCTCGATTACGGCAGCCTTCTCCTAGGCTGGCCTTCCCCTGGTCCGCCTCTCCCTATTCTAATCCATCCAAAATGCTGCTGCCAGACTCATCTACCTTACTCACCGCTCCACTTCTTCTGCTCCACTATGCAAATCCCTACACTGGCTCCCCATAGCCTCTAGAATTACATTTGAACCCCTAGTAATGACTTACAAAACAACGCTTCTCCCCCCCTCCTTACATCTCGGCCCTCAACCAAAACGCCCCCTACGTTCTGCCCGCGACATCCGTATCTCCCCCCCCCCCCCCCCCACATCACCACCCCCCCCCAAACCCCCCCCCACCCTCCCCCCGCGACACCCCCGTTCCCCCCCCCCCCCCCACAACATTATCACTTCCTCTTACTTCCACCTGCGAGACGTCTCTCGTGCTGCCCTCTCTCTCTCTCTCTCTCTCTGGAATTCCCTAGCACGTACAGTACCATCAGAACCGCCCGCCAGGTATAAACTTAAAACTAGTTTATTGCATCCGACAAGGTATCAGAATAGTGCGACATTTTGAACCACTCTTCATGTGCTGGAAGAACCTGCGTGGTTCAAAAAGTGGCGCTGTTCCTCTATCCTCTTGGCTGCAATAAACTGGTTTTTAAGCTTATACCTGGAGAGTGTGGTGGACTGTCGGTTTGTATATATATATATATATATATATACACACACACACACACACACACACACACACCATACATACGTATACCCTACACACACTTCCTATATAGCCTGTGGATGTCTGTGTATTGATGTATATATATGTTGGTGTTAACATATGTCTGTATGTGTGAGTATGTATCTGTTCATGTATGTGTCTGTACTTCCTATAATGTATAAACATATGTTAATTTGTGGATATATATATGTGTGTGTGTATATATATCTGTATGTTTCTATGTACATTTGTATATATCATTCCATGTTTATCTGTGACTCATTATATATACTCATTGTCTATAAAAACATTGATCAGTTAGTCTGTATATATCTATACATCATGTCAGGTGTACAGTATATAGCTTTACGTATAAACACACAACGTTCCTGACATCTGCTCACTGACCTGCTCCTGTGGACCCAGCAGTCTCATCCGCTTCAGGTATGTGGATGTAAGGGGCATGTTGTAGTCAATGGCGTCTGCTCCCAGGGAAGAGGTCAGCTCGTCATTATCTGAGACACAAACGAGAAAACACTTAGAGGTTCGGTTTCCGCTGAGCGTGACTGATTTACTCCCACAAGTGTCCTCTCTATAGCTGCAAACACCTGAGTAACTGCAGGTATAGCTGAATACCTTTAGGTGTCTGTATGTGCCTATATATGTCTGCATATACCTGACTATGTACTAGTACAGACGTGGCCAACTCCAGTTCCTCAAGTGCCACCAACAAGTCAGGTTTTAAGGATATCCCTGCTTCAGCACAGGTGGCTCAGACAACTCATCGGTGGCCCTTGAGGACTGGAGTTGTCCACGTCTGTACTAGTACAACATCTGTATGTAACTGTCTCTATATATCCATATCTATCTATATATATATATATAACTACACACATGTATATATACCTGCCTGTATTAGATATATTTCTATGTACCATTATATGTGTCCCTAAAAGTTGCAGTGGGACTCATATTTGGGAGTCATATTTGTCACTAGCAAATGTAGTGGCAGAGAGGGGTCACCCTTCCATTGCAGGTGCCTCTTCCCCGATTCTTCTCACGGTCCTTTTCATCCCTTCTCACTCTGCCTCTCTATATTTGAATACGGGGCAGTAACATTGTCCAATGAATCACACCCCAAACTCAACTACAACCAAGGAGATGGGAGCGGGTCACAGTTCTCTAGTAAAAAGAATTCCAGGTGTAAATCTAAAGTAACGTAATGAGCAGGTGGGTCCAAAAATGCTTCCTCTTTGGCATAAACCAGAACCAAACGACATCACTTTATTCTGTATTCTCCCAGCGGCTGCAGAACCCATCCTTACCTGTAGCGGTAAGATCGCTGGAGTTTAAATGCATCCTTTTCTGGCACTCTGTACAACTCATTAGGAATCTGGTCACAGCCTCTCTGGGTAAAAAAGCGTATGTCTCTGCAATCTGCAAAAGGCACAGCGCTTCCATGTATAACAAACACTTATACTGTACTGTATATATATATGGCAAATGGAAATATTACTGTGTGCTCATTTGCATGTCTAAGACAGGTCTGCGACCCTGCCTTTCACCATTATCACCCAGCACACAGTGCTTCCACTGCAGCAAGGGATTCTGGGAAATGACATGCAAATGAGCACACCGTGCCACCTTCTGCTTCAAATCCACATGACATGGATATCAAATAAAACATCATTTTATAATACTCCCAATTTCCACTAGGGGGCAGCAGGTTATCAGCTCTCAGCAATTCCGCCGAGCAACTGGACGCCAATGGGAAAAAAACCAACCCTGGGAAGAACCTTGCACAGCACAACACAGCTACAGTAACACCACCACAACACAACCACAACGACACAACTAACAGCTGTCCCAATGACTGAGACAAACCATAACGGGGCATGGGTCTTAAATAAGTAAATAGCCCCTACTTCTTCGCCAACGTTAACCAGATACAGCTGAGGATCTGCGCATTTGATCTCACGTATGATCCTGCCCCTTACATGCGTGTGATCCTGTTTTTATGGATGTGATCCTACACACGATCCAGTTCCTATACGTGCACTCCTACATGTATGTGATTATGTCCGTGCGTGATCTACACGAGTGATGCGTTACATGTGACCCTGCCCCTATGTGTGGTCCTGCAGGTGTGTGGCCCATTTCTGTAACCCTGTTCCTACTCACCGCCCGGTAGGTCTTCTTCTGCCCGGCGTGCTTCGGACTCTTCCCTGCTTGGCTCTCCACGTGCATGGAATATATGATGTCGAAGAAATCTTCCACCACCGCCACCCGTTTCAGAGTCACCCCCTCGGGCTCTGCTAATCCGTCCGCGCCCTGCCGCAGAGCAGAAACCTGTCAGTACCTCCTCCCAGCAACCCTACCATCCGCGTCGGATTTCAAAATCCGCCGACCCCCGGGGCACTTGCCTGCGTCGGCCGCCTCCTTTCTGACGACCCTCTTGCTCCTTTTGACATCCCAGCGTCGAATGGCGTCGCGCGGAAGGGCGCGTTGCCACGGAAACGCGACGTCATTCGGCGTCGCGACGGCACGTTGCCGCGGCAACGAGACGCTGCCCGACGCCGCATGCGTGACGTCCGTGGCGTCATTTGACGCTGGGATTCCAAAGGAGCAGGAGGGTGGCAGAAAGGAGGCGGACGACACAGGTAAGTGCCTTCCAATTAGGCCCGATAGCCCCGAGAGTGCGGCTAAAGCATATGGGGGCGGAAATTTTAGCCGCCCCAACAATGTTGCCGCCCTAGTCATGGGGCCTAATGGTAAATCTGACACTGCCTACAATACTTATAGCTCTGCTGCTGTCCCGTCACCCAACTATGGGACAACTTGAGTGGTTGGGAGCAGGAAACATGGAAGTGATTTCCACGCGGAACACATTTGGGGCTTTCCTTCTAAAACTTTAAAGTCCATTAATTATACAACCGTTAAATAGAATACAAGGGATTTTGCCGTTAACAACGTAACAGTAAGGGTGAGATTCCCCTCAGAAACAGTCTTGTCCTAAAGACAAAACAAGGGGGAAATAACCAGTAAGGTCAGCACAAAGTCAGCCACAAGATGGACCTTCGTGGAAGAATTGGAGAGCTTTACTGTTCCTCATATTGGGAGATCGTAGGCGCTTCGGGGCAGGGACTCCTTTTCCTAAATGGGTGGACCACCCTCTTCTCCTTCCCATTCTCCATACTCTTGGTATTCGTAACAAAGCTCTATCCTGGATCTCCTCTTACCTCTCCCATCGTACTTTCAGGGTCTCTTCTGCTAACACCTCCTCCTCCTCTATTGATCTCTCTGTGGGGGTACCCCAGGGCTCTGTCCTGGGACCTCTTCTCTTTTCACTGTACACAGTTTCTCTAGGTGACCTAATCACATCTCTTGGGTTCAAATATCACCTCTATGCCGACGACACAAAAATTTATCTTTCAACCCCTGACCTTACACCTGCTGTACAGACCAAAGTTTCTGAATGTCTCTCTGCTGATATCATCCTGGATGGCCCTCTGCCGACTTAAACTTAACATGGCAAAAACAGAGCTCCTTATACTTCCTCCCAAACCTGGCCCTACTACCTCTTTCCACATTACTGTTGCCAAACCCACACCCCCGGACCACCCCCCCCACCACCCCCCCCACCCCCCGAAGAGCCAGAACGAGGAAAGCAAAAGATCGCGCGAAGAGGACGAACGATGGACGGTGCGTGAGAATAAAAAAAGCAGAACGAAAGGGGAGAGGAGAAGATAAGAAAAGGGGGGGTAGTGGGTTCATCATGGGCTTGTTGGATTGTAAAAATCAGTAAAAGGGAAGTCAGAACTACTGGGTGGTGTGGGACAGGTTTGTTTCTAAAGCCGGGGTTCCCCATGTATCCCTAAAGCAGGTTCCCTAACAATTTCAGTGCTCATTTGATAAATTGTACCAGAAATATAAGAAAGGATACAAATTTATCAATGCATTGATCAGTAAGAGGGGCTATTAGAGAGGGTTGGCAGGTTGTTAAATGGCATTGATCGAAGAACTTGAGCTATAGGTTGAGAGGGGTTGGGCGGTCCTTACAATCGAAGGCTCTGGATCTGTCAGACGCGCTATTAGAGCGGGGTTGGGGCCATCCTTGACAAATGCATTCTGAGTCGCACAAGACTGAGCTAATTTATGCAATAGAGAGGGTTAGGGGCGTTCACCTTACATATCGCATTGGATTCTCTAGGACGCTGCTGTTAGACGGAGGGCTGGTGGGTCCTTATCAATGCATCTGATCTCAGCGCGCACTTATTAAGTAGTAGCGTTGGGGGCTCTTTTACAACGCATCTGATCATCAGACTCGCTTATTAGAGAGGGTGGCGTTCCTTACAATTCGCCCATCTGCATCCTCAGACGCGCATATTAGAGAGGGTGGGTTCACCTTACAATGCATCTGATCTTCTGACGCGCTAGCTATTAGAGAGGGGTTGGGTGCCTGTCCTCTACATATGCATCTGATCTGATCTCAGACACGCTATTAGAGAGGGTTGGGGTTCATTACAATGCATCTGATCTCAGACGCGCTATTAGAGAGGGTTGGGGCTCCTTACAATGCATCTGATCTCAGACTCGCTATTAGAGAGGGTTGGGGTTCCTTACAATGCATCTGATATCAGACGCGCTATTAGAGAGGGTCGGGGATCCGCGGCATTTCTTAATATAATTATAGGGTTCCTTAACAACAACAAAAAAGGTTGAAAACCACTAGTGTGAGATCCTGTAATTATTCTGCCCTTCAGTCCAAATGAAAAACGATTCACTATTTATTTCTATGTTAATATTTATTGATATTGATCTTTTTATTTTGAGGATCGCGGAATAGCTGTCACCGTGACAGGTCACTGCTAACATGTAAAGGCACAGGCAGAGACCCAGGCTGTGCATGTGAGGCTGCTGCCCTGTGCCCTGCTATTAGCAGCTGACAGAAAGCATCTGCTCCAGTGCACGGAGCACTGGGGGTTGTCCTGCTGTCCTTTCTGCTGTACAATAACCCCCCACCCAGATGGAAGCTCCTCTTCAGCAAGCAGGTAATGACAGTAACCATGGAAACCTTCCAGAGGAACTGAATTCTGGCAGAACATTAATCCCTCCCTGAGCTGGGACCAGGTCCCCTCTGCCTCACACAGTGATTACACACCAGCTGGCAGGGACCGGAGGGGACACATGACAGGGGATGGGACACAGACTCCAAGTGATGGGGAATGGGACACAGACTCCAAGTCACGGGGATGGGACACAGACTCCAAGTCACGGGAACGGGACACAGACTCCAAGTGATGGGGAATGGGACACAGACTCCAAGTCACGGGGATGGGACACAGATTCCAAGTCACGGGAATGGGACACAGATTCCAAGTCACGGGAATGGGAACAAGATTCAAGTCACTGGAATGGTAACACAGATTCTATTCACTGGAATGGTACACAGATTCAGTTCACGGGGAAATGACCAGATTCCAAGTCACGGGAATGGGACACAGATCCTAGTCCCGGGACATTGTACACAGATTCCTATCACGGGAATGGACACCGATTCCACGTGCACGTGGGATTGGGACACAGATATCAAGTCAACCGTGGAATGGGACCAGATTCTATTCCACGGGAATGGGACAACAGATTCCAAGTTCACGGTAATGGGAGCAGAACAACAATTCCTGTCACGGGAATGGGACACATATTCTCCAAGTCAACGGGGATGGTACCAGATTCCAAGGTCACGGAGAAGGGGACAACAGATCTCGCAGTCACGGGGAATGGGACACTGATTCCAAGTCACCTGTGAATGGACACCAGACTCCAAGTGATGGGGAATGGGACACGACTCCAAGTCACGGAATGGGATCAGATTCCAAGGTCAACGGGGAAAAAAAAACACCAAAGGGACACAGATTCGCAAGTCACGGGGAAATGGGACAAACAGATTCCATGTCACGGGACTGGGACACACAGACTCCAATTGATGGGGAATGGACCAGACTTTTCCCCAAAGGGGTTCACGGGAACGGCCACAACTCCAAGTGATGGGGAATGGGACACAGACCAAGTCACGGGATGGGACACAAATTCCATTCACGGTAAGGGGACAAACAGATTCCAAGTCACGGGAAATGGACAAGATCCAAGTCACGGGAATGGGACACAGCACTCCAAGTCACGGGCACGGACACGACTCAATCAAACGGGAACGGACACAGATTCCAAGTCACTGGAAGGGACACACAGATTCCAGTCAGCGGGAACGGGACACAGATTCCTAGTCATCGGGGAATGGACAACGAAGATTCCAAGTCACGGGAATGGGAACACAGATTCCAAGTCACCGTGAATGGGGACACAGATTTCCAAGTCACGGAATGGACCACGAGTTCCGAGTCCACGGGGATGGCAACAGTCCGTCATTGGAGATGGACACAGATTCCTAGTCACGGAAAGGGACAAACAGATTCCAGTCACGGGGATATACACAGATTCCAAGTCCCTGGAATGTGACAAAACAGATTCCGATTCCGGATAGGACCCGATTCCTAGTCACGGAAATGGGACACAGAGTTCGTCAAGGGGATGGACACAGATTCCCCAAGTCACGAGGAATGGACACAGATTCCTGTCAGCGGGAATGGACACAGATTCCAGTCACGTGAAGGACACCAGATTGCCTAGCTCACGGGAATGGACACAGATTCCAATTCACGGGGATGGGACACAGATTTCAAGTCACGGGAATGGACACCAGATTCCCAGTCAGCCGGGGAATGGGACACCGATTCCAAGTCAAGTCGTGTAAATGGACACAATCCAAGTGATGGGGAATGGACACAGACTCCCCAATTCACGGGAATGGATAACAGATTCCAGTCACGGGGAATTGGACACAGACTCCAACGTACGGCGGAATGGACACAGCATCCGTCCAGGGAAATGGGACACAGACGTCCAATGTGACTGGGAATGGGACACCAGACTCCAAGTCACGGGGAACGGGACACAGATTCCAAGTACGGGGAAGTGGGACAACAGACCAGAGTCACGGGCACTGGGACACGAGATTTGAGCCAAGTCACGGGAATGGGACACAGATATTACAAGCTCACTGGGAATGAGGACACAGATTCCAAATCACGGGAATGGGACAAGACTCCAAGTCCTGGAAACGGTGCCAATCAGACTCCAATCACGGGAACGGGACACAGACTCCAAGTCACGGGACGGGGACACAGATTCCAAGTGCACACGGTAATGGACCACAATTCCAAGTCCATGGGGACGGGACAGCACAAATATTCTATCACGGGAATGGGACAACAGATTCCAATTCACGGGAATGGACACAATTCCAAGTCAGCGGGAATGGGACACAGACTCCCATTCACGGGAATGGACAGAAACCAGATTCCATAGCAATATCCGTGACTGGCCAAACAGATTCCAAGTCAACTGGGACGGGAACCACGATTCCAAGTCACTGGAATGGGACACGATCCAAGTCACGTGAATGGGACACAGATTCCATGTCACCGGGGACGGGACCACGACTCCATCACGGGAATGGGACCCGACTCCAAGTCACGGGCATGGACACAAATTCCAATCACGGGAAGGACACAGCTCCAAGTCACGGGAATGGCCACAGACTCCAATCACGGTAATTGGACCCAAGACTCCAAGTCACGGGGATGGGACAACAGATTCCAAGTCACGGGAATGGGAACCAGATTCCAAGTCACTGTTAATGGACACAGATTCCAAGAAGACGATTGCGACGTATGAGCAAACAACAAGAGAAAGATGAGAATGTTGAAGAATATACACCTATTACAAAATCAACGGGAATGGACACCGCCTTCCAAGTCCACGGAACTGTGAACAGATTCCAAGTCCGGGGGTATTGGACACGAGGTCACTTCACGCGGGATTGGACACAGACTCCAAGTCACTGGAATGTGACCAGATTCCAGTCACGGGGACGGGACACAGATTCCAGCACGGTGACGGACAGACAGATTCCAATTCACAGGGAATGACACCGACTCCATCCACATCGGGATGTTGACACAGATTCCAAGTCACGGGGACGGGAACACGCAGATCCAAGTCAACACGGAATGGACCAACTCCAAGTCACGGGAAACGGGACCCGACTCCAAGCCCGGTATGGGACACAGACTCCAAGTCCGGAATGTGTACAATACAGACTCCCAGTCCCCGGGGATGGACAAGATTCCAGTGATTGGGACGGGACACAGATTCCAATTCACGGGAAAGGACACAGTTCCAGTCCGGGGAGGGACACAGACTCCAATGACGGGGGACCAGGACACCCGATTCCAAGTCCGAAATGGGACACATACTCCAGTCACGGAATGGGACACGATCTCCAAGCACGGAAATGGACCAGGATTCCAATCACAGGGGAATGGGACATAGATTCCAAGTCACTGGATGGGACACAGCCTCCGTCACGGGAATGGTACACATACTTCCAATACACGGGATGGGACACAGACTTCAAGTCACGGAATGGGCAAAGACTCGCCAGTCACTGGGAATGGTGACACAGAGTTCCAGTCACCGGAATTGACACAGATCCAAGTCAATGTGGACGGGACACAACTCCAAGTCACGGGAAGGGACACAGATTCCAAGTTCCGTTATGACACCAGAACTCCAAGTCCACGGAATGGACACACGATCCAAGTTCACGGTGCTGGGTACACAGACTCCAGTCACGTGAATGGGACCACTACTCCAAGTCACTGGAATGGGACAACGATTCCAGTCCACGGGAATGTGACACAGATTCCACGTCACGGGAATGGGACACAGATTCCAAGTCAACGGGATGGGACACAGATTCGCAAGTCATGGGAACGGGACACAGATTCCATTCACGGATGGGACAGCATACTCCAAGTCATGGGAACGGGACACATATGCCAAGTTCACGGGAATGGGACCAGCTCCAAGTCACGGAATGGCGAACACAGATTCCAATTCCGGTAATGGAACACAGATTCCAAGTCACGGGAAGGGACACAGACTCCAATCCCGGGAATGGGAACACAGGACTCCAAGTCACTGGGAAATGGGCACAGATTCCAAGTCCGACGGAGATGGGACACAGATTCCAAGTCACAGGAAGTGGGACCACAGATTCCAAGTCACGGGGAAATGGGATACAGACTCCAGTCCGGGAATGGGACACAGACTCCAAGCACGTGGACTGACCCGATGCCACGTCACGGAATGGGACAAACAGACTCCAAGTCACGGGATGTGACACAGACTCCAAGTCACGGGAATGGGACAACAGATCCAAGTCACGGGAATGGGACACCGATTCCAAGTCAACCGGGGAACCCGGACACAGATTCCAAGTCAACGGGAATGGACACAGATTCCCAAGTCACGGGACGGACACAGACTTCCAATCACGGGAATTGGACACAACGCACAAGTCACGGAATGGGACCACGAGATTCCAAGTCACGGGCATGACACAGACTCCAAGTCAGGAATGGACACAGACTTCCACGTCCACGTGGAAGGGACACCGACTCCACGTCACGGGGAATGGACACACTATTCCAATCAGGGGAATGAGAACCACAGATTCCCAGAGTCACTGGAATGGGACACAGATCCAAGTCCGGTATGGGACACAGCTCCAGTCCCGGGAATGGGACACCGACTCCAAGTCACGGGAATGGGACACAGATTCCAAGTCACGGGAATGACACAGATTCCAAGTCACGTGGAATGGGGACACAGCTTCCACGTCACGGGAATGGGACAACAGATTCCAAGTCACTGAATGACATACATATTTCCATACGTCACGGGGAGGGACAAAGACTCCAAGTACGGGGAATGCTACACAGCTCAAGTCAAGGGAAGGACCCTGACTCCAGTCACGTGAATGGACCACAGACTCCAAGTCACAGGAATGGACACAGAATTCTCAAGTCACAGGAATGGGACACAGACTCCAAAGTCAGCAGGGATGGGGACACGATGTCCAAGTCACGGAAGGAAACCCAGACTTCCACAGTCACACCCGGAATGGACACAGATTCCAAGTCACGGGAATGGTACACAGATTCCAAGTCACAGGAATGGACACAGCTTCCAAGTCAACGGGAATGGACCCCAGATTCCAAGTCATCAGGAATACACATGATTCCAAGTCACAGGTATGGACACAGATTCCCAAGTCACAGGAATGGTACCCAGATTCCAAGTCATGGGAATGGGACACAGCTCCAAGTCACGGGATGGGACACATGACCTCCAATCACGGGAAGGGACACAGACTCCAATCACAGGAATGGACACAGACTCCAAGTCACTGGAATAGGGACACAGACTCCAAGTCCACGGGAATGGGACCGACTCCAGTCCCACGGGAATGGGACATCAGATTCCCAGTCATCAGGAACGGGACCAGACTCAATTCACGGGAATGGGACACAGCTCCAAGTCAACGGGAAGGGAACCAGACTCCAAGTCACGGAATGGACACAGATTCCAAGTCACGGAGAACGGGACCCCGATTCCAATTCACGGAATGGACACAGCTCCAGTCACGGGAATGTGGACACAGATTCCAAGTCACCGGGAACGGGAACACAGACTCCAAGTCACGGGAATGGGACACAGATTCCAAGTCAGCAGGGAATGTGGACACCGATTCAAGTCACGGGTAATGGGACAACAGATTCCAAGTCATCTGGAATGGAGACACAGAATTCCTAGTCAGGGGGAATGGGACACAGACTCCAAGCCACAGGTTTGAGAATATAGAAGCAAGCCTGTGAAGTGTTAGTACCGGAGCATTAGGATGGGCCGAGATGTTCTTTCCACCCACCAACTCGACCACATCACATCATCTCCTCTCACATAATATTCCCACCTGAGACATACCTCATATGGACCCTCCACACACCTTCCCAACATATCATTAGCCAAGACACCAAAGGTCAATCACCCACACCTCCGCACTACCACACACCCAATACTCTACCCTCTACCCCCCCCCCATACACACACTAACACCACACACACCTCCACCCATACAAAACACAAATCCTCTTCCCCCCCACACATACATTAACCTTAACCCCCACACTCATTACCCCCCCAAACACACATTCACCCACAAAACATTACCCCCACACACACATTAACCCCTACAACACTCATTCCACTTTCCCCACACACCTAAAACCCCCCCCACTACACATTACGACCCCCAAAGAAACACTTATTACCTACCCCACCTTATCCCCACAAACACTCATTACTTACCCCCCCCCCCCACCCACCTACACCCCACCCACCCCACGCATTACCACCCACAAACCCACAACCACCGAACCCCCCAAAGAGCCACATTACCCCCACAAACACTCATTACCCCTTATCCCCACACACACTATCCCCCCACACATACACATTACCCCCACAAACACTTATTACTCTTTATCCCCACAAACACTCATTACCCCCAAACACACATTACCCCCACAAACACTCATTACCCCTTACAAACACACATTAGCCCCCACAAACACACATTAGCCCCACCAAACCCCCTTACTCCCCCCACAAAATGCATACCCCCCCCCCAACACACACATTCGTAGCCGCCCATCTCAAGGGTTGATCGTTAATCACTAATCAAATTGTGACAGAAAGTCGTTGCAGGGACGATCCATCGGGAAGCCAGTTACACGATCACTTAAGTTAGAGCCGTGGTCGTCCAGACACCCTGGATTCCCGTGTGTATTTTATATTAAGTATGTTATGTACAATTCAGCTCTAGTACCCCCCACCCCCCCCCCTCCCCACTCCCAGCAGGTCCATGTCTGATTTCTCAGTGACTCTGTTCCTCCCCCCCCCTATCAAATAAATCGATGTGACAGATGGAGTACTGATAGTATGCTTTGGGCCCAATGTCCTAACAGTGCTTATTCCGTAAGACACAGACACTTACTTTCAATTTAATGTACGGTATGTTCTTTATTTTATCGCGCCATTAATGTACATAGCGCTTCACAGCAGTCATACACCTTGACAATATCATATAAATACAAATAATCCCAATAACAGATCATGGGGAGAAGCCCTCAGATATTAAAATTTACACTTAGGAAAAGGAGTCCCTGCCCCGAAGAGCTTACAATCTATTGGTACGTACGAGAACGTTCAGTAGGAAGGTGTTCAGGGTGAGTGCGTCGTGTCAGTGGGGCCGCGGTGGCTGTATGAGTGTATAGTATCAGCCACGAGCTGCTCGTTATGCTTCGATAATCAGTGGGGTTTGAGAATGGGGACAGGTACAATGGTGAATAAAGAAGCCCACAATGCAACGTCCAACGTGGCAAATGTATTTGGGGGGATTCATATCTATATGTTTTTCTATCTCAATAATACCGGGTCCGTGCCACCTTTCACGGGTAGACCCGCTCGCATCACACTCACCGACCCTTTTTGTTTACACTGTGTCTTTGTATATCCTCCACTGCATGGGGCACAAGGAAACCTATGATGCAGCCCAAGAGCTTTTTGGATGCGTGACATGTGTGTGTCTCTTGGGTTAACATTTAGAAGCGCTATTATATTCTATGTGTGTCTATGGTTTGCTATATGTTGCGTTATATATGTTCTATGTGTGTGTCTATGTATGTGCTTATGCAGTGTATCTATTGTGTGTGCTATGCATGTCTCATGTGTGTGCTTTATGCTATGTTCTATGTGTGTGCTAGTATGTGCTATATGTGTTTGCGTTTAATAGTTCGATTGTGTGCTATGTATGTTCTATGTATGTGCGTTATGTAATGTGCTATGTGTGTGCTATGCATGTTCTATGTATGTGCTATGTGTGTGCTATGCATGTTCTATGTGTGTGCTTTGTATGTGCTATGCATGTTCTATGTGTGTGCTATGCATGTTCTATGTGTGTACTTTGTATGTGCTATGTGTGTGCTATGCATGTTCTATGTGTGTGCTATGTATGTTCTATGTGTGTGCTATGTATGTTCTATGTGTGTGCTATGTGTGTGCTATGCATGTTCTATGTGTGTGCTTTGTATGTGCTGTGTGTGTGCTATGCATGTCTATGTTTGTGCTATGTATGTGCTATGTGTGTGCTATGCATGTTCTATGTGTGTGCTAGGTATGTGCTATGTGTTTGAGCTCCAGTGCAGTTAAACTGGTTAAAAAAACAAAACAAAAGTGCCCTAAGAAAGTGGGAAAAGAAGATGTACAAAGAAAAACAAACAAACAAAAATATATATATATAAGAGGTTCCTTGTCGCCTTTTTCACCCACCATAACTTAAAATGTGTGAGGTAAATCCTACCCTCTCCGCCCTTGAAAATTGCAAGAGCCAGGACAACCAGCCTCACCTGATGAATAAAAACCACAAGGCTGAAAACAGCTGTCTATAGTGGGTTTCTGTCTATGAGTGTTTCTCTGCTCGTCATCTAATCTCATGCTCTGCTTCAACTGTGTTAACACAAGCATAGCTATAGGTTCCATGTAAAAAGGGATTTCAGGCAAATGACACGACGGTGTGCTCTTTTCATGTCATTTCCCATAAATTCCTTGCTGCCGTGGCAGCACTGCAATCTAGGTGATAATGGTGAAAATCAGGGTTGTCACCCATGTCATGGCGACATCCATGCCTGCCGAAGACCGCGCGGAGATCGCCCGCTGTGGCGCGATCACGTTGCCATTAAAGGCCATTGATCTTCCCATAGAACCGTGGCGGGCGCAGTGTGGACAGCAGGAAGTGGGCGCGCTGGCGCGAGAAATCATTGAAACTGATTACTCTAGGCGCGACGGCAGGTCCGTAGAGCTGGTTCCCCAATGAGGGCGAACCAGCTCCGTGACGGCCCTTCGACACGCCCCCATGGCGCATTAGCCGGCCCAAAAGGACCCCTTCACGCAGATGACGTCATGCACGTATCCGCGTGGTCGAAGGCTGTATGGACGCAGACATGTGAATGTGCTCGCAAGTGAGCTTTAACTTTCCGCGGCCCCCGGTATGTCACTGTGTGACAGTCTGTACAGTACAATATGTCACCATGTGTCACTGTGTGACGTCCTATACAGTCAATACGTCCACTGTGTGTCACTGTTGCCAGTCTGACAGTACAATATGTCACCATGTGTCACTGTGTGACAGTCTGTACAGTACAATATGTCACCATGTGTCCCTGTGTGACAGTCTATACATTACAATACGTCACCGTGTGTCACTGTGTGACAGTCTGTACGGTACAATATGTCACCATGTGTCCTGTGTGACAGTCTGTACAGTACAAATATGTCACCATGTGTCACTGTGTGACAGTCTATACAGTACAATATGTGTCACCATGTGTCACTGTGTGGACCAGTCTATACAGTACAGATGTCACCATGTGTCACGGTGTGGACAGTCCTATACCCGTACAATATGTCCACCATGTGTCCCTGTATGACAGTCTGTACACGTAAATATGTCACCATGTGTCACTGTGGACAGTCTGTACGGTCCAATACTGTCCACCATGGTGTCATCGTGTGACAGTCTATACAGTACAATAATGTTCACATGTGTCACATGTGTGACAGTCTAATACAGTACAATAGCACCATGTGGTTCCACTGTGTTGACAGTCCTGTACATACAATATGTCACCATGTGTCCACTGTGTGACAGTCCTATACAGTACAATATGTCGACCGTGTGTACTGTGTGACAGTCTATACAGTACAATAATGTCACCGTGTTCACTGTGTGACAGTCTCTCCAGTACAATATCACCATGTTGTCACTGTGTGACAGTCTATACAGTAAATATGTAACCATGTGTCACGGTGTGACAGTCTATACAGTAGCATAGGTCATCCATGTGGTCACTGTATGACAGTCTGTACATACAAATATTCACCATTTGTCACTGTGTGACCAGTCTTATACAGTAACAATATGTCACCGTGTGTCACTGTGTGACAGTCTATACAGTACAATATGTCACTGTGTGTCACTGTGTATGTGACAGTCTATACAGTACAATATGTCACTGTGTGTCACTGTGATTGTGACAGTCTATACAGTACAATATGTCACTGTGTATGTGACGTCTACACCGTACACTGTCCCGTGTGTCCTGTGAGTGAATAGTCTATAAGTTACAATCTATTATGTGTGTCACTCTGTATGTGACAGTCTATACAGTACAATATGTCACTGTGTGTCACTGTGTATGTGACAGTCTATACAGAACAGTATGTCACTGTGTATGTGACAGGCTATATAGTACAGTTGGTCACTGTGTATGTGATAGTCTATACAGTACAGTATGTCACTGTGTATGTGACAGTCTATACAGTACAGTATGTCACTATGTGTCACTGTAATCACTGTGGATGTTTTCTCTATCAGTTCTGTCCAGGCGTTGTTCTTGTCCAAGCCTGTTCTTTACATGAGTGTCACCGCAACTGTTATGGTGGAGGTACAGACAGGGGGTTCAGAACCCCGTGACAGTGGCGTGACAGATACAGATAGGGGGACAGTGAGTGTGACAGATACAGATGGGGGGGGCAGTGACTGTGACAGATAGAGGGACAGTGAGTGTGACAGATGATACAGATGGGGGGACTGTGACAGATACAGGTAGGGGGGACAGTGACTGTGACAGATACAGATAGTGGGGGCAGTGAGAGTGACAGATACAGATAGGGGGACAGTGACAGATACAGATAGGGTGACAGTGACAGATACAGATACAGATAGGGGGACAGTGACAGTGACAGATACAGATAGGGGGACAGTGACAGATACAGATAGGGGGACAGTGACAGATACAGATAGGGGGACAGTGAATGTGACAGATACAGATAGGGGGACAGTGACTGTGACAGATACAGATAGGGTGACAGTAACAGAAACAGATAGGGGGACAGTGAATGTGACAGATACAGATAGGAGGACTGTGACAGATACAGATAGGGGTGACAGTGACAGATACAGATAGGAGGACAGTGACTGTGACAGATACAGATAGGGGGGACAGTGACAGATACAGATAGGGGGGACAGTGAAAGTGACAGATACAGATTGGGTGACAGTGAATGTGACGATACAGATAGGAAGACAGTGACTGTGACAGATACAGATGGGGTGACAGTGAGTGTGACAGATACAGATAGGGTGACAGTGACAGATACAGATAGGGGGGACAGTGACAGATACAGATAGGGGGACAGTGAAAGTGACAGATACAGATTGGGTGGGTGACAGTGAATGTGACAGATAAAGATAGGAGGACAGTGACTGTGACAGATACAGATGGGGGGACAGTGAGTGTGCAGTACAGATAGGGTGAACAGTGGACGATTACAGATAGGGGGGACAGTGACTGCACCTCGTCCACAACATGACTGTCACACTCGTACACATTGGGACTGTCACACTCGTACACACTGACCTGTCACACATCGGTACAACACTGACTGTCACACTCGACACACTTACTGTCACACTCTACACACTGCTGTCACACTCGTACAACCCACTGATGTCACATCGCGTACACTACTGACTGTCACACTCCTACACAGTGACTCTCACACTCGTACACAGTGACTGTCACACTCGTACACAGTGACTGTCACTCGTACACAGTGACTGTCACACTCGTACACAGTGACTTACACACTCGTACACAGTGACTATCACACTCGTACACAGTGACTGGCACCTCGTACCAGTACTGTCACACTGCGGACACAAGTGACTGTCACACTCGTACACAGTGACTGTCACACTCGTACACAGTGACTGTCACACTCCTACACAGTGACTGTCACACTCGTACACAGTGACTGTCACACTCGTACACAGTGACTGTCACTCGTACACAGTGACTGTCACACTCGTACCAGTGACCTTACACACTCGTACACAGTTGACTATCACCTCGTACACAGGTGACTCGGCAACTCCGTACACAGTGACTGTCACACTCGTACACAGTGACTGTCACACTCGTACACAGTGACTGGCACACTCGTACACAGTGACTGTCACACTCGTACAACAGTGACTGTCACACTCGTACAACAGTGACTGGCACCCTCGTACACAGTGACTGTCACACTCGTACACAGTGACTGTCACACTCGTACACAGTGACTGTCACACTCGTACACAGTGACTGTCACACTCGTACACACTGACTGTCACACTCGTACACAGTGACAGTGACAGATACAGATAGGGGGACAGTGACAGTGACAGATACAGAAATAGGGGACAGTGACAGTGACAGATACAAATAGGGGGACAGTGAGTGTGACAGATACAGATGGGGGGACAGTGACTGATAGCAGATAGGGCGACAGTGACTGTTCAGATGGGGAGGGCAGTGACTCTGACAGATACAGATAGGGGGGACAGTGACTGTGACAGATACAGATAGGGGGACAGTGACTGTGACAGATACAGATAGGGGGGACAGTGACAGATACAGATAGGGGGACAGTGACAGATACAGATAGGGGGACAGTGACTGATACAGATAGGGGGACAGTGAATGTGACAGATACAGATAGGGGGACAGTGACTGTGACAGATACAGATAGGGTGACAGTAACAGAAACAGATAGGGGGACAGTGAATGTGACAGATACAGATAGGAGGACTGTGACAGATACAGATACAGATAGGAGGACAGTGACTGTGACAGATACAGATAGGGGGGGACCGTGACAAGATCCGTAGGGGTGACATGAAAGTGGACGATACAGATTGGTGAACGTGAATGTGACAGATTCAGATAGAGGAACAGTGACTGTGGACAGATACAGATGGGGGGCAGTGAGTGTGACGATACAGATATGGTTACAGTGACCGATAACAGATGGGTGGGAGTGACTGTGACAGATACAGATAAGGGGAAAGTGACAGTGACAGATACAGATAGGGGGACAGTGACAGATACAGATAGGGGGATAGTGACAGATACAGATAGGGGGACAGTGACAGATACAGATAGGGGGGGGGCAGTGAGTGTGACAGATACAGATAAGGGACAGTGAGTGTGACAGATCAAATAGGGGGGACAGAGACAAATACAGACAGGGGGACAGTGACTGAGACAGATACAGATAGGACGGGTTGACGAGACCCGTGACAGATCAGCTAGGGGACATTACTGTGAAAGATCCTATAGGGGGGGACAGTGACAGATACAAACAGGGGGACAGTGACTTGTGACAATTAGGGGGCAGTGACGAATACAGATCGGGGGGGACAGTGACAGATACAGAATGTAAGGACAGATACATCACCAGGGGGGGACAGTGACAGATACAGATAGGGGGGACAGATACAGACAGGGGGGGACAGTGACAGATACAGATAGGGGGGACAGATACAGACAGGGGGGGACAGTGACAGATACAGATAGGGGGGACAGATGATCATACAGGTGGGACAGTGACAGATACAGTTGGGGGGGACCCGGACTCAACCCGACTTCATCATCACCCGGCACACTACACGGAAAGAACGGCCAGGACTCCTCCGTCCTCTTCCCGCACCGTTTTCCTATCGCTGAAACGAATCCTTTTTTAATGCTTACCCATCAATTTATAAAATCTTTCCCGTCATCGTCGAATCTACCCGTCGGCTCCGCCCCGCAGAACCGCCGCGATCCGCTCGTATTTGCCCCGGGTCACCGTCTTAGTCTTGGCCGAGTCTCCGTAGGTCCGGAGGCACCAGGACCGGAACCGGCGGCCCAGATCCGAATCCCGGGGATCCCCCAGCACCGGGGAACCAGAACCGGACCAGAACCGACATGGAGAGCCCATCCCGGGGGAACCCCAATCACAGCGCCGGACAGCACCGGACCTCTCAGGACCCACCTGTTACTGCCCCCACCCGGGACCGGGCTGCAGACCCCCCACCCGGGACCGGAACTGCAGACCCCCCACCCGGGGCCGGGCCCCCACCCGACCGGACTGCAGATCCCCCCCCCCCCACCCGGACCGGACTGCCGACCCCCCCCACCCGGGATCCGGACTGCAAAAAGCCCCCCCCACCCGGACCGACTGCAGATCCCAACACCCGGACCGGACTGCAGACCCCCCCACCCGGGACCGGACTGCAGACCCCCCCCCAATGGAAAACACCCGGGCCCGACTGCATACCCCCCACACCCGGGACCGGACTGCAGACCCCCCACCCGGGACACAGGGACGGGATAGAGACCCCCGTACACACCCTGTCTCCTGGGCAACTCTCTCTCTCTCTCTCTTTGTCTCTCTCTTTCTCTCCCCCTGTGTCCTCTCTCTCCACAAAGTGCAGCATCCAACTGTTCCCTCCCCCGGACAATCCTCAGAGCCCCAACAGTGACTGTCACACTCATACACACTGGCTGTCACACTCATACACAGTGACTGTCACACTCGTACACAGTGACTGTCACACTCGTACACAGTGACTGTCACACTCGTACACACTGACTGTCACACTCATACACACTGGCTGTCACACTCATACACAGTGACTGTCACACTCATACACAGTGACTGTCACACTCGTACACACTGCTGTCACACTGTACACACTGACTTGTCCACTTCGTCACCACTGACTGTCACACTCGTACCCCTGACTGTCACACTCGTACACAGTGACTGTCCCACTCGTACACGTGACTGTCACACTCGTTTACACACTGACTGTCACAAGCTCCGTACACACTGACTGTCACACTGTCGTACACACTGCTGCACAACTCGTACACACTGACTGCACACCGTACACACTGCTGCACCCTCGTACACAGTGACTGTCACACTCGTACACAGTGACTGTCACACTCGTACACAGTGACTGTCACACTCGTACACAGTGACTGTCACACTCGTACACAGTGACTGTCACACTCGTACACAGTGACTGTCACACTCGTACACAGTGACTGTCCACACTCGTACACACTGACTGTCACACTCGACACATGCTGTCACAACTCGTACACAGTGACTGCACACTCGTACACACTGACTGTCACACTCGTACCACACTGACTGTCCACACTCGTACACGTGACTGTCACACTCGTACACACTGCACTGTCCACACTCTTACAACGCTACTGTCACAGCTCGTCACAGGACTGTCACACCGTTACACAGTGACTGTCACACTCGTACACACTGACTGTCACATCTCGTACCAGTGACTGTCACACCCTCGTACACACTGACTGTCACACTCGTACACAGTGACTGTCACCCTCATACACAGTGACTGTCACACTCGTACACACTGACTTCACACTCGTACACAGTACTGTCACCTTCTACCAACTGACTGTCACACTCGTACAAAACAACTGAATGTCACACTCGTACACACTAGAATGTCACACCTCGTCCACAGTGACTGTCACACTCGTACAACACTGACTGTCACCCCCAACAACTCGTACACACTGACTGTCCGACACAACTCGTACACGACTGACTTTCCCACCACTCCGTACACATTGACTGTCAACTCGTACACATTGACTGTCCCACTCGTAACCCTGACTGCACACCGTACACAGTGACTGTCACACTCGGACACAGTGCTGTCACCCTCGTAACAGTGACTGTCACACTCGTACACAGTGCTGCACACTACGTACACACTGACTGTCCCACTCGTCACACTGACTGTCACACTCGTACACACTGACTGCACACTCGTACACAGTGACTGTCACACTCGTACACACTGACTGTCACACTCGTACACACTGACTGTCACACTCGTACACACTGACTGTCACACTCGTACACACTGACTGTCACACTCGTACACACTGACTGTCACACTCGTACAACCTGACTGTCCACTCGTACCAGTGACTGTCCCACTGTACAACACTGGACTGTCCACACTCGTACCACTGCCTGTCACACCGTACACACACTGACTGTCACACTCGTACACACTGACTGTCCACCTCGTACACACTGACTGTCACACTCGTCACCCTGACTGTCATCACTCGTAACACAGTGACTGTCACACGTCCACAGTGCTGTCACACTCGTCCACACTGACTGTCACTCGTAACAACATGGACGTCACACTCGTCCACAGTGAACCTGTCACACTCATATACAGTGACGTCACACGCGTACACATTGCTGTCACCTCGTACACAGTGACTTACACCTGTAACACAGTGACTATCACACCGTACACAGGGAATGTGCACACTCGTACACATGACTGTCCACACTCGTACACAGTGACTGTCACACTCGTGACCGTGCCTGTCACCACTCGTCACATGACGTGCACACACTCGTCACACATGACTGTCACACTCTTACACAGTACTGTCACACTCGTACACAGTGACTGTCACTCGTACACATGACTGTCCACACTCGTACACAGTGCTGTCACACTCGTACACAGTGACTGTCACCTTCGTACACAGTTCTGTCCACACTCGTAACACACTGACCTGTCACACTCGTACACAA
>CM071587.1:7684977-7800326 GCA_036426205.1 Ascaphus truei
GTGCATTTGAGGTATATTATTAAGAGTCCGTGATCCGTATAAAGCCCAGTCTCCGTGCATTTGCGGTATTATATAAACAGCCCAGTCCTCCCGTTTGCATTGGCCGGTATATAAAATAAACCCAGTCTCCCGTGCATTTGCCGGTATATTAAAAACACCCAGGTCTCGTGCATTTGCCCGGTATACTAAAAACGCCCAGCTCCGTGGGATTTGCCGGTATATAAAACGGCCAGTCTCCGTGCATTTGCCGGTATATAAAACAACCCAGGTCTCCGTGCATTGCCCGGATATATAAAACGCCCAGTCTGTGCATGTTGCCGGTATATAAAACCCAGTCTCGTGCATTTGCCGGTATATAAAACGGCCGTCTCCGTGCATTTGACCGGTAATAAAACGCCCTAGTGCTCCGTGCCATTTGCCGGTAGATAAAAACGGCCCAGTCTCGTGATTGCCGGTAATAAACGCCCAGTCTCGTGCATTTGCCGGGTATATAAAACAAGCCCAGTCTCCGTCCATTTGTTGTTTGGCATGGTGATAAACTACCAGTCTCCGTGCATTTGCCGGTATATATAAAACCCAGTCTCCGTGCATTTGCCGGTATATAAAACGCCCAGTCTCGTGCATTTGCCGGATAATAAACGCCCAGTCTCTGTGCATTTGCCGGTATATAAAACGCACCCGTCTCCGTGCATTGCGGTATATAAAACGCCCAGTCTCCTTGAATTTGGCCCGGTATATAAAGACCCAGTCTCCTGCATTTGCCGGTATAACAAAACCCCCAGTCTTGTGACATTGACGGTATATAAAAACCCCAGTCTCCTGGCAGTTTGCCCTGGTATATAAAACCCCCAGTCTCTCGTGCATTTGCCGGTATATAAAAACGCCCAGTCTCCGTGCATTTGCCGGTATATAAAACCCCAGTCTAGCACATTTGCCGTCGATAACGCCCAGTCCGTGCATTGCCGGGTAGAAAACCCCCAGTCTCGGATTTGGAGGTATATAAAACACACGTGCCGTGCGTGATATACGGTAGATATAATACACCCAAGTCTCTGCCCCACCCCCCCACCCCAATACAGCCCAGTTCGCTGATTTTGGTTCCGGGGGCATATAAAACGCCCAGTCCTCCCGTCGCAGAGCTCCTCTTTGACAGCCAAGCAGCTAGGGAGGGTATATAAAACGCCAGTCTCTGGCATTTGCACGGTATATAAAACGCCCAGTCTCCGGCATTTGGCCGGTTATATAAAACCCCCAGTCTCTGTGCCATTTGCCGGTATATAAAACCCACAGTTCTCAGTGATTTGACCGGTATATAAAACCCCCAGTTCTGTGCATTGCCTGGTATATAAAACCCCCAGCTCTGTGCCATTGCCGGTATATATAAAACGCCCACAATGTCTTTACATTTCTCTTTGTGTATTGGAAAAGTGTTTGCTGTAAAGGTTTGGTTCCTGGTGCTCCGATATAAGATGCTAGAAAGTCTGCCTCGGCAGGATTATATGATGCATTATAAACATTCACGATTATAATAACTCTTCATTTTATAGAGCGCTTTTACCAATGGAACTCAATTGAAACTATAGCATGCTGTATATAGGATTTTCTATGCTTATCTGAAAACCTTGAAAGGCACAAAAGATCGGAAGGTTTTGTGTTCCTACCTCGTCTGCAAAATAACCGGGCTTTTTCGTCACGAGTCCTGAAAGTTACATAGTATGACACTATTATAATATGTCCCATTTCAGCTATACGTATCTAATAACTAGCACTAAAATCCAATAAAAGACGTACCCATATTAAGAAAGTCTGCCGGAGCTAGCTCTGCGGTCAGATTCCTTTTCCAAGGCACCTCATAAATTCAACAAATGTGTTCAATAATAATGGCAATAAAACTCATTACTAAGTTGAAATCTCTATCAGCTTACTTGCATCAGCTGGATGAGATTCAGACCGTCAGGGCGGATAGTGTATGCTTGTATTTGGGGCGACCCGGCCGGGTAGTGAGTATTGGTATGTGGTATCGGGTGGGGAGTGGGGCTTATAGTGGTATGTGCTATTTGGGGGGAAGCCTGTAGTGTATATGTTAAGATGTATGTAGGTATTTGGGCGGGTGGGAGGGGTACGACGAGAGGTAGTGGACTAGGTGTTAGTTGGGGGTGACGGGGGAGGGTATCGCTATGAGTGTATTTTGGCAGGGTCCGGGTATTAGTGTATGTGTATGAGTATTAGTGGGGGATAGTGTATGGGTATTAGGGTGGGGGAGTGCGTTAGTGTATGTGTATTGGGGGAGGGTTTCAGTGGATGCTGTATTTATGTGTGAGGGTTTTGGTATGTTTATGATGTATGGGGGAGGGTAGTGTATTGTGTATTTGGGGGGCGATATGTGTATGTGTATTGGGGGTGCAGTGCGGCGATAGTGTATTGTATTTGGGGAGGGTTATACAGTGTATGTGATTTTGGGGGAGGGTAGTGTAGTGTATTGGGGCATGGGGCACGTCCGTATCGTGGATGTTGCGGGTATCCCCCCGTCCGCTTTGATCTTTCTGCGCCCTCAGTGATGTGTGACCCTTTTTTTTTTTTTTTTTTGCTTTGGTAGTGTATGTTGATTTGAGTTGGGCTAGGAGTCTAGTGTATGTGGATGTTTTGGGGCGGGTATGGTGAGGTCAGGGGTATTTTGGGGTATTGGTGAGGTAATGTAGCGGTATTGCTGGTAGTGGGCTTGTGGAGGGTATGGGAAGGTGGAGGGGATGGGGGGGGAGGTTTTTTGCCGGGGGAAGAGGGGGATTAGGGGATGGGTAGTTGGGGGGATAAGTGGGATTGTGTAGTTTGGGGGAGAGGGTATGTGTAGGCTGGGATGGGTGGTGGGAGGGTATGTTGAGTTGTATGGGGATTTGGGAGAGTGGTTAGGTATGTGTATTGGGCGTCGCTTGGAGGGTAGAGTAGTGTATGATGATTTGGGGGGTGAGAGTGTATGTGTATTGGGGGAGGGTGTGTATGTGTATTTGGGGGAGGGTTAGTGTATGGTGGCTATTTGGGGGATAGTGTATGTTGTATTGGGGGAGGGTAGTGTACTCTTGTGTATTGGGGTGAGGGTAGTGTTTTATGTGGATTGGGGAGGGATTGATAGTATATGGGGTATTTGGAGGGGATAGTGTTATGTGTATTGGGGGACTAGGGGGATCGTAGTACATTGGGGGTGGATAGTGTATGGGTATTGTGGGGGAGTGGTAGTGTATGTGTATTTTGGGTGGGGATAGTGTAGGTGATGTGGGGGTGTACCGTGTTATGTTGGTAGTTGGGTTGGGATAGTGTATGTGTATTTGGGGGGATAGTGTATGTGTATTTGGGGGGATAGTGTATGTGTATTTGGGGGGATAGTGTATGTGTATTTGGGGGGATAGTGTATGTGTATTTTGGGGAGGGTAGTGTATGAGTATTTTTGGGGAGGGTAGTGTATGAGTATTTGGGGGGGTAGTGTTTGTGTATTTTGGGTGCAGGTTGGGCTAGTGTATGTACAGTATGTTTTGTGTATTTGAAAATGACACTGTTTTGCACAGAAAAACAGAGAAAAAAACAAAATAAAGGGACTTATTCTTGTGAGATGCATTTTATTCCCCCACATATTTTTTCCTTTCCCTAATTCTAATTAAAGTAAGTTTGTCGTACATGAATGCTTATACAGTACATACTATTAGTGTGTATAGAACAGTATATGTACATGTTTGTGGGGGTGTAATATTCATGCATGTGCTGTATGTTAATGCTTATACAGTATATACTATTAGTGTGTATAGTACAGTATATGTGTATGTGTGTGTGGGGGTGTAATATTCATGCACGTGTTGCGGCTCTCTGAATATTTTGGATAGACATTTTTTATAAATGGGCTCTTCTTCCTTGAGAGCTTGCGGACCCCTGCCCATGCCTGTCTAGAGACCCAAATAAACGTTTCCTCACCATTCAGAATGAGGAGGACACTTTTCACTATGCTTTTTAAAGGGCTCAAGCTGATTCCATTGACTGTGGCAAAATCATCAAGCTGGGAATTAAAATGCTCTACCTTTGGAAAGAGGAAAGAAGGGGAGAGGAGCAGGTAAGCGCAGGCAGCGTGATACAGTCTGTGGGCTGCTGGAACACACAGAGAGGGTTACATTAGGGTAGTCAGCATGTAATCGCTTATATGTAGCGCAATTAACCTGTTCTTACCTCCTTCTGTTCTCTTAAAAAACAAAAGATCACTTTGCAGAGCCGGGAAACCTGCTACAGGAGGAGACAAGAGCCACATTCAGATTACATGCCAAGAGCCCCCCCGATTTAGATTACATGCCAAGAAGCCCCCGATTTAGATTACACGCTAAGAGGCCCCCGATTTAAATTACACGCTAAGAGGCCCCTGATTTAAATTACACGCTAAGAGACCCCCGATTTAGATTACACGCTAAGAGGCCCCCGATTTAGATTACACGCTAAGAGGCCCCCGATTTAGATTACACGCTAAGAGGCCCCCGATTTAGATTACACACCTCTGCATATGGATCATTCTGAAGGCAGGGAGCCCAAACACAATAAAATGCAATAAAGTGCTCCGTCATACAACAGCTCCCAAATGACCGGATATGCGATTGTATGTATATAGGCTCATGTAAGGGATCAGAAAATACTGCGGTATGTAAGGAGCGGGTCTGGTGCAGCTTAAATACTTCAGGGCAAATAATTCAGTTCAACGTTTTGCGTCATATGCAGCCTGTTTTAGGTAATCAACACGGGTTTATGATATCATACAAAATAAATATTTCTAAGGGGGTGGGTAGTCATGAAATTAATTACATTCAAACATTGGCTATTGAAGTGGCATTTTAGATCGGAGGACAGGGACCAGTAGTCACAGTTCCAAGAAGTGGCATGAGTGAGACAGAGGTGACAGAGACACAAGAAATCTGGGCACACGGTCATCGGCATATCACCACTGACCCTGCTGTTCCCCTGATCCACATCTGCACAATTACCATCACTGTCACCAGGTTACCTCCTATATAATGTCACCTCCAGGTAACCAGTGTCACCTCCTATGCAGTATCCACTCCAAGTCACCTTCAATACAGTACCCCCTCGCGGTCACCACTATCACTTCCTATATTGTCACCTCCTATAATGTACCCCCTCCCGGTCACCACAAATACTGTATCCCCTCCCGGTCACCACTATCACTTCCTATAGTGTCACCCCCCCAGTCACCACTGTCCCATCCTATACAGGTCCCCTTCCCGGTCCCCACTGTCCCCTCCTATACAGTATCCCCTCTCAGTCACCAATTATACAGTGTCACCTCCCCGTCCCCTCCGGGTCCCCACTTTCCCCTCCCGGTCCCCACTTTCCCCTGCTACACGCTGTCCCCTTGCACGGTAGAGGCCGGAGAACCCTAGCCTATAACCTCCCCCCGCCGCCTCGTACCTCCCCCGGCAGCTGTCTGATATTCTGCATGTCCGAAGTAACGGAGTCCGGGAGCGGCCCCGGGGAGCAGCACAGCAACATCACCACGGCAACCGTGCCACTTCCAGGTCCACCAGGCACCGCACTTCCGGGTCCGCCCCTGTCAGGCACGTCACTGTCGACACATCCAGCACGAATACGTCATGTACTAGCGTCATGTCATAGAAGATGAATATCATGTGACGGATATAACCTGTGTGTAAATAGAAACGTATCCACACCACTGGGCTGCTCAATAGGAAACACATCAACTAATCTACCAAGTGACAAGCTAATCATATTTGTAACCACTAAGGTATCAATGTACTCATCAATATATATAAAATGATCTAATATCATGCATTTAAATATCAGAGAATGTGTTCTTATATACAACAAAGAGTCTTAGTAATAAATAGGTGCTCCCAAAATGTTAACCTATAAATATTTATACCAATAGTGCACTCATTGTAGATCATTATAATAAAGGGGGGGAAAGTACAACAATAAAATCGTAGCGAGACAGTGCTGAAATATGTACAGTTAGGTCCAGAAATAATTGGACACTGACACAATTTTCAAGATTTTGGCTCTGTACGCCACCACAATGGATTTGAAATGAAACAACCGAGATGCAATAGAAGTGCAGACTTTCAGCTTTAATTCAAGGGGTTGAACAAAAATATCGTATGAAACGTTTAGGAATTGCAACCATTTGCATGCACGGTCCCCTTATTTCAGGGGCTCACATGTAATTGGACAAATGAACACAATCATAAATAAAATTCTCATTTTTAATACTTTGTCGAGAAGCCTAGCCGGCTACGAATCATCCGACCGAGCAGGGCCCAGCACACGAGCGTCAGCGCGCCCGTTCCCTGCCTGGCCGCAGCTTAAGGCTTTGTCCCCGTTGGCGCTGAGCGGGCGGTGCTTGGCGAGGTGACGCATATATATATATGCAAGTCCCTGCTCACGCGATGCGCCCGCGGGTATGCGCGTGCACACACGCTCACCGGCGCTCAGGTAAATAAAAATGTTTAACTTTCCCGCTCGCTCAACTATTCGGCAATGCCGCCCCCCTCTCCCCCCCCCCCTCCCCCTCTCCCCCCGTCACGTGCACCGGAAGTTGGAGGTGCGCGCGGTTGTGTTTGAGTCCCGGGAAACCTGCCTCGCGCACAGGATACTGGTACCCCCTTCCCCTCACTCCCGGACACCAGCACGCGCACCGGACACTGGAGTCCCGGAGACCAGCACGCGCGCGCACCGGTTCCCCCGCGAGAACAGGTCGGTCTGTGTGTGTGTGTGACCGGGATACTCCGCTGGGATATGACATGTGCTAACATGGCAAGCCGCGTGCAAAGGGACAATAACATACACACATGGATGTATATGTATATATATCCATACCCTAACACTGATATATATATATATATATATATATATATATATATACACACACATCCCAACACTGACATATACACACATTTATACTGACATACGTGTGTGTGTGTATATATATATATATATATATATATATATATATATATACATGTATATATACACCCCAACACTGACATATACACACATTATACTGACATATACATGTATATATGCATATGCATCCCAACATATACACATACTACTCACATATACATGTGTTTATATACATATACACCCCAACACTGACATATACACACACACACACACACACACACACACACACACACACACACACACACACTATACTGACATATACTATATATTATATGTAACATATAATATACATATTTTATAACTATTACATTCCATAGAGAGGTAAAAGAGCCAAGAGAAGGTATGCTATGGAATGAAAGAGTAATATCATTTGATTCCTTGATTTAACATTACGTGAGAAAAGCTCCCAGGTCTAGTTCTGCATTTAACACTTGAGGGATGTATGTTTTTAAAGCATAAATCCATCTGGTTTCCTGCTTAGAAATTTGAACAAATGGTGTCTCCCCCCCCCCCCCCCCCCCCCCCCCCCCACCCCCCCCCCCCCCCCCCACCCCCCCCCCCCCCCTCCAATTAGTTTTACATTTTCAATGCCCATACATATTAACCCTGTGGGGTCCTCAGAATGGGTATCTTTAAAATGTTGCGGTTTCTTACAGCATGCACTTTCTGAATATTGGTCATGTGTACAACATTTCTCATTTTGAATCCTCTTGTGGTATTTCTTTGTCTGCTTTAAGCTGGCGTTTAATTTGTCAGTTGAGGTAGAGATAATGTTTGTGATTGGCGTTCTTTAGCAGATGCTAATGCCAATTATTGACTATGGAGACATAGTATATGGCTCGGCTCCTCAAACCCACCTTAGCAAACTTGACACCCTCTACAATTCAATTTGTCGTTTTGTTCTCTAATGCAACTACAACACACATCACTGCGAAATGCTCAAAGAACTAGATTGGTCATCACTAGAGTCTAGGCGCAAAGTTCACCTTTCCTGTCTCACCCTCAAATACATTCTGGGCAAGCTACCCAGCTACCCAGCTACCTGAACAAGCTCCTCACCCCTACCACATGCAGTACCTATCACCTGAGATCAGACTCCAAAAGACTATTCATGGTCCCAAGACGCAACAAAGTATCCGGACGTTCCTCCTTCTCCTTCCGTGCACCCCAAAACTGGAACAACCTACCAGAGACTCTCATATCCACCACCAGCTTAAGTTCTTTCAAATCTAAGGCTGTCTCACACTTTAATCTGGTCTGTAACTGTTTCATACGCTCATAATATATATTTTCTTTAACTGTGCATGCAATGTCTTGTATATAATGTATACCTTGTTCATTTATATAACTGTATTTGTAACCATGTATTATTTTGTTTTACTCTGTGCCCAGGACATACTTGAAAACGAGAGGTAACTCTCAATGTATTACTTCCTGGTAAAATATTTTATAAATAAATAAATAAATAATCTTCGCGCGTTCCTCAAGTAAGTTTAAAGTGTCTGAAATCCATGGTTTGATTTTTCTTCTCTTTTACGGGGCATTTTTCCTTGAGTGTTTCTGTGATGGGGGTTTTGGTTGAGTTCCAGTTTTCATTTATATCCTCATTTATGAGTGGGGCGAACCGGTTGCGTAATTGAATTTGGAATTGGGCTTGATTGGTGGGGTCGGCCAGGTATAAGTAGTCTAATGTGGGTGTGGGATAATAATAGCATGTTCTTGTATAGCGCTGCTAGTTTTACGAAGCGCTTTACAGAGACATTTTACAGGCACTGGTCCCTGTCCCGAGGAGCTTACAATCTATGTTTTTTGGTGCCTGAGTAACATAATGTGCTTATAGGTGAAACTTAAATTTGGCTCGAACTAAAATCGACGAGTACATTAAGCGACAAAGACTTTGGTGGTTTGGCCACGTCTGCCATATGGACATCACCAGATTACCATACCAGTGTCTCAACACCACACGACCCGTAGGCTGGAAAGTGGACCGAAATGCTCCAAAGGAAATGTGGTCGAACCAGGTGGCACAAGATCTCAAACCCGCTCCACTTCACAGTAGCCGAAGCCCAAAAAGCCGCCCTAAATTGAGATCAATGGCGCAGAATCACGAGAGACGTATTGAACACCCTGCCGCTGGCCTCCACAACGCATCGCTCCTTACCTTTTATAAAAGATGAAGCAATGTCGTTTACGGAGTATAATTCAAAAAAATAATCCTCTTGTGGTATGACCCACATATGGTCTTTTTGCAGGGGCATTGAATAAGATAAATCACATTTTCAGTATCACACGTGATCTAATCTTCTATATTTCGTGTGCGAGGAGGAGAATGTTTTAAATGGTTTTTTTTTCTCACGTACATTACATTGACAGGTTTTACATATTAAAGACTTGGAAATAAGCCTTTCAAGCGCATCCTGTTATTTTCATCTTTATTATGGATTCTCTTCAGGCAATTTGGTGTCAATCTGTGTTTGAGTCTCTGCTTCAGTAAATCTAGCATTCGGAATCTGAGGAAGGCGAATCTATAAAATAGGATCTTCTAATACTATGTGCCAGTGTTTAGTTATTCCTTTTTTGTTTTTGGGAGCTAATGTGTTAAACTGTGGGGTGATTAGAACATTAAAGCTGCAGTTCAAGCAGTATCCTCCATGTGTGTGTTTTTTTTTTTTAATATCCATTCTGTACTATGAGAAAATACTTGTAGCATTTAAAAAAAAAAATGTATTCTAATGTAACAAGCCTTTTTATTTGTTTCTATAGTAACCATTTACAAAGTCACATCCCCTTCCTCTTCTGAGACATTCTCTGGGACACCTCTCTTGCCTCTAGCAGTGCGCCAATTGTATCAAGTGCCTGTCTGTTCACATGATCTTCCACACAGAACTTTGCATCTTGGGTCCTCTTCTGCAGCACTGACACTTATTTAGTGAACCCCCGAGCCGAATCTTTGCCGATCGATCACGGGAGAACTAACTTAGCTAATCACTTGTCAGTGTGCAGATTGTATTGATGCACATATTGAATGGAAAATAATAAAAACAAATTTAAAAAAAAAGTCAGCTTGAACTGCTGCTTTAAACAAACCTTCTTATTCAACGGAATTATTACTTTTAGCTTTATATGTAATTGGTTCTATTACATATTTTTAACCTTTTTTGTATATTTTTTTTATTTTCAATTTTTGTCATAATCTGATTTGCTTGTACAGTAGTTCAAATCTTTCTGTCTTTTTGTACAATTCGGTTTCATCCTTCTTAATTCCCCAAAAGGGAAATTTTCTAACCATTTGTGGTGGTGACTGCTATTTGTATCAATGTAGTTGGTGCAACTAACTGGCTTATTATAAATTTGTGTCTATTTCCATTTTCTATATAAGTTTGTAAATCAAGAAACTCAATTTTGTGTTTACTGTATTTATATGTAAAATTTAAATTTATATTAATTCATATTCAAGTTCTCCATACATTGTTGACGTTTAGGAGCTTGACAAAGGACTGCTTTTAGTCCACAAAGTCGCCCATTTTTTATGCTGTTTGCCAGATTTTTGGTTATCTACAGATGAGTGCTGCGGATCTATCTATCTATATCACACGTGTGTGTGTGTGTGTATACATTCTATATGTCGGCATGGTGTGTGTATACATGTCGGTAAGAAGTACAGCTTTGGGTACCACTCCATAAAATAGATAATATTGCATTAGGTAGTGCAGAGAAGAGTCACCACATTAATAAAGGGGATGGATAATCTGATTTATGAGGAGAGGCTAGCTAAATTTAGATTTGTTTACATTAGAAAAGAGGCGTCTAAGCGGGGATATGATAACTATATACAAATATATTCTGGATCAATACAAGAAGCTTTCAAAATAACTATTCATCCCAAGGGCAGTACAAAGGACACAGCGTCATCCCTTAAGGTTGGAGTGAAGGAGATTTCACCAGCAACGAAGGAAAGGGTTCTTTACAGTAAGGGCAGTTACAGTGTGGGATTCATTACCCATGGAGTCTGGGATGGCAGATACAATAAATATCTTCAATATATAACCTATATTAAACGATTCCATATTGGAGCACTTTAAGACCAAGTTTTTTTTAAGGAATTGGGACAGAGATCCACAAAGTCATGCACAGCAGATTCCTCTACCTTTCCTCACTCGAGAGAGTTTGAGAAGGTGGGAAAGCCTTTCCGAGTCTCTTGGCACACCCTCTTTACAGACGCCAGCTCAAAAGGTGGGGGTGCCCTGCTGGGAAGCGCCTTTTCCCAAGGAAAATGGTCTGCAGTAGAGGTCTTGCGCCTGATAAATGTCCTGGAGATCAGACCCAACTTCTCCCCTCTCCTTCAAGGAACGGCTCTTCGGGTCAATTCAGACCGTGCCACGGCAGGGGCTTACCTAAACAAATAGGGAGGCACAAGGCGTTCACAGGCGTTTTGAAAGAAGTTGGCAAAAGATCCACTCAGGAGAGTGGTCTGTTAAACCAGAGGTGGTCAATCAAATGACCTCCAGTTGGGGATCCCCCCCGTAGTAGATCTTATGGCAACAGGAGAACATGTGGTACGCCCTGTCTCACGATCAAAAAGCAACTTTTCCGGAAGCCATGTCTATACAGTGGAACTTTCATATACAGTAGACAGTGTCCGTCGTTCAGAGTCCTGACCAGAATCGGGAGCCTCATTGTGACCAAAAAGGCCATGGTTTGGGGAGCTTTTTAAAAATGCCCATAGAAGCTCCGTGTAAGTCTCCTTCTCTACTGGATCTCCTCACACGGGGTCCAATAAGGCATCCAGATTCAGCATTCATTCCCTTGATGGCATGGGGATTGTCAGGCAGTATTTAAAGAACAAGGGATTGTCGGACAGAGTAGTCCAGACTATCCTCTGCTCTAGAAAGCAATCTACATCCAAAATATTCCATACGGTACGGAACCTTTTCCAATTGGTGTATATCACAAGGCTTAGATCCGGCGGAAGCGACGTCTCCATGTACTAGACTTTTTTGCAGAGCGAATATAACTAAGCCCTTGGCCTTAGTTCTCTTAACTCCGAAGGCTTGGAGTTATTCTTCAGTACCTCTTCGGCTAATGACGAGGAGGTTTTTTGTTTTCTAAAGGCAGTCCGAAAATTCAGGCCTCGACTTCGTCGCCTGGTGCCTGCTTGGGACTTAAATGTAGTTCTAGAAGAATTAGCTCCCGCTCCTTTCAAACAGATACATACGTTGGAATGGTGTGTGTGCGTACATATGTCAGTATAGTGTGTGTGTGTGTATGTGCACATATGTCTGTATAGTGTGTGCGTGTGTACACGTCTGTATTGTGTGTGCGTGTGCGCACATGCCTGTATAGTGTGTGTGTGTGTGTGTGTGTGTGCGCGCGCGCCCCCACGTGCGCACATGTACACTTTTACATATGTCAGCATAGTGTGTGTGTGTGTGTAAGTCAGTAGGGTATGTGTGCGTACGTATGTCAATATAGTGTGTGTTTTTATACATACCTACAATTTATACTGATACATACTGTCACACTGCTTCTCCCGACTTCCTCTGTTACTCACGTTATCTGTATTGTTGTCGTCACTTTTAAGGATGAAAGAAGTTGAGAATCAAAGCAAAACTGTGTCCCCTAATGAAGAGAGCAGCAGCAATGGCTGCAGCGACCCTACACCCGACCTCTTGAACAGTCGCTCACTTGCCAGTCTGCCGCAGAACGAGGCGGTTACCTCTCCAGGTGAGCACGTCCTTTGTATGGTACAGAAGTTGTGATGGGAGAGCAGTTCAGGTGAAAAGAAGTTTGTTTTTTTCAGTCCATGTGAGATAAACTTAATGATGTCTCCAGAGGATGTAATTGCTAAAGTGCAGCACATGGAGCGGATGGGTGTTTTGTGAGTTTGTGTTGTGCTTCCACAGGTCTACGACCTGAAGTATCAGCTGTCGGGAATAAAGAGGACGGGGACCGTTCCATTGGTGAGCTGTCCTGGCCCTCGCACCTAACGGAGGTACTGCATGGATTATCTCGCTTGCAAAAGATCTACCTCGTGTGCATTTCTCTGCAGTTACCTCTTCCAGGATTTCTCTTTCTAAAGGCCTCGGCCATGTTCCCTGCTTGCTGGCGGAAGCGCGCTGACGCGCGCTCCCGCTCAGCACTGAGCCCCTACAGCCGCAATTAGAGCGGCTTTAGTAGGGGCTCACCTATGCTTCCGCAAGCGCGCGGAAGCGCAGGTCTTAGGGGAATTTAAAATTCGCCCGCTTGCCGGCGCGACAGGCCGGTCACGTGAGCGGTTCGCCCAATGAGGGCGAACCAGCTCCGTGACGTCACTGGCCCGCCCCCGGCCAGTGACGCGCCCGCCCCCGGCTCGCCCCCTGACGGCCCCCTGACAGCGCGTGCGGTAAGCAACCGCAAGGCCAGGGAAAGCACCCGCTTTCCCTGAGCCTCAGCGCACCTCAGCGAGCAAGCAGGGAGCCTGGCCGAGGCTTGTGTAAGCTATAGTTTATTAAATACGAACACTGTTATCTGAGAAACTCCTGTATTTAACATGGGGTAAGTTTATCAATATTAGGAGTTTGGGGTGGCGGCTGGGGGTTGGGGGGGGGGGGGGAAGAGTTACTCCTGTATGTATTATATGGTGAACTTCTTGCCTTCTCCGTATTTTCTGGTTCTTCAAATAAATAGCCAAGTCTGGAGTGGCTTAGGCCGTGCTTATAATGGTGGCGCGCGACGCCTGAACAAACACATGGAAAGTAATGAAAGCACACCCGGTGCACGCGAACGCTGCGTCCAGGAGCGCAAGGTTTTTGCACAGATTTCCCCAAATTGTTCTCCCTGCGCGTTACGTGAGCGGATCGGCCAATGGGGGCGAATCGCTCGCATACCGGCGTACCTCCAGCCAGCAGTGCAGGTTTTCGCGAGTGACGTTGCGCACGCTGTGCCGGCTCTACCATAGACGAGGCCTTCAACTCATCTACCTAACATGTTTGCGCCAAGTGCCTGAAGCTTTCATATATTCCTGGAACGTATTAAACATATTTCTTACATTTTGACGCAGAATGCTAATCACGGCGGCATTTAACGTAAACGCCTATTAGAAACCCGCGGGGGGGGAAGGGAAACCCAGAAATTAGTCCAAACTCGATCTAGTTTCTCCCACAACATTACACACGCAACAGAGTGATTTCCTGATGGAAGTAAGAAAACCAGTCATTTTATCATGTAATGTTCTCGCGTGTCTACGTTTTAAACATGTAGGTGAGTACACGTTATTCCTTCTGCCAACACCCCCCCCTCCCCCTTTTTTCCTTTCTTTGTTTCCCAGTATATGAAAAACTTCTGTAACACTCCTCGCCCGACTCGAAGGCCTCGTCCAGGGTGGCGCTGGGCGGGCGCGCTCACGCTGGACACGTTGCGACACTGCACGGGGCATGCGTGAGCGGGCAGGCGCGCCTGCTCGGTGCTCAGCCGCTTGCCGAGCAAGCAAAATTTTAATTTGCCGCTCGCAAGGAGCGTCACGTGAGCGGTACGACCAATGTGGGCAAAACCAGCTGCGTGACGTAGCCACACCCCCAGACGCGCGCGCGCATGCATAGCCGGCCACTAATCGCCAGTCCGAGCAGGGCGCAGCGATGGAGCGCCAGCGCGCCTGTTTCCACCCTGGACGAGGCCCAAAGGAGTTTAGCCGATGGACTATATATACACATGGCTGTGCTCAGTCTCTAGTACCTTGTCAGGTTGCTGGGTCTGTGCGGCCAAGGCGTAGATGTGTACATAGAACCATGATGGGCGCGAGGAACTTTTATAGTACAAACGAAGGCCGTTGATAATGACATTCTACCATTTCACACACAAAGTGGGGACGTTACAGTGTTTGTGCAATCAATGCTCCTTCCCTAGGTAACTCACTTTTCTTACTCTAGAGAGGTACTTGGGCTTGTTCGTTCTCGTGTTACCTATGTTGGCCATCTCCTGTATAGCGTCCGTTATGCTGCAGTTCAACTGGACCTCTTCTGGGATTAGACCGGTCCGTTTCTCACTGGGATCAGTATCCCAGTGCTGAGTGCTGTGTAACTCTTCTATGCACACTTAGGTCTGAATTATCTGTGGACCTCCCGGTTTGTCATCTTTAAATGTCCCACGCTCCAACGCGTGTCATCTTTGATCCCATGCCGCTCCGTGGACATTTTAAAGATTTCGGAAGCGGTGGGCGTGGGACATTCAAGGGTTCGCCTGCACTTTGCACCATCCGTTCTCCCCTCTGTCCTGACACGCTTCCCAGTCCCTGCTTGAGAAAACATCCCCATAACCTGATGCTGCCACCTGCAGGCTTGTCAGTTGGGGTGGTGTTGACTGGGTGAGGTGCAGTCTTGGGCTTGTGCCAGATGTAACGCTTGAAATTTAAACCAAAAATATCAATTTTTTCTCGTTTGACCACAACACCCTTTTTTTCACGTCTGCTGTATCATCTGTATGCTTTTTTGCAAAGAAGATTATCCAAGGATAGCAGCGGAGCACAGCTGAACGACGGGATCAACACCAGCAATGAGAGGGTTAAAATTCTTCTTTATTGAAACATGGTGCAGTGGGGGAGACAGCAAAAAACTCTAACGCGTTTCAGGCTATGCAGCCCTTTTTCAAAATCCAATTTAAGGATAGACCAATGTTTTTGTAAGATACACCTAATCTGCTCTGCCTGCTTAGAATAGGTGGTTATGAAGAGTGGTACCTGAGGGGTTGTATCTCCCTTGATGTTAATTTCTCCTCTTTTCTTTCTAGTATTCTTTTTATTTCTGTTTAGGAGCTCTGTTCTATCCATTTTGAGTGCGTTCTCAAACGCAATCTCTAGGTCTTTCTCTCCATAACCCCGACTCAGAAATCTTTGTCTGAGTTCCTCAGCCTGAAGGAGGAAAGATTGTTCCGTAGAGCAAATCCTCCTTAGTCTGAGGAACTGTCCCTTTGGAATACCCCGAATTAGGGATCTTGGGTGAGCACTGTTGGACCTGAGCAGCGAGTTTCTAGAGTTCGTTTTTCTAAATACATTTGTCTGTATACTCAGATCTGTGTCTATGTATAGGTGTAGATCAAGATAGTCGATCTTAGTTTCATGGTAGTTATGAGAAAATTTCAAATTATAAGTATTTGCTTCCAGATATTCAAAAAAAGAGTGTAGAGTGTCAATATCACCGTTCCAAATTAATATTAAATCATCTATAAACCTACGATAAAACATAATGTTGTGCTTGAAAGGATTCTTATCACCAAAAATATGAGTGTTCTCCCAAAAACCCATGAATAAATTCGCATATGAAGGTGCAAATGATGTGCCCATTGCTGTGCCTTGTGACTGTAAATAATATTGTTTGTCAAACATAAAATAATTATGTTGTAACAAAAACATAAGTGCATCTAGTAAAAAAGCTCACTGGAGGTAAGTTAGAGAGTATCATTTATCACAATAAAGAAGACAGTAAGTAGTCCCTTACATATAAATTAACAACAGTGAGTACCAACTTACCTGAGGAAGTGTGTGCAGTGTGAAACGCGTTGGTCACGTGGTTTTTACGTCCACCCCGTGGGGATACCAAGCAGCTCTTGGGAGTCTCTTCTGCTTGACCCAGGCACATGGTGGGGACTTCAACGCGCCTATCCCAACATCTTCTATACGGAACCGGACTATCTCCTTTAACGGCAGCTGGTACCCAGTTTTTACTTGATATGTAAGCGACTACTCGGTTTATTATGGTAAATGATACTTTTACTTGCCACCCGACTCAGGTGTAGCCGTCCGGCCCAACCGGAAGGGGATTCCCAGCTGGAGAGGCTCCTCTTCCTGTTACGGTGGTGATGAGCCTATCCTGACGAGCTTCCCAGTCCCTGCTGAAGAGAAGCATCCCCATCACATGGTGTTTCCACCACCAGGCTTGACAGTTGGGATGGTGTTGACCGGGTGATGTGCAGTGTTGAGTGTGCGCCAGACGTAACGCTTGGAATTTAGACCAAAAAGTACATTTTTATCTCGTTTGACTACAACACCTTTATTCACGTCACCGTTATCATCTATATGCTTATTCGCAAACTCCAAATGTGATTTAAGACGAGTCTTTGAGTAATGGCGTCTTTCTTGCCACCCGTCCATACAGGCCAGCTTTGTGTAGGGACCGGCTTATTGTTGATGTGTGAACACTGACTCCCATCTCAGACACAGAACTTTGCAGAACTCTCAAGGTCATTGTTGGCTTTGGAGTGACATCGCGACTCAGTTTCCGCTTGTCCGGCTCCTCACTTTGCGCCCTGCTCTGTGTAGTGTCTGGGTGGTACGATGCATCTCCCACTTCTTAATGATGGACGTCACTGAGCTGAGAGGGACACTCGGCACCTTATGAAATGTTCTTGTACCCCTCCCCTACTCTGTGCCTGTCTGCCACTTTAGCCCGGACTTGATTTGACAGCACCTTGGTCTCATGGTGGCCGTGTTGGGATCACTATGCGAGTTGCAGCTTGAAAGTCTTTATATACCGGAGAACAATGATCCACACATTAAACCTCTTTGATTACACACCGGCTGAAACCATTTCACTCATAGGAAAGGGGCTGAATATTTATGCAAACGAGAATAATCCGTTTTAACCGTCTTTATATTCTATATGCATTTTCTAACTTTATCACTTTGGAGTAGTTTTTGTAGATGTAAAGTCTAATTTGACAGCGTTGTGGAGAACGCTCAGGTGCCAACATGTTAATGTACGGGGGGGGGGGGTTGGAGAGGGGGTGAATACTTGTGTATTATATATAATCCCAATTATTTAGCAGACTTACAATTAATGTGGATAGAATTATTACACTCCTTTTTTCACCTTTGAGCGCAGAATTTATTACTTTCTACCCCTATTACCATCGGTCACACACTTGCTTACCTCTGCTGCGCCCCTGTGCGTTTGTCTCTTCCATAGGTACATATTTATTTAGGACTAGTTTGGGGTATATAAATGTCCCCTCCGTGTAGGATCCAGACCGTCTCCTTTCTGCCCTTACAGGAATTACAGGAAGTGAAAGGCAGAAAACGGGAAACTCACTCCAGGGCGAGAGTGCCCGAGGAAGTGATAACTCTGTATGAGACAGCAATAACCCGCTCTTATCAGACACACACAGTACGTTCTGATCACGGGGGAGGTGATCCTATGACACATGTGCCTATAAATAGGATGTTGTAACTATATTTGGAGCCGTGTCCCACTATACAAACAGGGAACACGTTAAACACGCTTTCCTGGAATCTGATGTAGAAGTGCAGCACGAGCCGCTGTGATGTAATAACATGACCTCAATGTAAGGGGAGCAGTTTCTCTCTGTAGCCTGATCTCTTTACTGAAGGAGCGGCTCAGTGAGTAAAGCCTCTGACTCCGATAACAGTGGCATGAAGTGTGACGCGGGGAGGGGGGTTATTCTCGCGGAACCCTGCACTAGATACTTAGTGGTTTTTAGTTTCCCGGTTTGTTTCCTGGACTTTCAAGAACTTGCGCCCCACAGTCATCGAATAGGAAGCCACAATGTCATGCCCCCGATGACGTGGCGATCTCCTATTGGCCCGCGGGATTTGTTGAGTTGTTTGGTCTCCCGACTGAGCTATAAACAACAGTAAGTGTCTCTGGAGCCAGGGAAAAGAAAGATCAGGTGGGATTGCTGCGTTTTACAATAACAAACTGTTTAACGCCGGACACCTTCCTTCCTTCCTGCTCACCTGTCCGTATTTGTTCATCGTTGCAGGAGCCATGATCACGGAAGTTCTCAACAGCCCCGGAAGCCTGAAAGGTATAAAGATCTGTAATTTTGCCTTCCCAACTGGACAAGGGCAACTCGTCAACTCTGTGTATTGATAGCACCTGTGTGGCGGTCTAGGACGTTTGACCGCGACTGCAGGGCAAGTGGCCACAGGCCACCTCGCCGCCAGCGCCTCTCCGACGCGCATGACCCTCAGCGCGGCTGCCAGCAGGCAGGACACCATTTTTACATTTCCCCGCTGCCGACGCCCGCGCCAAGTGTCCTAAACATTGGAGCGGCAGAGATGCCCTGCCGCTGGGAGAGGCGCTGAGGACATGCGGCGGAGATGCCCGGCAGGGAGAGGGCGGTGACGGTGAGGTGACCTACGGCGACTCACCCTGCAGTAGTAATGGCGGCGGAGTGCACGTGGCGATTTTGGCCGCAGCCAAAGGTCCCATTCTGCTCTGTGGGTTCTTTTTGGCGCTGCCTTCCCTCTACCATGCATTCCCTCTTTGCACTGACGCCCCTGGGTGCCTGCTCTTCTGTCCCCCCCTTAATGTCGGTCATAGGTCCTGTTGGCAGTGGTCTTCCATTCATGCCCAAAGCTGCAGTGGTTGTGTAGGAGGCAACATCTCATATGAGGGGGGGGGGGAGAAGTAGTATTCTGTACTCTCCGCAAACTGGATCACAGCAGCAATTCTTTGCTTTGTTTTGCAGACTTTTGTCTGGCTTGTGGCTGCAAAATCCCTGCAGTTTTCCATCCATTATTTGAAGGAGGCCTCTGTGCCACCTGCAAGGTGAGTCCTGCCCATAGGAAGTGTGTGCAAGAGAAGGCCAGGGCTGTCGCCAGGTGCAACAATGAGGCTTTGTAGTAAATGCCTCCAGGCACCCAAAAAGTGGCACAACCCCTGCTTCCCCGTACCATGTGCAGCAAATGCACACACCGCGTAGGAGCACATTCACATGTCTTAGAAAGGTCTCAATCTTGGGGGGGGGGGGGGGGCCCGTTATTTCATAAGGGACGGACTAAATCGGGGGGTGGCCAACTCCAGTCCTCAAAAGCTACCAACAGGTCAGGTTTTCAGGATCTCCCTTTTTCAGCACAGGGGGGCTCAGTCGTGCTGAAACCTGACCTGTTGGTAGCTCTCGAGGACTGCAGTAGGCCATCCCTGGACTAAATGCATTTTTGGTTTTTGTAGGATCGCTTTCTAGAGTTCTCCTACATGTGTGATGAGGATGGATACCAGTCCTATTGCACCATTTGCTGTGAAGGGAAAGAGCTGCTACTTTGCAGCAATGTAGATTGCCACCGGTACGTGCGATTCTGGAAACGACAAAACCACGAGGGAACTGGGGGCTGTGAATGGGTTCTGCTGCGCCGCGCCACTGACCGCACTGTCCCCCCCCTTTTCTTTCTGCCTCGTGCAGGAGCTTCTGCGTAGAATGTCTGGAGGTTCTCGTGGGCCCTGGAACAGCCGCGCAGGCGAAAGAGCAGGAGCCCTGGAGCTGTTACATGTGTCTGTCGCGGAGGAGCAGCGGGATGTTGCACCGCCGGCAGGACTGGAACACCTATCTGCAGGAGTTCTTCACCAGCGATACAAGACATGAATATGTGAGTGTGTGGGGTGGGAGGGGGAGCACAGAGCTCCTTCGTCTCTCTCCTCCCATGTGGCCAGTCTGCTGCTGCTGCTGCTTGTCTTTTTAGCCATTGAAATATGCCAGTGCTTTGAGATTTTGAGGTCTGTGAATGAGTGTTGCATTGAAATACTAAGGCCGCGATTTATACTTGCGAACAAACGAATGAATGCCAATGAAGGCGTCCATGGTGCGCGCGACTGCGTCCAAGCATGACCAACCGCGCGATTCCCGGCAAGACCAATTAAAATTTGTCTCTGTCACCTGACGGCCGGGTGACGTGCGCGGTTCAGCCAATGAGGGCGAACCGCTCACGGACACGCCTCCCTGTCGCCTGAACATCTCGTGAAGCAGTGTTCACATTCGCGCAAGCAACAGGCATGCGCCATATGCACGCGCTCCGTCACGCGTGGTGAGTATAATCTCTGCCTAAGACTCCCTTGTTGACCTTTGTGTGCCAGGCTTCAAAGCCTTGTAGTGTTGTAGTGCTTTTTTTGCAGTCCCTTTCAGCATACAGCTCAACCCTGTTATAGCGCGATCCGTTACAACGCGAATCCGCTTATAACGCGATGCGAGCGTGGCTCCCAATTTTCATAGTTATGAATACTTTACAACACGATTATTGATGTCTTAAATACTTTATTGTACAATGCGTGCAATTGTACATTATTTCTAACGCGATCCGCTTGTAGCGCGATGTGATTCTTTGGACCCCAAGCACAGCGTTATAAGGGGGTTGAGATGTAGTTACATAGGAGAGGAGGTTGAAAAAAGATATATGTCCATGAACTCGAAAGGAACGTGTGTGTGTGTGTGTGTGTGTGTGTGTGTGTGTGTGTGTGTGTGTGTGTGTGTGTGTGTGTGTGTGTGTGTGTGTGTGTGTGTGTGTGTGTGTGTGTGTGTGACGTTGTGGCAATGTGAACATGTATAGTGAGCGTTCAACGGAGAGCAGCTTGATGAGACAAATGTATTTGTAGCACGATGGCCAGGTCACGTGAGCGGGGAACGAGCTCCGTGACGTCACCACGCCCGCCTCTCCCGCACAATAACACATTTTTACAGGCCAGGAATCTCCCCAGCAACATCAGAGTGTGATGACGCAGCGCTCAAGCGCAATCATACTGGACGGGGCCTCAGGGAGATAAAAAATTGCCTTTCAATATTAATGGGACAGTAGATTTAGCACTGCAAAATTATACAAGTGACCGCACAAGAGGAAATAATCAACTTTATTCACATAATCCATATTCTTTTGTTTTTTTTTAATCCATTTTTATTTTATTTTTTGTAAAAATACTGTCAAGTGTTCTGTTTTGTTCAAATAAGCAACTAACTGTATTGTGAAAGATGTCATTCTCCCAACATGTTACACACGGGAAGCGTTGCTGGTGACCTTCCTGGAAATGTTGCGTGTTATTCGCGATCGCTGGTTTGCGTGCTTCGGATGCGCACACTCCCTGCCTCTGTCTGCATTGCCTGTCTCTGATGTCACAAGTTCCCTTCTCTTTCTGTTTGTTAGGCTATTCCTCGCACATACCCTGTGGTACCTGCTCATAAACGCCAGCCTATCAGGATACTATCACTGTTTGATGGCAAAGCAACAGGTGAGATTGAAGCGAAGAGTGGGGGCCTTTGTGGGATAGGGCTGTACTGTTTGTCAGAAGAGGTTCATGTTCAGAGCTTACATTTGTATGCCACATGTATCAGCAAACCTGCTGCCAAGAACAAATAGTCATTTGTTCACGGTGCAATATCATTCTTAGGCAGAGCTTATACTATCAGCTACAGCCACGCGTGTCCACGCGATAGCCTCCCGCACTCCTGCCGCCCCAGTGATCTGTTACATAGTTACATAGTTACATAGTAGATGAGGTTAAAAAAGACGTACGTCCATCAAGTTCAACCTATGCTAAATTCAGACAACAGATACTTTATCCTACAGTATATCTATACTTACTTATTGATCCAGAGGAAGGCAAACAAAAAACCCCATTAAGGGGAAAAATTAATTCCTTCCTGACTCCAAGAATTGGCAATCGGATTAATCCCTGGATCAACATCCTTCCCATATATACTTATTTGGTATATCCCTGTATACCTTTCCCATCTAAAAAGATGTCCAACCTTTTTTTTGAACAAATCTATTGTATCTGCCATCACAGTCTCCATGGGTAATGAATTCCACATTTTAACTGCCCTTACTGTAAATAACCCTTTCCTTTGTTGCTGGTGAAATTTCCTTTCCTCCAACCTTAAGGGATGGCCCCGAGTCCTTTGTACTGCCCGTGGGGTGAATAGTTCTTTTGAAAGCTCCTTGTATTGTCCCTGAATATATTTGTATATAGTTATCATATCCCCTCTTAGACGCCTCTTTTCTAATGTAAATAAATCCAATATAGCTAGCCTCTCCTCATAAGTTAGAATGTCCATCCCCTTTATTAATTTGGTGGCTCTTCTCTGCACTCTCTCTAGTTCCATAATGTCTTTTCTTAGGATTGGTGCCCAAAATTGTACTCCATATTCAAGGTGTGGTCTTACTAATGCTTTGTAAAGGGGCATAATTATGTCTACTTCCCTTCCATCCATTGCCCGTTTGATGCAAGATAAGATCTTGTTTGCCTTTGCAGCTACTGCATGACATTGGGCACTATTGCTAAGCCTGCTGTCTACAAGCACTCCTAAATCCTTCTCCATCAAGGATTCCCCCAATATATCTCCATTTAATTTGTAAGTCGCCTTTTTATTCTTGCATCCCAAATGCATAACCTTACATTTATCTGTATTAAACCTAATTTGCCATTTACCTGCCCACGTTTCCAGTCTCTCCAAGTCCTTCTGAAGAGAAATTTCATCCTGCTCTGATTCTATTACCTTACACAATTTAGTATCATCAGCAAAGATGGAGACTTTGCTCTCGATCCCAACCTCAAGGTCATTAATAAACAAGTTAAAAAGCAGGGGTCCCAGTACCGATCCTTGAGGTACTCCACTCACGACTTTAGCCCAACCTGAAAAAGTTCCATTTATGACAACCCTCTGTTGTCTATCCTTTAACCAGTTTTCAATCCAGGTGCATATATTTTTACTGAGTCCAATTTTCTTTATTTTGTACACCAACCTCTTGTGTGAAACCGTATCAAAAGCCTTTGCAAAATCTAAGTAGACCACATCAACTGCATTACCCTGGTCTAAATTCCTACTTACCTCCTCAAAGAAACAAATAAGGTTAGTTTGGCAAGATCTATCCTTCATAAATCCATGCTGACTGTTACTAATAATTTTGTTTTCCATTAGGTATTCCTGAATATTATCCCGTATTAAACCTTCAAGTAGTTTCCCTACTATTGAAGTCAGGCTTACAGGTCTGTAATTCCCTGGGTGTGAACTAGCTCCCTTTTTAAATATAGGCACCACATCTGCTTTACGCCAATCTTGTGGTACTGTGAATTTGGCTGCAGGAGATTGGGGAGGCGTGGCCGGGGTGTCACAAAGCTGGTTCTTCCTCATTGGCTGAACCAGCTCACGGGACGCTGACGTCACGCGGCAGCCTGGAGGTTGTTTGAACTGGGGCGCTCCCTAGGATTTGTGGCGGAGAAAGTGCTGCAACGCCTAAGCTATTCAAATAAATTGGAATATAGATATGTGATTGTGTACGAAGTGTAAAAGAGTATATAAAAATATATACTGGCCCTTTTTTGATGATTTCCTGGTTGCTGCTTGACTTCGGAGAAGGGAATCCCGTCTCCTGTCACGCGGCAGCCGCCTGAAATCTCAAATTCTGCCCCAAAATGCTGCCGCGTCAACACGCTACATCGCACGCTAGGCGCACAGGCACTTGGCTAACTTCAATAGCCAACCAGGGAGGAGTGCCTGACGTGACACCGCCACCGTAAGCTTGGCCTTAATGTCACTTCTTGTCCATCGCTGGGTCAGATTTGGTGCGTAAACATCTTCCCTCATATTCATGGTGCACGATTTTTGACGGCGATATACACTGTGCCGCAGAACAGAACGTTTTGACGTTTAATGTCCAGTGTTGATCAAACATCTTCTTTTATTTGCAGGATATTTGGTGTTAAAAGATCTGGGGCTCAGAGTGGATAAGTACGTTGCCTCTGCGATTGGCGGTTCCGGGTCTTTGGGAAGCTCTTGCCTTGAGGGAAATATTCGGTTCGTCCACGACGTGCGGAACATTACAAGAAGAGATGTGAGCAAACTATTAACCCTCAAGTATGAAGCATTTTGATCTGTGCATAGTTACCTCCTGTTTTGTGCCTTTTTTTTAAATTTTTATAGTAATTACCGGATCTTTAAAATGTACTTTTTTTGATTGTGTGTCCAACCAGTTGATTTGTAATTGGTAGTGTTGTACCGGGTAGTAATAAAAAAAAATAGGGAAACGGGTACCCGGCCAAAATCAATTGTTCTACCCGGCCGGTTACCTGGTTACCCGGTTGGCACTTACCTGCATGGTGGAGGAAGACCGCGGCGACATCTATGAAGAGCAGCAGAGGTCCTGTGGCGGCAGCAGCATGAGAAGTGTGTCTTCAGCCGGCGTGGGAGCAGCAGGAATCCATCAGGCTGCGCTTATAGTGCGACGGGGACGCGACGTCGCGTCAAAACAAATGCATTGCCGCCGTCGCGTGCGCTTATTGTAAGCGTGACGCGACGGCTTGGAAGTCATCTCAAATTGATTTTTTCCAGCGACCGTAGCCTGACGTCGCCGTCGCCGTAAGCGTAGCCTTACACAGCACAGCAGCAGGTAAGCAGTGTGAGCCGGGGAACCACGTGACCGGAGCAGGAGCGTTCCTATTGGACAGCCGGCTGTCCAATAGGAATGCTCCGGTCACGTGGTTCCCCCGGCTCACACTGCTTACCTGCTGCGGTGCTGTGTAATGGATTCCTGCTGCTCCCACGCCAGCTGAAGACACTTCTGATGCTGCCCCCCACCACAGGACCTCTGCTGCTCTTCATAGATGTCTTCCGTCGCTGGCTGCAGGTAAGTGATGTGATTATTTTCAGCTGCTCTGACATTCCACTTCTCCGTTGCGGGGGGTCCGGGGTAGCTGAAAAAGAGACGGGTAATTCCGGGTACTCGGTACATCACTAGTAATTGGAGTAGAATAAAATCTGAAAAGGTTTGTGCTGGTCACTGTTGCGGTGTCTCTCATGCAGAGAAATTAGAAAGAGGTTGAGGGTGCAGTTAGGAGCCTCTGGAATGCACTAATTGCACAAAATAATGACGGCCAATTTCTCAATGCAGATTCTGAGAGCGTTCTGGTATCGCTTAAGCTGTGATGTGTAGTCACTGTGCATTAAGCTTGGTTCTCTGTGCGAGTTCTGTGTTGACATGAAATCTGTGATGATGGAAATCGAGGTCCATATATCATGCACACACACAAGCACCTCATCCACCGTGCCCTTATAAGCAGGAATTGTCCACAGTGCCCTTATAAGCAGGAATTGTCTACCGTGCCCTTATAAGCAGGAATCGTCTGCACTAACAAACTGCCTCCCGCTCAATGATTACGTGAGGCCTTTCACGTGGATCTGTCTCTTTTTTTATATGGTCCCTTTTCATCCTTCCTTTCTCTGTTCCAGATTGAAGAGTGGGGTCCCTTTGACTTGGTGATTGGTGGGAATACTTGCAACAAGCTTCCACAGATAAACCCCGTAAGAAAAGGTGTCTATGGTGAGCTACCTGCACTAGAACTCCTTATCACGCCTGCATTACGTAGAGATAGCTGGCGATAGCGCAGAGTAAATGAGTCCTTCAGCATTAGACGATACCTTTTTGTTATTTGGACTAACAATCGATGTTATAAGACAAGCTTCTGAGCGTTCTCCTCTCTTCCGCAAGCTTGTCTTATAACATAATAATAATATTAGCATGTTCTTGTATAGCGCTGCTAATTGTACGCAGCGCTTTACAGAGACATTTTGCAGGCACAGGTCCCTGCCCCGTGGAGCTTACAATCTATGTTTTGGTGCCTGAGGCACAGGGAGATAAAGTGACTTGCCCAAGGTCACAAGGAGCCGACACCGGGAATTGAACCAGGCTCCCCTGCAGCAATCTCAGTGTCAGTCAGTGTCTTTTCTCACTGAGCCGGTCCTTCTCCCTGCATCCCATATCAGAGATATCTTTACAAGTCCTCAGGAATTCCAGTTCCACACGTCTCTTCGTTCATAATTATATCTAATGATCGTAATGGTTTTGTACAATTAAAAGTGTTATGTTATATTGTTACAATGTTTGTTATCTGCTTTGACTGGAGTTGGCAAATAGTTTTTAGCCGTTGTTTGTATATGTATCATTTTACAGATGCAGGTTGTTGCATATTGAATGTATCAAATGCAACAAATAGTCATGGGGCATAGACCTCCATTGGCCAGGCCGCTGTGTTTATGATTGAACATTTAATATCACTCAGATCCGTAAGCCCAGATTGGGTAGGAAATCTCTTATAGACACACACAACGTAACGTCCGGTGCAGATCTGTACTTAATAAGAGAAGCAGTAAGGGATAGGCTGGACTGCGGACTCTTGGGAAAGCACTCAACAACTCACCGGGGTGATATAAAAATAATTTTTGCATCACCCCGGTGAGTTGTCGAGTGCTTTCACAAGAGTCTTCAGTCCAGCCTATCCCTTACTGCTTCTCTGTGTCTCAACTCCGGATTGGTGTGACGCACAGCAGCTCTGCAGGCTTCGATACACTGGACCCACGTACATCCTGTTTTGGGGAGACGGTGCTATACTCAGAGCCGCCATACTCTGCACTGCGACAACGGAGGAGAAGGAAGAGGAACGCCAACTCGGATCGGGGCTTCAGAGGTAATTCATCCTTTCCTCTCTTGTGCATACCCCCTACCAAGTGTTCTAAGTAAACAATACATTTTTTCCACAATATACCGCCATTTATTCTTATCTCCCACAACTCATACATCGATGTTACCAGTCCCTATTAATTTGTGCTTACCGGCATGTTACAGCTGCTGCTACGACTCTGACTATATGATTGTGATTCAATATAACATTGTTGGACTACGCCTAGCTCCATTTTAGCTATTCTTTGACCTATGAATGGCAAATTTGTTTCACCTGTACTTAATGAGGACAGTTTCAGCTGGACAGTCACTCTTTGATAAAGCGCCGGATGGCGTGAAACGCGATAGAGGTGTACTTTACCAATTCTCAATGCTATTTTTATGCTGACACGAGCCAAAATAAACCATTTTTATTTTTAAAATGGTGTGCTCTAGCCCTTATTTTAGCCCTTATTTCTCTCAGCAGTGCACCGCCATTCTTCGTCTCTTCGTGGGATTGCTTCCCTTTATCATCAACGGCAGGAAACACGCAAATGGAGTTTGCCGAGCCAAGTCATGAGTACTAAAAAGACTCTATTGTCTCACATTACCGGTGGGACTATTATGGATATGTGATGGAACCATAATCTCCAAGGCGGTCTGTCTCGGGACAAGGGGGTCCACCAGGGTCAACGGTTGTCAACTGGCCAGAGTGACCTCCCCACACACGGGTTTACAGACGCCAGAATTTGGAGCTTTTGCACTTATCCGGCATCATTTACCTTATAGATTCAATATTATGTATAACTTACCCCGAAGGAAGGCTTCGCTGATTATTTAACAAACCCCACACTTATTATTGAATAATAGACTGAAGTGTATGCCACATGATCTCTGAAGCACTGATATTGGACTCTCTTGTTCTGCTTCTATTTAGAATTTCACACGACCTGTTGAATGGAATTGGAAGAGTGTGAATAAGATATAGGAGTCGCGGTAGAATGTTCATTTAGTGAAGATTCCAAATGTATCCCCCAGGAATATACAGTAGATCTTCTTGTAGTGTGCAGAAGAAGCCTGTGCCACTTATCCATATACAAATGTGAAAAGGTCTTAGCAGCACATAAGTATATTGTGTCCATTGTTATGCACAAATCAGAAGGTCACTAAAGAGACTGAAATGTTAATCAGAATGTAATTACATAGTTTGTTTTCAGTCACTGTATGTAATGAGCGTGCCTAATCCTTGTATAGACTTGTGGGTAGTTTGAGTGACGCATTGTTTGCTGCACTGCGAGAGCACCATCACTGTTTCATTCCTATAAGAAGAACATTACATTAATATTGATTTATTTTCCCCCAAAATGTGTTTATTGAGTTTCAACAATTTTGTAGACAGATAATAAAAATAATAAGAGGGTAGAAAGGAAAGGTATACAGGGATATACCAAATAAGTAAACATGGGAAGGATGTTGATCCAGGGAGAAATCTGATTGCCAAGTCAGGAAGGAATTAATTGTTCCCCTTATCAGATATCATTAGATAATATGTCACTGGGGTTTTTTGTTTGCCTTCCTCTGGATCAATATACTGTAAGTACGGATATAGGATAAAGTATCTGTCGTCTAAATATAGCAGAGGTTGAACTTGATGGACATATGTCTTTTTTCAACCTCATCTACTATGTAACTATGTACAATCATTTTAAAGTCAAATACATAAAGCACCAAGTAAATAAATAACAGCTGCTAACAGTGTGCACTGGCAATTTAAAATATATATATAATTTGTGGAGAAAATGGAAGGGAGAAAAGGGAAACAAAGTGTAAAACCCCATAAAACAGAATACTATTCCAGAGGGATTGAAGTGAAGCGACACCATGAGAAAGCGCCACTATGGCGTGAAACGCGTGGGATGAAGCTCTTTGCTCTGAGACTGCCACATTTTTATTTGTCTCAATAAAGCCTCTGCAATTTTTTCAATACCTGGGTTCCCGTGTTCATTTCACTTTGGATTCCTTTCGTTGGTGCTCCGGATCTTCTGTTGCAGTGTTCCAGAGGGATTGAAGCCAGATTTGGAGGAAATGGCAGTCATCAGTCTTTCATGACTAAGTCACAAAAAGATTTAAACGTCTCCATGAAAATCCAGCCAGAGAGACCAGAACAAATGAAAATGTCTCCATTAAGTCTCTACGGCAGTGGGTTAATAATATGTTAAATACATTCATATTTTTTTTATACATGCCCCCGGACATCACTGGCCCTCATTACCCTAGTAGGCAAATAGAAATTTTAGGTGCCCTATCAATATTTAACTTGCCCTGGGGAGACAACCACTTAAGAACTTCCCCAACTGTCTATGTTGTTTTAATCTGGTCTAAGGTTTGAAACACATTTCCTTACACGTGGTTGTAGTATGCTGGAGGAATATTTTGATGCCATGTTTTACACTGAATTAGTTCTCACAAGTTGTAAAAACGAAGAAGCTGTTAATGTGCATAGCATTCACAAATACCGTAACTCAACCAAGAAAAACAAACTGTGATTCACAGCTCTCAGTGAGCATTCTATGCAAAGCAGAAGCCCTGTCCGTGGTGCTGGGGTTGTGATCGCACAGGAAAACAGGAGATACGTTTGGATTTGTTGAGCCTCTTTCTTTCAAGGGTAGTGCTAGCTTTTATGGGGCTTAAAGCATCAGTCCAAGCTGCCGGGATTCCTCTCCCCCACCCCTTTAATATGTGCATCAATTCAATCCACACAATAAGTAAATAGCTAAGTTGCCGATCGATCCGTTCTCCTGTGATCGATCGGCGAAGATTCGGCTCGGGGGTTCACTAAATGACTGTAGAGGAGTATTGACTCAGTAGCTTTGACGTTGTAAATGGTTGCTAGAGAAAGAAAAACTGCTTGTTACATTATAATACATTAAAAATGTAATTCAGAGTTGTTTTTTAAAAAAAAATGCTACAAGTATTTTCTCATAGTACCGAACTGATTTATTTAAAAAACACACGTGTAGGTTAGTCTGCAGCTCTAAAGCAAGATCTCATGGGGATCATCACCTCCCTAAATCACCGGCTCTGTCACGGCAGGCGTGCTATTGACATGCCAGGTACATCATGGCGCAGTGGCTAGCTTTCTAGAGGATGATTGGGTCAACCGCTCCAACAGTCAGCCCGATCCCCTTCCGTTTCCATCAGCCGGGGAGCAGTGGCAGTCAGGTTATTGTGGCTCCAGTGATCGCATGCTAGCAAGTGGCAGAGGTCTCGTGTCACTCTAAGGCTGCGCTTATAGTGCCGGCGACAGCGACGTCGCTTCAAAACAAATGTATTGAAGCCGTCGCGTGCGCTTATAGTAGGAGCGATGGCGCGACGGATTGGTCGCGATCGCTGGAAGTCACTTCAATTAGATTTTTCCAGCGACCGCAGCGTGACGTCGGCGTCGCTGTCGCCGGCACTCTAAGCGCAGCCTAATGCAGCCAAGTGCCTCCACTGTAAAGGTAAATTAGTGAGGTTTTCGAGTTCTGGGTTAAATGCCATTTTATATTTCAATGGAGTAAAATGTTCAATGCCTCAGTGATTAAAGGGCCCCTGAATATGTTCTGGTTCTACGCAGTTACTCAGTCTGTTTATGCTGTAGTGAAGGGGTGAGCAAACATTTCTCTTTGCGCCCTCCTGCCTGCTCTCCCCCCTGCTCATGCCCCCCCCCCCCCTCCCTTACCTTCTTTCCGGCATCGGCAGCGTCATTTGACGTCATGTGACATCACGTTGCCATGGCAACACGTTGCCATATGATGCTGCATTGTCATGGCAACATGTCTCCAGAAGCCGCCAGAGAGCAGGTAAGGGGCAGTTACAGAGACCTCGCGCGCTCCCCCAGCGTTTAATTTACATGTTGTGGGGCAGAGCGCGTAGCCTCCGTAAGCGCTGTGCACCCCCCCAGTTTCCGCACCCCTGCTCTAGTGCCACCTATGTTTTGTGTTAAAGAGCCTGGCTCAATACCGGTCACAACTCAGAAAACTGCTCTTGACTTGAACTGTAAAGAGCCGCTTTAGAAGTTACTGAATCAGGCCGATAGTATTTTACTGTTTAACTTAAGACATTCCAGCATTCATCTCTTGGGCAGATCCCTGACGATCCCTTGTGCCTGCTCTGATTTGTGTGACTGCTTCCAAAAGAGAACGTGGGGCAGTGTTCTTGTTATTACCAAATATATCTGGGTTGGCTGAATACGATGAAAGGATTTGACCAAAATTGCTCATTGTCTGGAATCAAACTCATTGGTGTTCCTTTTCATTCTGCATCAAAGTATCATAGATTTTGCTGCTGGTGACTTGGGGCGTGTTAGTAAGGGGAGTTGGGGAGGAATTACATGCTGTGCATATTATAGCGAGATCTATTCAAATCCTCATCTCTGGGCACTGTTCTCTTCCTATTTTATTCGCGTAACAAAACTCCGCTAGATCTGAAGTGGTGCCAGTCTAAGAATTTGCACCAGATGTTATTACCCAGAATCCCGTAGGGACCGAAACATTGTTTTTTTTTTTTGTGTGTGTGTGTGTGTGTGTGTGTGTGTGTGTGTGTGCGCCAAGCACGCGCTTTTTAAGTGAAACTTCTTTGTCTTTTCTCAACAGAAATTGTATTTGTGATGGTGATATTTTTAATTAAAAATCAAAATACAATTTCAGTGCCAAAACGCTAAGAAGCTTGACTTGGAACGCGTGTTTTAGCTATTTGCTCTTCTATATTTAGTGTGTGTGTGTGTGTTCGGTCTCCATGTCCTGCTGTTGGTGCGCCGGTGCCTTCTGCGCATGTGCGAGAATGGGGGCAGTACCTATTAGACTTGTGCACATGCGCGATGATTCTGCCGATGCAGCCCCCCCCCCCCCCTCTCTTCTCCCCCCGGCGGAGGTGCGTGGACACGGCCAGCCCCCGTCACATCTCCCGGCCGAAGAGGACATTTCGGGGGGAGCCGGGGCACAGGACGGCTGTATTGCGCATGTGTGGGGGTGACAACTGGCTTCTGCGCATGCGCGCCGCAACTCACAACCCCTTCTTGTGGGCGGGCGCAGCGGCCACGAGCCCATTAGTACCGTGACGTCACTCGTGTTACGGTTTTTCGTTACAAGGCAAGGATTTTTTTCCCATGAAAACCCTGTAGGCGCCAGCAAAGAAGTTTCACTTCAAAAATCTCGCGCGCCCCCTAGTTTGCGCATTCCCCCCCCCCCCCCAGTTTGCGCACCCCTGCTCTAAGCGGTTGTTTTGAATCCTAAAATCATGATGTATAATTCCAGAAGTAAAACGAGCTACAGATGTAGCAGCCATTATTGCTCCCGCTGGCGTGTTGCGGCGGGAGGGGACGCGCCAGCGGGAGCCGACGCCATCGTAAGGGCATAAGTGGCGCCTGAAGACAGGGCAGCGCCTATTGGCACCTGCTGGCACAGGAACGCCTGCTTCACCTGTAACACCGGCAAACTCTGAGAATGTAGAGGTTTGGGACGACGAGTCCCAGGGTGGTTCGTTCCCTTACTGTATCGGGATTAATATGTATCTTGACACCTCTGCTGGGATTGCTAGTCCATGAATCTTGTGCCCTTCCTTTGAAGTAGCATTTCCTAACATTACCCCGGATCCTCCCACCCTGTAGCTTAAATGTGTGACCCTGTGCTAGCACGTCCCTGATAATATGCTTCCCTCTTTTACCGCGCGTTGAAGACGTGGATATAAGTTTCAGTCCTGTCTCCCCCCCCCTCTCCCTTCTCTACTCCCAGCTGTACATGTGTTTGAGTCTTTCCCGATACATGTTAAGATGCAGACCATGTGCTATGTTAGTGACCCCTTCCCCCCCCCCCCCCATTGTACAGCCTCCTAATTGTTTTGATGTCTTTCCGGAGATGTGGTGTTAGACCAAAGTGCAGATATTCAGATTGTGCTACAGACAAATATAAAGGGAAGATGTTAGGGGTACACACAACGCTGTGTAACAGGGTAATAAACACAGCGCTGTGTAACAGGCTGCAGGGTAATAAACACAACGCTGTGTAACAGGCTGCAGGGTAATAAACACAACGCTGTGTAACAGGCTGCAGGGTAATAAACACAACGCTGTGTAACAGGCTGCAGGGTAATAAGCACAACGCTGTGTAACAGGCTGCAGGGTAATAAACACAGCGCTGTGGTTCGGCTGCGGGTAATAAACACACCGCTGTGTTTCAGGCTGCAGGTAATAAACACAACGCTGTGTTTCAGGCTGCGGGTAATAAACCACAAACGCTGTGTTTCAGGCTGCAGGGTATAAAACACAACGCTGTGTAACAGGCTGCAGGGTAATAAACACAACGCTGTGTAACAGGCTGCAGGGTAATAAACACAACGCTGTGTAACAGGCTGCAGGGTAATAAACACAGCGCTGTGTAACAGGCTGCAGGGTAATAAACACAGCGCTGTGTGACAGGCTGCAGGGTAATAAGCACAACGTGTGTAACAGGCTGCAGGGTAATAAACACAAAGCTGTGTAACAGGCTGCAGGGTAATAACACAACGCTGTGTAACAGGCTGCAGGGATGAACACACGCGTGTGTGACAGGCTGCAGGGTAATAAACACAACGCTGTGTAACAGGCTGCAGGGTAATAAAACACACGCTGTGTAACGGTAATAAAACACAACGCTGGTAACAGGCTGCAGGGTAATAAACAACGCTGTGTACAGGCTGCAGGGTAATAAGCACAACGCTGTGTAACAGGCTGCAGGGATAAACACGCGCTGTGTAACAGGCTGCAGGGTAATAAACACAGCGCTGTGTAACAGGTGCTGCAGTGGTAATAAACACAACGCTGTGTAACAGGGTAATAAACAAAGCTTGTGACAGCTGCAGGGTAATAAAACACACGCTGTGTAACAGGCTGCAGGGTAATAAACACAACGCTGTGTAACAGGCTGCAGGGTAATAAACACAACGCTGTGTAACAGGCTGCAGGGTAATAAACACAACGCTGTGTAACAGGCTGCAGGGTAATAAACACAACGCTGTGTAACAGGCGCAGGTAATGAACACAGCGCTGTGTAACAGGCGCAGGGTAATAAACAGCGCTGTGTAACAGGCTGCAGGGTAATAAACACAACGCTGTGTAACAGGCTGCAGGGTAATAAACACAGCGCTGTGTAACAGGCTGCAGGGTAATAAACACAGCGCTGTGTAACAGGCTGCCGGGTAATAAACACAACGCTGTGTGACAGGCTGCAGGGTAATAAACACAACGCTTTGTGACAGGCGTGCAGGGTAATAAACACAACGCTGTGTAACAGGCTGCAGGGTAATAAACACAGCAGCTGTGTAACAGGCTTGCCAGGTGAATAAACAACAACGCTGTGTAACAGGCGCAGGGTAATAAAACACAACGCTGTGTAACAGGCTGCAGAGTAATAACACAGCGCTGTGTAAAGGCTGCAGAGTGTAATAAACACAGGCGTGTAGAGCGCTGGAGTGAATAAACACAGCGCTGTTGTAACAGGCTGCAGGGTAATAAACACAGCGCTGTGTAACAGGCTGCAGGGGGTACATAAAAACACAACGCTGTGTGTAACAGGCTGCAGAGTAATAAACAAACGCTGTGTAACAGGCTGCACGGGTAATAAACACAACGCTGTGTTGTACAGGCTGCAGGTATAAAACACCAACGCTGTGTAACAGGCTGCAGGGTAATAAACACAGCGCGGTGTAACGGGGGTAATAAACACAAACGCTGTGTTAACAGGCTGCAGGGTAATAAACAACGCGCTTGAACAGGCTGCAGGGTAATAAACCAACGCTGTGTAACAGGCTGCGGGTAATAAACACAACCTGTGTAACAGGCTGCAGGGAATAAACACAACGCTGTGTAACAGGCTGCAGAGTAATAAAAACACAACGCTGTGTAACAGGCTGCAGGGTAATAAGACAGCGTGTTGAACAGGCTGCAGGGTACAACACAGCGCTGTGTAACAGGCTGCAGGGTTAATAGCACAACGCTGTTTAACAGGCTGCAGAGGTAATAAACACAACGCTTGTGTAACAGGCCTGCGGGTTAATAAACAACACGCGTGTGTAACAGGCTGCAGGTAAAAAACACAACGCTGTGTAACAGGCGGCAGGGTAATAAACACAACGCTGTGTAACAGGCTGCAGGGTAATGAAACAACGCTGTGTTTGTAAACAGGCTGCAGGGTATGAACACAACGCTGTGTAAAAGGCTGCAGGGTAATAAGCACAAAGCGTTTAACAGGCTGCAGGGTAATAAAACAACAACTCTGTGTAACAGGCTGCAGGGTAATAAACACAACGCTGGTGTAACAGGCTGCAGGGGTAATGAACACAACGCTGTGTGAACAGGCTGCAGGGTGGTGTAATAAGCACACGCTGTGTAACAGGGTAATAAACACAACGCTGTGTAAGGTAAAAACAGCGCGGGTAACGGTAATAAACACAAAGGTGGATAAGTTGCACACAATCTCTGAATCCTCCCCTTTGAGTTTCAGAAGGAAGTGGCCGCCTGTTCTTTGAAATATTATCGGCTCCTGCAGAATGCTCGGCCCAAACCCGGGGAGGAGAGGCATTTCTCTGGATGTTTGAATTGAAGCGTCGCCACCATGAAAACGGATGACAAAAGGGACATTTCTCGATTTTGGAGGGAGTAGGGTGTTGTAAAAGGATGAGATGGATAGTTTACTGCTCACGTAACTCGCTGTTACTTCATGTCAAAATGGTTGGGGTCTCGCATAACTAGCTGTTAGGGTAAGAATGGTTGGGGTCCTGTTGTAACTAGCTGTTAGTGTAAGAATGGTTGGTCTCACTAACTAGCTGTTAGTGTAGGAATGGTTGGGGTCTCGCATAACTAGTGTTAGTATAGGAATGGTTGGGGTCTCACGAACTAGCTGTTAGTGTAAGAATGGTTGGGGTCTCGTGTAACTAGCTGTTACTTCATGTCAAAATGGTTGGGGTCTCACGTAACTAGCTGTAGTGTAAGAATGGTTGGGGTCTCACGTAACTAGGTTGGGTAAGAATTTGGTAGGGGGGCTCGCGTAACTAGCTGTTTAGTGTAATAATGGTTGGGTCTCACGTACTAGCTGTTACTTCATGTCAAAAATGGTTGGGGTCTCGTGTAACTAGCTGTTAGTGTAAGAATGGTTGAGGTCTCACGACTAGTGTAGGTAGAATGTTGGGGCTCAGTAACTAGCTGTTAGGGAAAATGGTTGGGGTCTCACGTCATTAAACTGTTAGTGTAAGAATGGTTGGGGTCTCACGTAACTAGCTGTTAGTGTAAGAATGGTTGGGGTCTCACATAACTAGCTGTTAGTGTAAGAATGGTTGGCGTCTCACATAACTAGCTGTTAGTGTAAGAATGGTTGGGGTCTCACATAACTAAGTGTTAGTGAGATGGTTGGCGGTCGCACATAACTAGCTGTTAGTGTAAGAATGGTTGGGGTCTCACATAACTAGCTGTTAGTGTAAGAATGGTTGGCGTCTCACATAACTAGCTGTTAGTGTAAGAATGGTTGGGGTCTCACATAACTAGCTGTTAGTGTAAGAATGGTTGGCGTCTCACATAACTAGCTGTTAGTGTAAGAATGGGGGGGTCTCACATAGGTATGTTAGTGTAAGAATGGTTGGGTCTCCATAACAACTAGCGTGTTAGTGTAAGAATGGTTGGCGTCCACATAACTAGCTGTTTGTGTAAGAATGGTTGGGGTCTCACATAACAGCTGTTAGTGTAAAATGGTTGGTCTCAACATAACTAGCTGTAGTGTAGAATGGTTGGGGTCTCACATAACTAGCTGTTAGTGAAGAATGGTGGGTCTCACAAAGCTAGCGTAGTGTAGAAGGTGGGTCTCAATACTAGCTGTTAGTGTAAGAATGGTTGGGGTCTCACATAACTAGCTGTTAGTGTAAGAATGGTTTGGGTTCTCACATAACTGGTGGAAAAAATTACCCTATTGCGTATGGAAAAAAAAAAGCAAAGGGAGAAAAACAAAACGTAGTGTGATCAGTGGTAGAAGTCGGGGAACGAAAAAACCGCGCCAAAGTGTGATACAATTCAATCACTGGTAGAAAGAGATGAAATATGTACATTGCACTTAGACAATAGTAAAAAAAAGTCGAAACGCAACGTGAGTACACCAGACTCGGAGAGAAGCAGCGGCGTGGATCTCACCACTGTAGCGTTTGGCTCAGTTTACTTCCACGTCCCGTGATCCTGTAGTCTGTTTCCTCCTTTGCACACTTCCCACTCCCACGCGTTTCTCCGTCGCTTCATCAGGAGTCTTTCTGCCAGTGATTGAATTGTATCGCACTGTGCGCTGATTTCCGTTCCCTGCCTTTTAAACACACTACGCCAGCCACAGAACTATACGTAAACACCGGAAAGTTGTGCGAGAAAGCGATTCCAGCGGATTATACCCACGCCTATGCCCAACCTTAGAGGGAGGTCTGTTCCAGAGGCGGATTCCACTTTACATGCTTCTTTAAAGAGGTTTTCTTGTTGGTTCCCAAATACCAGTGGGAAGGTGCGACTTTTACCAGAGAACACACTGTATATTTTATTTTTATTTTTCACCCTTTGTTTTTTTTCCCTGCACTTTTGGGTCATTGTTTTCCATTGGACTATCTTTTTTTTCTCTCTCTGGGTGAGAGAGACTTACCTAAGCTGCAAGGACAGATTGCTAGAATGGCACATTATTTGTTATCTTTGTTTTAAGAGGACACTCGTCACTGATTTTCACAGTTATATTTTCGAGCTCTATCCTATCTATAAGGCTAAGGATGTCTGCAACACATGTCACGTGCCAGATATATAGCCTACACGGTACAACACCCAGTGACTGACTTGACACACAGACACATTCTGAAATATCTATATCTCACTATATCTAGATCTCTCCCTATATCTTTATCTCTATGTCTAGATCTCTCTATATCTATCTCTCTATATCTATCTGAAACAACCGGAATGCCTCTGCAAGGAGAGGAAACTGGGAGAGACAGCAAGGAGGGGAGAGGAGACAGATGAATAATGAGGAGGAGGGAATGGTGAGCAGTGTGCACCTGGGGCAGGAGGGCGTGCAAAGAGAGGGGAGGAGAGTTGGCAAGGAGAGGAGGAGACAGATGAGATGAGGAGGGAGTGCAGTGTGCACAGACAGGAGCAGACACAGTAAGGCAGGGAGTGCAAAGAAAGGGGAGGAGAGTGCAAAGAGGAGCAGGGGCATGATGGAGGAGAGAGTGAGGAGGGGACGAGACCTCAAGGCGTTACAGGGAGGGGTGAAAACAAAGAGTAATGTTTAATAACCTTTAAGATCTGCTAGATTAGCATATGTTATGCTGGGTACAGCCATTGAGAGGACCATGTAATAATACAAGACTTACTGTTACTCGAATACAAACACATCATTGTAGCAAAATTGATCGGTGCGTAGGTGTATACAACAGAAAAGAACACAAAAATGTACAATTATGTCTTTAGAGGAATCTTTGATTAAGAAATAGAAGTTTAAAAAATAAATGCGTGAATGTTTCATAATAACCTTTAAGACCTGCTCGATCGGCGTATGTTACGCCGGGTACAGTTAGTATATCGCTTCCCGTTTCTCGCATAACTAGTGCCTCTTTGTCCTCTCCAGTGTAATCCCGTTATGATCGACGCTGTTAAAGTTTCAACTGCACATCAAGCCTGCTACCTGTGGGGAAACCTGCCTGGATTAAACAGGTAATCGCGGGGGATCTCGTGCTCCCCTTCGGCAGATTCCGCAGCCAAGAAACAGGGTGTAGGAATTCTATTTAAGGCTGCGTCCATAGAAGCACCAACAGCGCTCCTCCGCGCTGACGCTCGCTTGCTCAATCAGGAGCGATTGTGTGGACTTGCAGGCGAGCCAGCGTGCGCGATCGGGATGCGGAGCACTGACGTCATGGGGCCAATAGCCCGCGTAGCGCCAACGTCACGGCGCCGATGTCGTGACGCTGCTTTGCTGTGATTGGAGGTTTTCAGCTGACAGCGCGCTCAGATACAATTTCTGATGTCGGCTGAAAATCCCTGCGCCTCAGCCCGCCTGCAGACGCTCGCGGGAGCCCCCTCTCAAGACATCCTCATTGAGGATGACAGGGCTCATCGCGGAGCGTCCGCACGGCTCAGCGCTGTCGGTCCTTCTATGGACTCAACCTAACACTGCAAAGCGCGCCCATGGAACAAACCCAGGTTAAGGAGCGAGGTCACACGGTGGGAAAAAAACGATACTGCAGGATACATCCAGGGGAAGGGACACGCCAGCCTCTCCGAAAATTATAGCATAGAAATGAAGTCATGGTGCAAGAGCAATACGCGACTGAATTTCAGGTTGCTTTGACATCTGCAAAATAGAGAATCTGTTCTGATGCCAATCCATCTCATTGCTAACTTATTGTTTAAGACTGGGGTGCTCAGATCGTGGTCCCCTGGAGGACCGTTAACGAATTTCAAGTAGGCCCTTGCACAGAACCCCGTCCCTATCTCTGCAATCTCTGTTCACTTCCCTTCCCACCTGTGCAGGGGTTTCTGGGAGTTGTAGTCCAGCTCCTAATGCAGGAAAAAGATAGACATGGGATGGCAACTCCCAGAATCCTTTTGAGAACCCTTCCGGAAGGGAGAGGTCACGTGACGGGCAACAGCCAATCAGTGCAAAGGCTTCCCACCGCAGCAATTGTTTACTCTGAGGAAGGATATGCACCCCCTGCTCACCTCTCTCCTGCATCTCTCTCCAGCACCCACTGCTTCTCGCTCTCCCCCTCCGGCACCTCTGCGTGCATGCCCCCCCCCCCCCCCCCCCCCCCCCCCCCCCCCCCTCGTGCCCCTCGCCGGCCCCCCCCCCCCCCCCCCCTCGCCCTGTACGCCCTTTGTGTGATTGCATTAGCAATGCCAAGCTCTGCGCCCAAACACCCCCCTCACCCCCAAAATCACTGTCTCTTGCCACCAGCTCCCCACAAAGCATCTTTGTCTGTTTAATAATGTAAGAACAAAAGGAATATCTTATTCAGCAATACATTTGGCTTTAATAAAGAAAAGATATTGGTGTGCAGTGGTGGTGTTGGAGTGAGACTGGTACCTAAAGTCTGAGCACCCCTGCTTTAAGAGCTCACTCTTTGTTTGTTTTTCTCCTGGTAAGCTGGGAAACCAATCAAATAGCAGCCAAACGTTTTATATTGACATGCGTTTAGTAAAGCAGTCTGTACAGTACAATGAGCACTGTATGGAAGTGCATGTGAATAACTGCAGCAGACGGAGCATGTATGTATACAGTGACGGTGCGCTGGGCGACCATGTAAACATTGGCAAATGATGGTGTAACAGCTACAGATGTAGCAAGACATCCGGGGCTAAGATGTGGAGAAAGATAAAGATTTAATGACTGGATAATTGATGTGGTAGAAAGCAAAATGATTCTAGTTGAAGCATTATGGGATAGACTGCAAAGGAACAAGTTGGGAGGGAGGAATACCTGTTGATAAGTATTTATTTTTTAAACCACATACTGAAAATAACCCAGAGAAAATATTCTCAGTCCGAGTTATTGCTAGGACAGGCATGCCTGTATCTTTTGCAGCTGGAGGGCTGACTCTGCTGCCTAACATCTGTTTCACATCTGCCTTAAAACACCAGCAAGTTTGGCTCAACCCTTCAGCCTTTCCAGGTAGATGAGGGCTGTGATTTGGGTAATTTAACTTGTCCATGATGCGCTCAGAGATTTGAATATTTCACGTTTCTAATTGGTCACCGCAGCGTGCTTTTCGGAATGCACGTGGATACAATGTAACTCCCTGAATGTTCTGCAGGATTTCTGGATTTCCGGCTCATTCCACCGATGTGTCCAGCTCCGGACGGGCAGCTCACGTCAAGCTGCTAGAAAGGGTCTGGAACGCCCCCATCATCCGCCACCTGTTTGCTCCTCTCAGGGATTACTTTGCCTGCCAGTAACTAATTCCTGTTTTGGTTTAGAAAGGATGGGGGGGGGGACATTTGAACAACTTCTCCTAAGTGATAATACTTTGGGCAGAATTTCTTTTCCAGCAGTGTTATTTTTCTAGGTCACCTTACAACTGACCGGTTCGTGTACAACTTTGGTATTGCTGCAGCTTTCTTTATTTAGGACGATTCTGTTGATCATCCTTGTGTAAAGTGGCATATGTTGTTTGAATCAGGTGCGCTTTTAGGAGAATTTTTTTTAACGAATATTTTATACTGTCCTGGAAACAAATGGAAACCGGTAGAATGTGAAGATTTAGTGTTAGTAGAATAGTTGCACATATTGTTTGCACAATTTTAGTCTATTGTACCGCCTATAGCTGAACTATCTAAATGTTAGGAATACTGTATGTATCTAGAGAATGTAAACTGTTGATGGTTTTCAGAATGTTTGAGTTGGGTTTGTTCACATTAATATAGGGTTTTAAATCCAGATTAAACCAAACTGCAAAGAAATAGTATAAATAAAAGACCATTTTTTTTTTTAACATTTACCACTCGTAAAGCAGTGGGGAAGATTGGAAGTTGGACAGTTATCTGAAACATTTTGTTTATGTACATATCTTTTGTGTTACAGCTTCCATCAATCCTTATGTTTTGGTTACTAAGTGCTACTTTATACAGAGAAAGAGGGCTTATGGCTACACGTTTTGGCCTTTCAGGTTTTTTTTCCGGCCATAGTCCTGTTCTCCCCCAGACTTTGGTGCTGTAAACGTGTTAGTAACAGATATCTCTGCTATTAACTGCTCATAATGTAGAGCTGGGGGGCGCAGGAATTTTTTTTTTGGGGGGGGGGGGGAAGAGACGCGCGGCAGTTGCAGAGGCCCCGCGCTCTTCCCCGAGGCATTTAAGGTAGTCCCAGGAGGGGCACAGACGGAGCACTGCCAAATCAGAGAAGGAGGCTGCTCATTGGTGTTGATTCTAGCCAATGGGTGGTCCCTCTGACTAACTCGCGCGATTTTTCGGCCCGCTGACGTCATCTCCAAGGGCAGGGGATTCCTTAAGTAACAGACATGCGCATAGACGCGGATGCACTTTTTGATAAAGGGAAGCTATTTCCCGAAACGCGTCAAAGTGAATATGTACTTTTTGACCACTTAATAAATTACTTTTTAACACCACTGGATGCAGCCCCCTTCCTCCTTCTCTGATTTGGCAGTGCTCCGTCTGTGCCCCTCCTGGGACTACCTTTCTGCTTACTCCTCCTGACGTGATGCACCCACCACAAGAAAAGAGCTGTGCGGGAAAAAGGGACTCCAACTGAATACAACAAAGATCATTCTGGTATGTACTATTTGGTTCTGTTGGGGCCTGATTGGGACCTTTATGGCATATATAGAGACCTGAGCTAGCCACACAGCGCCATCAGTACACATATACCATAAGTACATGTACCATTACACATGGTTTATCTGAGTTTCCACAGCACTCATATTTGCTCTTATACCTTGTGTATAGAGGTCATTATCCTCTTATATACACTCTACCCTGTGACAGCTGAGACCCGTTCATAGGGATACAATCCCTTAACCCTGTCCCGAGGCATTTAAGTTAAATGTGGGGGGGGCGGGGACCGCGCGAGGCCTCGGCCAACCCTCAACTTACCGAGATTCAGTAGTTTTCTGGACGCGTCCAATGACGTGCGCGTCGGCACGGTAACACGCGTCATTTTACGCCGGGTCACAGGAAAGGGGTGGCGCAGCTCGGAAACTTTGCACACCCCTGATGTAGAGGACTAACCCCCAGGCTTGGATATTGTAGGTTCGGGTCCCAGATATTAAGAAGACTCTCAGCGGGAGGGTTTGCGGAGTTCTTAACTCCGGTAACTGGCTGCGTTTCTTTGATTCGCCATTATACTTATTGTGCTGTTTTTTTTTCTACTTCAGATTTTTGTAACTAGATTCGCTAAACGTGTGCTCGTGTGACACTATGTACGAGTTGTTTTGGTTTTATTTGATGTACAAAAATGTGCAACGGGAACCGCTGCCTGTTTTTTATTTAGCCTTCTAACATTATTTGGCTGTATACAGTGTTTGAAACATACAAATCACCATCAATACTCTCTATTTTTAGCACTTCTGCCCAGATTCACTTGGATTCGTTAGTTTAAAGTCACGTAAAATAGGCTGATATAACCCTGTTGAGCAAAACACAGTACAGGCATACCCCGCATTAACGTACACAATGGGTCCAGAGCATGTATGTAAAGCGAAAATGTACTTAAAGTGAAGCACTACCTTTTTTCCACTTATCGATGCATGTACTGTACTGCAATCGTCATATACGTGCATAACTGGCGTAATTAACGCATGTGTAACAGGCTCTATAGTCTCCCCGCTTGCGCACAGCTTCGGTACAGGTAGGGAGCCGGTATTGCTGTTCAGGGCGTGCTGACAGGCGCATGCGCGAGCTGACGATTGCCTGTTGGGCGATATGTCCTTACTCGCGAGTGTACTTAAAGTGAGGGTCCTTAAACCGGGGTATGCCTGTATACAGTAAAGCAAATAACATGGCGTCAACCAGGGTATACGCCTGTAAAAAGCATGGCGTTATGAATAACGGGCGTTCTGCTAAATGATATGCTCAGTATAGCATCAAATACATTCATCCTATATTCACTTTTTAAATGTAATTGTATCCAGAGGTCCTCCGGTGCTGAACTGTGCTATTTTCAGCATTGCAAACACCCTGGTTCCTGAGATGTGATGGTGTAACCCATCTGTGCCAGTGCTCCTAGGAAATAAATACGGTCACCCAATCTCTCTGGATCCGTGGGCCAATAGGAAGCTGCCACGTCACTGGTTGCGCCTTCCTATCGGCTGACGCTGGCAGCCATGTTGGATTCTCCGTGAAGGGAACATCACTAAAACGGCTAATTATCTTGGGAACAGGAGAGGGTCCTCTGCACTGACGATATGTACATTTATATATACATTTATTCCGGTATTGTGACTTTTAAACTACACCTTACTCTTGCGTTACTCCCATCCCAGCAACAAAATAGGTCTTTTGAAGGGGGAGAGATGGCCGAAAGAGACCATTTTAGGAGGGGGCCCATTGACTTTTATATCCCCCCCACCCCCGAATAGATTAATCCACTTGGGAGATACATGAGAAATATGCTCATTTAAATTATTTGAATACAATTAGCATATTTCTATTAGCACATTTTCCAGGTACATTATCTCAGAAGTGTTTTTTATCTCCTTCCCTCAAACAAAAGCCATATTTCCGGGTTCGGCTGGGATGATCGACAGTACTTAAAGAATGTCACATTATTTGAAGATAACGCAGCATTAATCCAAGGTTAACCTGTCCCAATGAGCACAATTACATTATTTTTTATAAAATGTATACAGTTTTTAGCAGCACCTAAAATTGAAACAAATCAAGTGATAAAACTAGAAATGGTGCACGGGAACAAAGAGGAACCCTATTTTCCTCCAAAGTTACAATACATCACATGGGGGGAGTTCTCAGCACTCTGATAAGAATACGATGACCACAACGATTGTCAGAAAACAGCGTAATTAATAGTAGATATTTGATTAAACAAATATTCAAGTATATACATAGATAAATACGAGGTGGTTTACACAAAAAAAATGCAAAACCCAACTACATGACTCAGAAACTTAATGGCTCACAGCAAAAAAACAACCGGGGGTAAACGTACTAATCAAGGGAGACACTATGAGGGACCAGGGGAAAATGGGAGAGGGGAGGGCGGGGAAAGAAAAACAGTGGAATAAGGGGGGCAACGTTTTGGGACTCCTAGCCCTTTCTTCTGGCCTGTTCCCTAGAATAAGTCCAATCTAAGTACTTCAAGTTTCCCTGTAAAAGACAAGTGCTCCCATATGAGCCAAACATACATTAGTGGTTCCAGAAAAGAGTAAAAAATGGTCTGTGTATAAGTATCCCACTGTGGGATTCTAGGGAACAGGCCAGAAAAAGGGACTAGGAGCCCCGAAACGTTGCCCCCCTTATTCCCCTATTTTTCTATCCCTCTCCCCTGGTCCCTCATAGTGTCTCCCTTGATTAGTACGTTTACCCCCGTTTATGTTTTTTTGCTGTGAGCCATTACGTTTCAGAGTCATGTAGTTGGGTTTTGCATTTTTTTTTGTGTAAACTACCTCATGTGTTTATCTATGTATACACTTTAATATTTATTTAATCAAATATCTACTATAAATTACCGTTTTCTGACCATCGTTTTGGTCATCGTATTCTTATCAGAGTGCTGGGAACTCCCCCCATGTTATGTACATTATTTTTATACGCCGTTCCTTTTCAAGGTAACTTTACATTGTTTGCTTTGACTTAATTTAGTATATGTAGGCCTTAGGGTAAATATATTGGTCAAAGGTCTCTCAGGTGATGCCTTTTATTGTTGCAGGTGCTACTTTTTTTTAGAATTTAGTACATTTTAACGCCAAAATGTCTTCTTTTTTTTTATGCATTAAATTGATTTCTTATAACTAAATATGGGAGAAACTATTTTCAAACGGTCTAATGACTTTTATATGAAAAGTCCTGAACATATAAAATAGTTTAAAATGTAAGATGTTTTTTTTTTTTTTTTTATATATAGAACTGGTTCTTCCAATGATTAACTGGTCAATTAATGTTGCATAGCGAATTGTACATCTCTCTCCATGCCTTTGCAGTGGACCCCCGGCCCTCCATAAGGGCTACTAATCTATCGACGTGGTCACTACAGAGAATCTATCCAAGCATTTAGGAAATAGATTTATCTTTTTATAAATAGTTTTTATTTTCATACATATGTTTCTGTTGGTTATATGGAAACAATTCCTCTAATTGTCTAAGGTAAATAAAATGTTTCTCTTATGCCTGTTGTCAAATATGTGGTTTATTTATTTTTTTAGCAAAACTTCCCACCTAACTTTGAATAATAGCAATATAATTGACTACCTGTTCTGCAGGTTTCTCCGATACATAATAATAATGTTCTTGTATAGCGCTGCTAGTTTTACAGAGACATTTTGCAGGCACAGGTCCCTGCCCGTGGAGCTTACAATCTATGTTTTGGTGCCTGAGGCACAGGGAGATAAAGTGACTTGCCCAAGGTCACAAGGAGCCGACACCGGGAATTGAAGCAGGGGGGACCTGGTTCAAACTCAGTGGCTTTACTAACCTAGCCGCTCCTTCTCCTACATACATGACCCTCTAAGCCAGGGGTGGGGAACATCAGGCCCGAGGGCCGTATAAGGCCCCCGAAATCATTTGGTCTGGCCCTGCTAAGATAACTGCTATAACTGGGGTCACGCTCATTTTTATAAAAATGGCCGCCGCGCGCCCGATCGGGAGGTGGTGGTGAGAGGCGCCGGCAGCCCTACACGATCCCCAGCAGCCACCGTACTTCCCCCCCCGCAGCACTCACCAGCAGTTCCCCCCGCACTTACCCCAGCTGCCGCCCTACACGATCCCCCCAGCAACAGCAGCAACTACCAGAGGTAGGGGCAATCTGTGTGCCTGCCTGTCTGTGTCTGTATGGCCCGCGAACGATGTTATAAATATCCAAATGGCCCTTGGCAGAAAAAAGGTTCCACACCCCCACACCCCTGCTCTAAGCCAAAGGTTCTCAATTCTGGTCCTCAGGACCCCATAATAGGTCAGGTTTTAAAGGAGCAATCCAAGCCGTTTTCCTTTCATTTTTTTTTTTAATACAGGATTGAAGCAGGGTGTTCCCAGAGCTGAACCCCATATATTGCAGCTCTGGGCCCCCCTGCTTCCAGAGATACTTACCTCCGAAGGGGTGTCTATCTTTCTGCAGTTTAAAGCCTCCGGTCACATAGGCCAATAGGAAGCCACACTGAGGGACGTCACGGCTTCCTAGTGAACTACAGGGCCCAGGAGCGTTGGAAAGCAGCCATAATGTGAACCCTGAAGTAGCTACCGGCGCCCATTACAGAGAGAAGTATTTCCGGAAGGGTCCCCGGAGCTGAAATATTAATGGGGTTCAGGTCTGCAGATCCCCTGATTCAATCCTCTATAGAAAAAAAACGCTTGGATTGCCTCCTATGACCGAGCCACTGTTTGAGCCACGTGTGCTGAAGCAGGGATACCGCCCACCCCCATAACCCAAGAGCTATCTCTCGTATGACCCGAGAGCTATCCCCCCCCCCCACATAACCTCGATGAGGTATCCCCCATAACCCAATAAGAGCTATCCCCCTCCATAACCCAACGAGAGCTATCCCCCTCCATAACCCAACGAGAGCTAGCCCCCTCCATAACCCAACGAGAGCTATCCCCCTCCATAACCCAACGAGAGCTATCCCCCTCCATAACCCAACGAGAGCTATCCCCCAATAACCTAACGAGCTATCCCCCTAACATAACATTGAGCACACTGCATAGTTCGCCACTACACTAACACCAGACTGAACGGTAGAGCTCAGATCGGCTCCCCTTTACATAGTTTCCCCGGGAAACGGGGTAGTGACCAATCACACAGCGAGGGCTCGTCTGTGATGGGCCAATCCAGGCTGGGGGTGTGACCATACAGCAAGGACAGCTCACATGGGCAGACTTAAGTGAGAGTGGGCATTTTTAACCTGCCAAATCGGGGCTCATAATCGGCAACGGTTCCCCTAGCCATCCGAATATCTCCTGCAGATATAGGCGCCTCAGAGTCTGGGATGGAAAAAGGCTCCACTCTTTGAGCCAATGGCTCCCAGACCTGAGTACCACCCATCCCCACTCTCAATGCCCCCAGCACTACACCTCCCCCTTCTCGGTCAATGAAAACCGGCTCCGGCAGGCTGGGCCAGTGTATTACTAACCTACTGTAGCACACCAAGGATTACAGTTTAAACACCGTATATACCATATATACCGTATTTGCCCGATTTATAGGACGACCCTGAAAATAAGGCGCCAGCCTCTGCTAACTGTAATTAGGTAATGCCGGCTGCTGCGTTGCTGCCTTCGGTCCTGTTTAAGCTATTATCACAGTAGCCGTCTGCGCATGCGCTCCTTTTGGTCGTGTGTAAGCGATATAATATACAAGCTGTCACTGTTTGCCGATTATATATTATTAACGATATCAAGACACCTTAACCTCTCTGCCAAACCTATTCAATAATCTATCAGAGTTCCAAAAACTATCAGGGTTTAAAATAAATAATGACAAATCCGAAGCCTTAAATATAAACCTCCCACAGGAACAATGAAAGCTTATAAAACTAAATGTTGATTTCAAATGGAAATCCCAGGCCATAAAGTACTTGGGAATTTGGTTAACCAATACACAGGACACCATATATGAGGCAAACTACCCAGCAATGATAAAAACCTTGAAAAAAAGAATTCGAGGAATGGTCCAGATATCATATATCCTGAATGGGTAGAGAAAACGCTATTAAAATCAACCTGCTACCAAGAATCCTGTACTTATTCCATGCACTACCAGTGCAGATCAGGGCTAGGGATATACACGAATTACAGACAAAAATCACAACATTTATAAGGAACAACAAAAGAGCAAGAATAAAATTACACTCTATAAATCCAGGGGATCCAGAGGTTTAGCTTTGCCACATTTATTGCAGTATTACCAAGCGGCTCATTTAAGCCAGTTGATTCACTGGCACGCTCACAAACAAGAGGAAAAAATTGGTGAAAAGTGAATCTGATACGCTCACAAAGTCAACCATAGACATAGATGTTATGGTTAACAAAGAACGAAAGACCCAAACTGACGGTGCCTTTGGAATCTATTACACAATCACTTAAAATGTGGGACTCCTTGAAATTCAACCATGGGCTGACCAATGTAAAATCCCAGATGACACCACTACTTGAGAATCCTAGCTTTACCCTAGGTATGGAACCAATAGCTTTGAAAGATTAGAGCAAGGCAGGAATAACAAGGGTAAAAGACCTAACAAAGAAATGAAAGGGTTTGAGACAGTAATGTGGGACACTGGGCTACATAAATTGGCCTTTAGATATCTCCAACTGAGGGATCACAGAAGAAGCAAAGGCCCATATACCGACTATACAGTATTTGAGGACATGTCTCTCGGGGGAGGATAAGAAAGGCCTGATCTCAACAGTATACAACATACTAGCGGTTGTTAAACCAGAAACTGAAGGAAAACCTAAATTTATGATAAAGTGGGAAGAGGCGTTAGGAGAAGAATTAGATCAAGAGGAGTGGGATAGTATACTTGAAGGAAGTGCAAGGAGTTCCACATGTGTCCTAATTAAAGAAAACGCATACGAAATGCTTCACCAATGGTATTACACCCCACTACGATTGTCCACATGTTTTAGAAATATGTCACCCTTCTGCTCAAGAGGATGTGGTCAGCAGGGATCCTTTGTACATGTATGGTGGATGTGTCCAAAGGTTGCAAAACTATGGAAGGTCACACATGGTATGGCCAAAGCAATTCTCGGGCTTGTCTTCCCCCTGGACCTTTGGACAGCTTTGCTATGCAGACCAATTGAAAATATGGACAGAAATGAAAATAAGCTACTGACACATATATACACAGCTGCCAGATGTGAAATAGCTAAGGCCTGGAAACAGGAACAACAGCCAGCTCTAGATGCAGTAAAATCGAGACTTTGGAGGGTCTGTCTTATGGAAAAATTGACTGGGATACAAAATGACACAGTTCAGAAATCCTTAAAAATATGGGAACCACGGAGAATTTATATAGGAAATAGATATCTTACTAGGGGAACTCTCCACATTTGAAAAACCCGAAATAGGAGAGTCGTAAAATCCCACAAATTAAAAAAGTATAACTCGGAAGTAATTTCAGTGCAATGTGTTTTGAACCCATATAAAACACCACGGCGGACCCAGAGGGTGTTCCGTATTCCACAAAGGTCTGACCATTAATATGTATCTACTATCCCCAAGATTGTGGAAATATATTCTAAAGGCAATTACATTATTTTTTTTCCTTTCTTTTCTCCTATTTCAGTCTTATTAGTGCATTCTTTGTATTAGTTATTTTAGGCGCTGTCCTAACAGTGATGTCGTTAATGTCTACCCTATTAAATGTGTTACTTAGACATGTATACAAATGTATGTAAACTAAAAGTAACACGATACCCTTTTTCCGTTCTGTACCCCAACCCCCCACCTTTTTTCTTACTGAAAATTCTAATAAAGAACAAGTTTATTAAAAAAAAAAATACATAATATCTCATGGTATTATCATGGACCATAGGTTAGAAGGCTGGGGACGATCACCAGACTCTTTGGGCTGTCGGCCTCAAAAGAATAACATTCCTGAGATACCCCTTTGCGCATTACAGGGAGGAGTGACATCGTTCACGCCTTAGTTGGGGGACTTTATTAAAAATGAGAATATCAAGTGATGTCATCTACTCTGCATACTGAGAGGTACATATTTGGCATCGTGGCAAAAAGACAAATCAAACTGTACCACACACTGCATGGGTAAGAGGTACCAAGGACAGATAACTGTTCCTCCTGTGAAAACAGATGTTAGGCTGTCAAATATTAGGTGAAAGCATGCGTGGAGAGCACAGACGCAGCTGTGAAGATGGCGTCCGTCTAAGTATTGGAGAAATGAGGTTATGAGTGCGTTTATATATTGAGGCATGCATATAAACGTCTTTTCAGGGTTTTTTTTTTTCTAAAGTCGTAAAACCGTTAACCTAGCAGCTGATATACGATAGAGGTGGGTTTATGTTGTTTTGAATGGGAAAAGAATGGTATATATGGCTTGCCCCAGAGTTACGAAATCAGAATTCAACAGAGCTGTGTTTGGGGTCAAATACAATCATTTTCATATTTCTACGCCAGTGACCTCTCTGGGGGAAAACCTATGACATGGTAACGTACTGTATAGGGATTTCTGTTTTGTTTTATCCTGTTATTTTAAGAAACTGTTCTTTATTTATTGTAACTGTATGTTCTTGTAATCCTTTTTTCTGTGATCTAAGCACTGTATTTTCATATATATTAAACAATTCTTTAATAAGTGATGCTTTGGGTTTCTGATTGGAACTGTTGCACGCTTTGTTGAGAGTATTTACATTTTCGGACACATTTTGCTACAACAGATTTGTGTGTGTTAAGTGCATAGTTTTTTCTGTAATAAACAGGGACCTGAGACCCTGTCAGATAAATATTAATGAAAATTCACTCACAAAGGTAAATATAAAACATATTTGTGATATATATCACCGCCACTCTGGTCAGTCAGCATCCAGGATCCGCAGTCCAACTCTCACTTGAAGCTGCAGGAAGATGGTAACTGGTGCAGGACTCCAGAGGCTCCTTTCGGCAAACAAATCCAGTCTTTTGGAGTTCAAACAGTGTCTCCTATAGCAGCTGGCCGCAATGTTGATCCGCGCTCTATGCGGCCCGTCATGCGCATGCGTGGTGACGCAATACCGCTCCCTGACGCGTTTCGTCACGTAACTGCGACTTTCTCAAAAGGTTGCTGATTGGTTAAGCGCTGGCTAGGATTTTATGTCCAGAGTTGCTAGGCAACCCGTTCCTGCCTTGTAATAGGTTGAAAATCAGGATGGAATAACCTATCAGAGCAAGTCTCGGAACAGGCATGTTGTATACTATAGCTAACAATGAATTCTGGGACATAAACATAAAGGAACTAGGAATGGATCTAAAACAACTATAATACACATAAATCGAATAGCATGACAAGGATACATTAATCAAGTTATAATAACTGGCTAATGATAAGGAAAGAAGCAATAAAAACATTAAAAATGTGCAATATAAACCATCATAATAAATTGATCCCAGTATAGAGCAAATGTGCATGCCACAAACAGCCAAAATAAGGTAATGTTACTGAATGAAATGTCTTAAGGACATTGTTAATGTGCATAAACATTGCTCTATATACTGTGATGAACTGGATAAAAAATGGGAAAAAGTGGGGGTAAGAAATCATGTAAATGAATAAAAAATATTCAAATTAGGACAAATTGTGAAATGATCAGGGGAAAGGAATAATAAGAGATTAAGTCGCAAAAAATAAGGACCCTAAATAGGGAACTATGCTATCTCAATGCTAAATACATGTGTAAACAAAATAGACCTGTACACGTGTATTTAGCATTGAGATGTCTTTTTCCCATAGGTATCCCTTGGCTGTGGTTCATCCTATTTGAGAGCTGCCGGAGATCCCCCCACACCAGTATTCATTGTTCTACTATTGAAGGACTTCCATTTAAAGGACGGGCTTATCACTTCTTTCCACTTTTTCTGCATTTTTAAATTGTTCACTATTGAGCACATAATCACAGTATATTTATACAATTTTTATAAGAATAATCTTTTAATTTTCTTATTTTCACCCACATTGTTTAACACATCATTCATTGGCGCTACTTTATATTTTCTTTTCTATATAAATATATATATATATTTTATTCTGCAGTATCGCAATATATATATATATATATATATATATATATATATAGTATATATACGGAAAAGCTGTCTGTGTTGTCCAGTGATGATCCTGCAGAATAAATGAGTTCTTCAGTATTAGGTGATACCTTTTTTATTTGGAGTAACAATTTATGTCATAGGACAAGCTTAATGCGGATATGGGGTTTCTCACACACTATCACAATTGTTTGTAATTATCCTGCCTGCCTCTCTGCCAATGTTCTTATCCACAACCCCCCCCCCCCCCCCACAGCATCTCCTTCCCCCTCCATGCTGTTACTTTTTACCATTTATTACTCTTCCTGTCTTCAGACATCCCTTTTTCACCCCATCTTATCTACATCTGTTTTCTCTCGAACTCTCGAAAGCTTGTCCTATGACATAAATTCTTAGTCCAAATAAAAAAGATATCAGCTAAAACTGAAATACTCATTTATTTTCCCTGAAGAGAGACGGTGACTAGCCTTGCATCACTGCATCTCCTCTGCACACACACACACACACAAAGTAAGTGCTATGTGTAAAGTGGGTGCACTGCTGCAGCGACCATAGCAGGACACTAAGTGCTACGTGTCTGTGCTGGAGCACCCCAGCCCTGATGGGCCAGGTAAGTTAAAACAGGTTGTCCTCCCTTAGCCAGAAGGCCCAGGAACGACATGAATGAGGGAAGTAAATCCGTAGAATCCAAAGTCCGATGCTGGGAACTGTTCGACGTATCAGTGTGTCGCTGTGTAAGGGCATAACCTTGCCCACAGTGAGCTTCACATGGACGGTACTCTATCAGAAACCCCTCCCCCCTCGGAATTTCTCCTGCCGGGGTGCATGGATCCAAGAAATCTTGGGCACATCCCACCTCTCGACCAGGCCAGAGGACAAAATGTGTGCCACTCTCCACCCTACTCCTGCCACAGGTAGGATAGACATTACACTTGATCTTAGCCAAAAGGCAGAGAACCTAGTGACTCATTTTAACACCAGTGATAACAACAAGGCTGCATTATCTATATACAGCGGGTGCAGTGCCCTTTGCTTCAATACAATTTTTTGTATGGGTGACTACTTGCAGTGTGCTGTCTCTCATTACTGGACGCCTATCTGGTAAATATATATATACATATATATATATATATATATATATATGTATATATATATATATATATATATATATATATATATATATATATATAAGCAATACGATACCGTTTGGAAACGAAATCAGCAGGCAGCACTCCAGAATTGAACAAACAAGTGTATTGAAAAAATAAACACAAAACCAACGTTTCGGTCCACGAATGGGACCTTTGTCAAGGTGGTGCAGCACCGTTAGCATATAGCCAATAAAGAATATCACTTGTGAGCACATTCACATGTCTTAGACAGGTCTGCAACCCTGCATTTCACCATTATCGGATGCAGATGGTTGAGAGGAGCGCACGATCCGACAGGAGCAAGGAGAGGACCCAGAAGCAAAAAAATATAAACTTTATTGTGTCATAAGACCTAAAATCCAACGCGTTTCGAACGCTAGTGCGTTCTTTATCAAGGATAACATACACAGTAATACAATCCAAATAAATACCCCTCTTACCTACGTCCCGTTCGCGCCAAAAGAACCACGTACTGACGTCATGACGCTCATGCGCACGAACCCGCGCATGCGCGGACCGCCAAGACGGCAGAGGCAGTCAAAGGGTGGAAGTGGTGGCTAGAGGGTAAGGAGCCAAGGACTAACTAAGGGCAACGGTAACCTAAGAGGGACAAAAATAAGAGCAAAAATATAATCTTATGAGCTATAAATCTTAATAAGCCCTTAAAAATGAGAAAAAAGGGGAAGAAAGAAGGATGGGGAGGGAAAGGAAAGAAGGAAGGGAAGGAAAGAAGGGATAGGGGAAGAAGGGAAAGGGGAAGAAAAAAGAAATCAATAACAAAATATGCAAATAAACAAACACTGAGCGAAAAAACAAAATGTTAAAACAATATAAAGTATTGACAACTTGATAAAATGGTGATAATACAGCATAATCACAATGTATCATAATCATAATAAAAATGTGATATTACAGGAAAAATGTGTCTGAGAATAATGTATAGACTCAATGAGATATTGATGCAGCAGCCACAGACAAAAAGGATAAGAACGAGGAGCAAAAGTTAACCATAAAAATGTTGGATCAAAGGAAGTGACTCAAATGCCATTCAATATTCAAACCAATAGGGAATGGTATTTGAGTCACTTCCTTTGATCCAACATTTTGTGCATCCGGTGTGTACATATGTATACGGTATGTATTGTATTGTATGTCTTTATTTATATAGTTAATCATGAAAGGCAAGGATAATGCTGCACACCATAATATAATACAAAAGATACTTGCAATTGACCGGTGCTCCTGGAACAGGGGAGTTCCTGGCAGTGACAAACTCCAAAGCAGATAAACAAAGAAGGTTCCAGGGCACTACGGATTTTCAAAAGGATTTAATAGCAGAGGCACAACGTTTCAACCACCACACGTGGTTTTTCTCAAGTTCACTCATCTTCACTTGAGAAAGACCACGTGTGGTGGTTGAAACGTTGTGCCTCTTCTATTAAATCCTTTTGAAAATCCGTAGTGCCCTGGAACCTTTCTTTGTTTATTTATTTATTAGCGCCATTAATGTACTAGCGCTTCACAGTATAATACATGTGGTATCAAAATAATAACAAGATAATATAAACAACAGATCATGGGAATAAGTGCTTTAGACATAAACGTAACATTAAGGAAGAGGAGTCCCTGCCCCGGAGCTACAGTCTATTGGTAGTAGGGAGAACGTACAGAACAGTAGGAGGGAGTTCTGTAGGCGTCTGCAGGGGCCAGCTTATGTATCATTTTCGAATATCCACAGTGCTATTCATATGCTTCTTTAAGCAAGTGTGTCTTAAGGTGGGTCTTAAAGGTGGATAGAGAGGGTGCTAGTCGGGTACTGAGGGGAAGGGCATTCCAGAGGTGTGGGGCAGTCAGTGAAAAAGGTTTAAGGCGGAAGAGGGCTTTAGATAAAAAGGGGGTAGAAAGAAGACATCCTTGACAGGAAACGCAAGAGTCGGGATGGTGCATAGCGAGAAATTAGGGCTGAGATGTAAGGAGGGGCAGAAGAGTGTAAAGCTTTAAAAGTGAGGAGAAGAATGGAGTGTGAGATGCAGGATTTGATCGGAAGCCAGGAGAGGGATTTCATGAGGGGAGATGCTGAGACAGATCTAGGAAAGAGTAGAGTGATTCTGGCAGCAGCGTTTAGGATAGATTGTAGGTGAGACAAGTGAGAGGCAGGAAGGCCGGACAGCAGGAGGTTACAGTAATCAAGATGGGAGAGAATGAGGGCCTGAGTCAGAGTTTTAGCAGTCGAGCAACAGAGGAAAGGGCGTATCTTAGTTATATTGCGGAGGAAAAAGCGACAAGTTTTAGAAATGTTTTGAATGTGAGGAGAATGTGAAAGAGGAGTCGAGTGTGAAACTCGGGGTTGCCACCTCTCCGGGTTTCACCCGGAGACTTCGGGTTTGGCATCCCCTTCTCCGGGCTACGGGTTTGTCCCTGAAATCTCCGGGTGGGCGGGTTGTTGCAGACAGGGCAGCATAGTAAGTGACTTCTCATTGCTACATCATACAGTAGATCACTCACAGATCCTTTGCATTTATCACGGGACTATCTGCAGAACTCATTTCCTCCCTTCACTGCCTACTACATCTGGGTCACAGTCCTATGCTCTACTGTGCATGCTCACACGCAGGGAATCATGGGAGTTGTAGTTTTTATTAGACAAGATCGATTGACACATATAAGCAACACAGTAACATTCATAGAAACCCTGCTAGAGAACACACACCATCCCCATGTATCTTCCCCCCTCTCCCCCCCTCTCTCTCTCCTCCCCCTCTCTCTCTTCTCCCCCCCTCTTCCTCTCCCCCCCCTCTCTCTTCCCCCCCCCTCTCTCTTTACAGTAAAGCTGCTTCAGTTCCTCCCTTTTGATAGCAATGAGGTAACCTTGTCTTTGTTAAATTAACTCAAGTAAACTGAGATAAACCATTGTAATAAATTAATATTAATCAGCGATGACTCTGTTTGCAACAATTGTCATCAGCGTGTTATAAATAATAGAAATTATGTAAGGTATAATTCCATATACCATTGACGCAGCAATAGTGCTTGCAACAGCAGTCTCCCGCCATCTCCCCCTGCAACTACTGTCAATATGGCTACGCTGCGTCACATGGCGCTGCGTTGCCATGCCAACGGGAACGTCACGTGACGTAACAGCATTACGTGATGCTCGTTGCCATGACAATGAGACGCCACATGATGTCACGACGTAATGCGGTGCCACGTTGTCATAGCAACTTGACGCCGCGTGACGTTACATAGCATCCCGTTGTCATGGCAACACTGTCATTTAAAAAAAAAAATCTCCAGGTTGACAGTCAGTCGCAGGTGGCAACCCTGGTGACCCTTAGGCAGCGTACTTGGGCATGTGTATCTGATGTGTGTACATATGTATATGGTATGTGTATCTGATGTGTGTACATATGTATACGGTATGTGTATCTGATGTGTGTACATATGTATACGGTATGTGTATCTGATGTGTGTACATATGTATACGTATGTGTATCTGATGTGTGTACATATGTATACGGTATGTGTATCTGGTGTGTTTGTTTATTGTATGGAGTGTGGGGCTGCCTGGCTCCTGGGCCCGTTGGCTGGGCATACATTAGCCAACCCCTGCACCCCTCATAACCCAACCAGTGCTACCTATCCCCCACCCCGTGCTTAAACCTGCCATCCCTATCCGGTTCCCTGTTCCCGCCCCCTCTCCTCCAGGCCCCGCCTTTTCTGGTCCCAGATAACGTCCCGGACATTACTGCAAGGTTCAGGCGGAAACAGTATTATTGGACGTCACGTCCGGCTTGGCATGTCACGTGATTGGCTGTCGGGGGCGGGGGGTGTCCGAGAAAGACAAAGCATTGCTTAGCAACCGCTGCGGATATGCATTATTTATGAGGTGATGTCATTACGCAGGGCAACGTCTCTGTGCGAGCGCGTGACGTCACTGACCACGGGTGAGGCCGGTTATTAGAAGCAAAGACAGGGGGGAAAGGTGAGTAACGGCCGGGGCGCGCGCGGTACCGAGAGGAGAGAAGATCTACCGAGGAGAGAGCGGTACCGAGGGGTAGGAGAGAGCGGTACCGAGGGGTAGGAGTGGTACTGAGAGGAGCGAGGGGTGGAGAGGAGCGAGCGGTACCGAGGGGTGGGAGCGGTACTGAGAGGGAGAGGTTCCGAGGGGTGGGAGTGATACTGATAGGAAGGAGGGGTGTAGAGGAGAGCGGTACCGATTAGACCGAGGAGAGAGGGGTGGGAGCGGTACCGAGGGGTGGAGAGGAGGGAGCGGTACCGAGGGGTGGAGAGGAGAGAGCGGTACCGAGGGGTGGAGAGGAGAGAGCGGTACCGAGGGGTGGTCCGGGGGGAGAGTAGGGGGAGGAAGGTCGGATTGAGGCCCGGGGGAGAGTGATGCGCAGGATGGGGAGAGTTGGACTCCGTTTAATTTCCAATTCTGTTCCCTAAATCCATCCGGCCTCTCTTTTACCCCCACTCTCTTTTACCCCCACTCTCTTTTACCCCCACTCTCTTTTACCCCCACTCTCTTTTACCCCCACTCCCTTCCCCTATCTGTCCCTAGTCTCCTGCTATTACTGGGCCGCTCCCCTTTCCTTTTCCCAGTCACCCCCTTTCCTTTTTTGTTGTCCTGTTTAATTGATTTATTTTGTGTTGCAGAAAATGGCAGTCAATGTGTATTCCACGTCGGTGACCAGCGATAACCTGAGCCGGCATGACATGCTCGCTTGGATCAATGAGTCTCTGCAGCTCAACTTGACCAAGATAGAACACCTGTGCTCAGGTGAATGGGGGTAGAGGTTCTGGGTCCTTGGGGTGTCAACCTCCAAGGACCAAAATCAATGCGGTTTTGGGGGGTTCGGGATGACAAAATGAAGTCTATTAGATGGCTGATGCTGTTAGTCAGACTACAATTTAAGACGTTCAGAAAATAAGTGTTGCGTATACGTGGTGCCTGTAACAATCTCACAACCGACACGATCATGCAGTTACTTGCCTTATTTCTATTGCTACTAATGGCCCTGAAGTATCCATCTGCTTCTTCATTCTCTTCTGTGCTCTCTCCTTGCTGTGTGACTCTTATTAAGCCCAGAACTAAGGTGTACCAGCTAGAAAAAGGACAGATTCACATAAAAAAAACATGTGGAGCCCCCATTTCAATTTTGTCAATCGAGGAGGAAAGGAATATTTGTGGTATTGAACCAGTTTAAGACCACAAACACTCATACAGTCAGTGGCCATGATTTTGAATATTTACTCTAGTGCAAATCGCAGTGTTAAAGCTGCAATCCCCTCAAATGTCATAACAAACTGACTTATGCTAATTTCAGAAATGGCATGCTTATTTTTACTGTACTTGGTGTAGCAAATGCGTGTCTGTATCACTTGGAACATCTGACTAATACTAATACTAATACTGCATGTGCAAGTGGATATCCGGGTGTTGAGTTTCTAATTTCCCTTCATCTCTCTGTAGGTAGCGCTTACTGTCAGTTCCTGGATATGCTGTTCCCTGGCTCGGTGTCGCTGAAGAAAGTGAAATTCCAAGCAAAGCTTGAACACGAATATATCCAAAACTATAAAGTCCTACAAGCCGCGTTCAAAAAAATGGGTGCTGACAAAGTAAGTTTAAAGCATTTCCCTGCATGTTTAGTGACATTTCAGCTGCCGTGCATATTTAAAGCAATTCCAGCAAACATGGAATTTGTTTCCCCTTTAAATAATTGGAACCAGCTCTGAACCATGCTACTTTCAGCTCGAGACCTTCCGGTTATGGAGGTTAATACAGTGTTAGATGTCCAATATGGCTGCTGCTTTGCTCAATGGGAAGCGGTAACTGACACTGAGACTTCTGAATGGCCTGGGCAATTTAAACAGTCATTGTTTTCCCAAATTGAACCTTCGCAACTAAAACTGTAATTCTCTGAGTCCCTGGAGCAGAAAATGACACGCCAGTGGTGACAACTATGTAAAAAAAAAATATATATATCCATGGCAAAATATTAAAATCCCAGGTGGAATTGCTGCTTGAATACTAAATGTTGTGTGTGTGTGTCTCTGTCTTTGTGTGTGTGTGTCTCTGTCTTTGTGTGTGTGTGTCTCTGTCTTTGTGTGTGTGTGTCTGTCTTTGTGTGTGTCTCTGTGTGTGTGTGTGTGTGTGTCTCTGTCTGTGTGTGTGTGTGTGTGTGTCTCTGTCTGTGTGTGTGTGTGTGTGTGTCTCTGTCTGTGTGTGTGTGTGTGTCTCTGTCTGTGTGTGTGTGTGTGTGTCTCTGTCTGTGTCTCTGTCTGTCTTTGTGTGTGTGTGTGTGTGTGTGTGTGTGTGTGTGTGTGTGTCTTGTACTCCTTATTTGTTGCATAACGTGACCATGGGGTGAATGAAGCGGGTTTGGGACCTGCTGAGATGTAACAATACTTGTGTATTCTATCAGGCCGGTGCGAGTGGAGTTATACATGAGCTCTCTCCTTACATGTGCTGTAATTGTCTGTAAACTAATTTGACTGTTTCTACTTCTATCTAGATAATTCCGGTTGATAAGTTGGTGAAAGGAAAGTTCCAGGACAATTTTGAATTTGTGCAGTGGTTTAAAAAGTTTTTTGACGCAAACTACGATGGGAAAGATTATGATCCTGTTGCAGCTCGACAAGGCCATGAGACAGCCCCCATGCCAATGTTCACCGCTCCTGTCCTGAACAAGCCCAAGAAGCCTCTTGCCACCCCGAATTCAGGTGCAGAGAAATGAAATGTGTTGCTTCTTTAGCTTTTGTGATGGTCCCTTCGTGTGACTATTTTCATATAACTTGCCTTTTTATTAGCAGGGCTTAGCTGTCTTGTACTGAAATGTAAGTAGAAATCCTAGTCAATTCTTTGGGCCTCAAGGTGCGATCCTTTAAATGTGGCACCCTGAAATTAAATCGGCTATGTAAGATTGCAGAGTAATTTGGCTTAGGGCTTGGTGGCATGAATGTTTCTTTTGCACCATCTGCCTCAGTTTTGGTATCTTCAGCATTGAGCCTTAGGCTGCGTCCATAGGACAAGCAGCGCTGAGGCGTGCGGACGCTCTGCGCTGAGCCCCTGCATCCTCAATGAGGATGCCTTGAGAGGGGGCTCACGCGAGCGTCCGCAGGCGTGCGGAGGCTTTGGAGTTTTCAGCCGAGCGCCAAGCTGGTTTTCAGCGCGCTGTCGGCTGAAAACATCCAATCAGCCTTAAGTGACATTGACGAATCGCCCGCGACGTCACTGCCCCGCCTCCAACCACCTCTCCCCGGCTCCCTTCGCGCACGCTGGCTCGCCTGCAAGTCCGTGGAATCGCGCTGACTTAAGCAGGCGAGCCTCAGCGTTAGCGCGCCTCCGCTCTCCTCACCCCTCTATGGCCCGGGCCTTAGGCTGAGGCCCCAGTACCTCCGCTGCACGCGCGCCCGGGAGACTGGCGGCGCGTGCAGCCGATTCCCCGGTCTGCAGGGAGCTGCAGACCAAAAGACCGGGGGGCGGGGGGGGGGCGGCGGCCATGAAGTCACCCGGCAGGTTCGCCCTCATTGGCTGAACCGCCAGGGGTGTGGCTTAGCGCTCCGTAGCGAGTTCTGCTCTCAATTCTATTGAGCAAGAGCAACTCTCGCCACAGCGCTGCGGCCCCCCCTCGCAGCGGGCCCGGGACCCTTGAGGGGAGGGCTCTCGTCCCTGCAGCGTCCGCCACAGCGGGCGCTGCAGTAACCAGCGGGGTCCAGCCCTTAGGAGAACCAGTAATACTCTGCTCCCTTGTCTCCTCCCCATGGAACATCCCTCTTTTTAGGGAGTTGAACAGGATTATTGATGCACAAAGAAACAGAAGGGGACTGTTCCTCATACACTCTCCCAATAATTTCCTCACAGCTGTTGGTGTGTTAGATGTAGAACGGCTGTCTCCTCCCCTAGCATTGGGATGAATAGGGACGTGCTGTAAAATCTCCAGTTGAAGCATTGCGTTCAGTCAGATTTGTATTTTTGCTTTCTGTTGACTCCTGTTCCTGCTGGGATACAAGGGGGGTCGGGTGTCTGTAGCGTGGTTTGGTCTATTTGTACATCAGTATCTGGTATTTTACACACAAAGGCAAGGTTGTGCTGGGGACCAGTGCTTTGATACAAGAGCTGTTTGGCCTCTCGGTCTGTGTGCAAGTTTTGTCTGTAACACAGGGAAATGCTGTGCCTCTTCCAGGTGATAGTATTGGTGGAGGAACTGAAGTAAAGACTCAAAGGACCGACCCATCTCGTGGTTTTAAGAAAATGGCAACAATTGGTACATGACAATGGCAGGGAGGTGGGACTCTGCACCGTGCTTGAAGATGGGTCACAATTGGCTTTGGGTGTTTTTAATGGTTTCCTTTAATCACTGCCCTGTGGTGAGCCATCCTAGAGGTTATGGTGTAATCCGACTCGCAGGCCCAACTATCTCAATGCAATGACACTATATTTTCTTTTACCTTGTGTCAGCTCCGCTGAGGACTCTGGCTGCACAGAGGACCGTGGTACCTTCCAAGCCTGCTCCCGGGATCGGCAGAAAACCTGCAGCTGTAGGAAACGGAGATGATGAATCTGCAGAACTAACCCAACAGGTAAAATCTCACGGACTAGGAAATAAGTCTCTGAATCGCTAGGACCGCAGCAGGTGAGAGGGGGGGGGGGAGATAAAGTAGGAACCATAAAGTTTCATCTTTTTAAGTATAAATGTATTGTGTAATTAGCTGCTCCATTAATGATAACCTTATCAGATAAGAATGTATTGAGGTGATGCTGCTGTTCAAATCCTTTGAGACTGTTTACAACATTCACTGCTATATATTTGTATGAGGGGAGTCAACCGTATGTAGCAACTTAAAACAGAAATGTAAATGTATGTATATGGCAGCCGTCTGTTTTTTGTTTTGAGCATTTACACAGAACCGTTTCGGATTCCATAGTATGCACTGGCTTCTGCTCTGTAACCGCACAAACGCGTTCTTGTTGCTGCAGCCCTTTAGGGTAGGGGGGAGCGGCGGTTGCAGGGGCCCCGCGCGCGTCCCCCCGCGGCGTTAAAATTAAATGCTGGGGGATCGCGTGAGGCTTCTGCCACTCTACTTACCGTGAGTCAGCTGGTGTGACGCAGCGCAGGGTCATGTGATGTCACATTCCGTCATGGCAACACTGCATAGTCATGTGACGCCGACCAAAGAGGTAAGGGGGCGTGAGCAGCCAGGGGGCACAGGTTAAGTTTGCGCACCCCAGCTTTAGGGAATGGATAGGTTTGTGCTGAAGCAGTAGGTGCTTATTGTTAATCGTGCGTCGCAATCTTCCAGTGTCAAAACTACATTAAAAAGAAAAAAAGCAGCAGATCAGGAAATCCCAATGATTTTGATAGATTTGGCTAGCCTAGTCCTACGTTCCTTTATTTCAAAAAGGTGTAGTGTGTTTTAATGTGCTTTAGTAACTTTAAATGTAAGAAATTGCATTCAATAAATTGTCCCAGTCAAGCGGAAAATCTGAAATATACACTTTATTATTGATTGACTTTTTAACAGATAAACGTGTTGAAAACTACCGTTGAAGACCTAGAGAAAGAAAGAGACTTTTATTTTGGCAAGCTGCGGAATATTGAGCTGATCTGCCAGGAGAATGAAGGGGAGAGTGACCCCGTGCTGCAGAAGATTGTGGAGATTCTGTATGCCACAGATGTAAGGACCTCCTGTTTTTTTCACTAGCCCTTCTAATGTGGCACTGGATCAGGAGGTAGAAAATATTTATTCTTTAAAAGAGCACACGGTGCCATATTTCCTAAGCAGTGTTGAGCCCAAAGGCATGTTCTAACCAATTGACTTGCCGGTCTTGTGGCACTAAGTAAATATGGAACATACACTGGGATTCACTATGTTCGGGTAAATGGGGATCGGTCACGGTCTGGTGTTAACTGGGAATAGAGCCATGATACCCTGTACCAGAGCTTAATGAATCCCCATATCATGCTCTTCTGCTCACGGATGTCTAAGCAGAGGGGTGTGCACACTAATGCACCCTCCCAACCGATGATGCAGTCTGTGATTTAAAAGCGGCAAAAAAAAAAAATTCTCTCTATTATACCTTCTGTGGGACTGAACCCTAGCGCTCCAAGCTAGGAAACCGCCCTCTCTCCCTGAGCTCTGTAATGTTGAAATTCCCTTTACAAGGATTCTTGTCCTTGTCTGAGAGAAACAATATGGCCGCCGGGGTCTGCCTCCCTTTGGCAGCTAATAAAATGCTGTGACATTGGGATGACATTGCAGCGTCTGATTGGGTAAACCATTGGCCATCTTTGTTTTTTTTTGTTTTTTTTTCCTTGCAAGTACTGGCAAATGTAATTAAATATCTTGACTATCGGGGTGTCCTCTGAGCCTTCAGTGCAAGGACACCCTTGTTCAAGAAGGTAACACAATTTATTGGGGTGGTGTGCTTTTTTAAAGACCTCTTATGTTACTATGTGACTAATATTTAATGGCCAATTTGTTTACCTGGAGGGAGATTTATACCTGGTAGCTTCAGTTGTAAGTATTTCTGGAAAGTGTGCAAAGCTGCAGATACAGCTGTATAGCTGCAGCCCCCCCCCCCCCCCCCGGCTCCTGTTCTGTGTGGATAAATGTTTTAACAAAAAAAGTAGGGGTATTGCCGGTGTAAGTGATCATTTTATGATGGATATAGTACATTTGTATACAGTAAGACATAGAAGGGCACTTTGTTAATGAATTTCATTACAAAGGGGGTTGCCACCTCCAGCCTCAAGGGCCACCAACAGGTCAGGTTAAGGCTATCCCTGCTTCAGCAAAGGTGACTCAGTGGTTGACTCAATCAAGGACATCCTTAACCTGACCTGTTGGTGGCCCTTGAGGGTGGAGTTGGCCGCCCCCTGCACTAGACTATTGAATATAACTAGATCACAGACGTGTGAATGGCCCCGTCACTGCGGCAGCCATTGTGTTCATTTAGTAAGTGAGCACCTGGTCAGAATAGCCACATGTTTGCTGGAGGTTTCCGTGTAAAGCCTTCATTCTGATTTAGTTGCTCTGCGTGGCGAGCGCTTGTAGTTCAGATGTAATTTGTTCTTTTTTTTTTTTTTTTTTGTAGGAGGGATTTGTGATACCTGACGAAGGGGCCCCACAGGAAGACCAAGAAGAATATTAATAACATGTTCCTGAGATGCAGTCATTTGAATTTTTGCCCAAATCATGTGCTTAACTGTAAAATATTCCCTATTATTATTATTCTTAGGGGGCTGTTTCTCTGCAGACGGTGCACAGCGTCTCCTGTGAAAGTGCCCTTTGCCAAAGTTTCACTCCTTTTTTACATTGGTTTGAAGTTGGATGTTTCTCATTTTGTAGCAGAGCAGTATTAACATCTACTTTCAATGTTCATTCCAGAAGACTTTGACTGGATGAAGGTTCAAGTGATGGTCTAGAACAGGAGTGGCCAACTCAGTCCTCCGGGGCCATCACCAGGGCCTGTTTTAAGGCTCACTGCTTCAGCACAGGTGACTGAGCCACCTGTGCTGAAGCAGGGATTTCTTTAAACCTGCCTTGTTGGTGGCCCTTGAGCACTGGCGTTGGCCACTGTTGATCTACAAGGAAAAAGGTTTAAATGTAATATTGCAAAATGCAGAAAAACTTAAAGGGAACAAAGTTCAAGTTGTGGTTTAAAATTTATCTGAATGCTCAATGTAAAAATCATATCTGCCGTGTGTGACTAAGATAAACAAATGCATTGCGGAGTTTAAATACACTTTATGGTCCTAGATATATTGGTATAACCCGGTAGGAGTTGTGTACGTCTAGTTAGCCAGTGCACACTCCTAAAGTGAGCAACCGTTTCTTCAGATCGCTAATGCTTGCAAGTACTGAACTAACGTAATCTGCTTGACCTGTAAGCCACTGAGGGTTAGCTTAGGTTGCCTTTTCCCTCTATCGGAGGGCCCTGCAATATATTGCTTTATATGCAGATGGACACTGCTGAATGCATTGCAGGTCCCTCTGGCTGGTAGCCAAGGGGTTCAACATAATGAGAAACAATGTGCCCGTAATAAAACGAGAGGACATTTATTGAGGCTTGGTGTCAAACAGTTGGATGTTCAGCATTTCTCTTCACATCCTTTTCTTTTAGTTCTAAGAACTTTAGTCATTTTGCCAACCTGTATATTATTTAAGATACTCTTTGTGTTGTCTATCTTCTCTGCTCTATTCTCCAGATCCTTGGGTCGTTCACTACTGAAACAGAATGGCTGGCCTTGAATACCCTTTTAATTAAATGGATTTCGATGGTAGCTTTATAAAGTGTAGAAAGCAAAGCCCTTTTGTGGAAAGTGTTGTGTAATGCATGAGTGTGTGTGAAATCCATATACCATTCATCAGTACATATCCTTCCAATACCAAAAACTCAAGTAACCAGCCATGGTCGAGGTTGCAGTTGTGCTGTTTCGGATTCTCCTGTGGCCTTTTACACTTGTTTTTCCCCTCAAAAGAAATTTAACTTAGGCTTTTTTGTTTTTTTTTCACTTCAATTTTTTTTTTCTACTTTAAACCATTTCTAAATAAAATTTCTGTATTTCAAGAGTGTATTGGATGTGAGTATTTGATTTTCTGTTGCTTTTGAGACAAAATCCATTTCTAAATGGTAGCCACAACACCATTTTTTTTCTTTTCATGGGGTCAACTCCAAAGTACAGGCAGTCCTCGTTTATTCAACGCAGTCCGTTCTGGAAATAGCGTTGGATAGTGAAACCGTTGTAAAGCGAGTCCCATGTTAATCAGTGGCGGTGAGCGTTGGATAGCACGTTCAGGCGTCGAAAACCCGCCCGTAGGGTTGCGTTGGATATGCCATTCGTTGTAAAGTGAAACGGATAAAGAGGACTACCTGTGATTTTCGTAACTGAAACCGCGTAGGATGCACTATATACCGAAGGCATCACTACACACTTCTCTTGCTTACGTTGGCTTGTAAAAGTCTAGTGCAGGGGTCTCCAAACTCAGTCCTCAAGAGCCGCACACAGGGCAGCTTTTATGGATATCCCTGTTTGAGCCACCTGTGCTGAATCAGTGGCTCAGTCGAGCACTGAACCACTGATTAAGTACATGTGGCTCAAACAGGGATATCCATAAGAGCTGGCCTGTGTGCGGCTCTTAAGGACTGAGTTTGGAGACCCCTGGTCTAGTGTAGTGATTAATCCATAAAGTATAACTAATATCCAGGAGTTGTCAAGCTCCATTTAGCGTTAATATAACAAAGTAGGATATGTTGTGACTGAATTTTCTGCGGGCTGGGAGCTACAGCGAAGTAATTAAGCAGCACGACGACCAAAGTGATAAAAGGCTGAAAATTTGGGGTCAGAATTGCTTTATTTGAAACTAGTGATATTAGATTTACCGTTTTAAAAGGTGCGTGTGCGTGTGTTCAAACGAAGGGCAGCTGCCACATCTTGTACTGCGCCCCACCCACCCCAAGCCAAATCTACCTGCCCTATTAGAAGTACCATGTTTACACTGTCCGGCTCGGACAAATTCCTAATTTTGAAGCTGATATCTTTTAACCCAGGCATACTGTGTACTAATTACTGGGACAACCTCAAGTGATGACTCTGAGACACCTTGTGTCACACGCTGGACAGGTGTGAGAGGATCCCCATAAGTGCGGATATTTTGAACCCTTAAGTTGTATTTTACTATTCTATATCTTTGTTACCCTAGTGCATTATACACTCTGATCATATGTCAGGGGTGGCCCATCTGCCTGGGAGTTGGGATCGGCATTTACCGCTGCCACAATAAAAACCAAATGAATACCTGTATACACTGACACAGCCTTACCCGACCGTCTCGGTGTGTGGTGCTGTCAGGTTATGGGGAGGGGAGTTAATAGGGGGGGAAATGGGGCAGTTCGTACAAGGAAGTGATGTGAGCAGGAGCGCAGCGTTGGACAAGAAAGTGATATGGGCAGTTGGGGTGACAGGACAAGGGGATGACAGAAGGGAAAGGGGCAGTGGTGTGATTGTCCCTACCATGCTCTCCTGTCTCCACGGTGGAGCTTTCTGCAGGCAGGGTGTATACTAACGGTACCCTGTGCTGCTCGGGAGCCTGCTGGTTCATTGGCGCTCAGGAGAGGTTCTGGTTAGGGGGCGCTCTGGCTTCTGTCCCATGTCTCCATGGTCCCTCTGCCTGCAGTTTCTTTTTCTTTCTCTTCAGGGGCCGCACAGGAAGCACTGAGGGGCCACATGCAGCCTGTTGGCCACCCATATACTACTTGCTTGGTAATAACAATTCTAAGTCTTGATACATGAGTGTATACACTTTAAAGCAGCAATACTACATTTTTTTTATTTGTAGGCTATATGTGACATTGTATAATTCTATATTACCTAAGCTGGCAATCGTTTGGTGCTCCTGTTATAAATCTGTAAAAATCCTGAGTGTGTGCCTAACTAAATGGCTGCCTTCTAAAGTTGTGCTGCAGCTGATATGTAACATTTATATTACATTGTTACGGCTTTCAGAGCCATCATCAGTCTGCTGTTTGGAACACAGCAACAGATCTGCTTGTGATACTTTGCTGCCAAAGGGCAGGGCTCAAAAAGGTGTGTCCGAGCCGGTTTCAAAAGAGGAAATGGACGTGACTTTCTAAATAGTTGCTGTAGCAATGAAAAGATGATCAGTAAATTAACAAAATCATTAAAAATGGCATTGGGAGGTAAAAAAAAAATGCAGACTATTATCTAATACTACAGAACTGATTTATTTAAAAAAACAGGACAGGATTTTTCACGTTTGCTGCTTTAACCTGCTGAGCTGTATGTTGTTCATTGGATGGTTGATTCTACCCTTCTCCCTTTTCTCCCCTCACCCTTTTTTACTTTCTGGACAGTGTAGTCTTCTACTTTGACGTCTCCAGCTCTTCTCACGGCCGCTGATATCTTTTCTTTCGCGGTGTAGACGTGGAATTTCGCGATCACGTCCCTAGAGCGGTTTGGGTCAGGGGATTTTGGACCGAGGGCTCTGTGCGCTCTGTCGAGCTGGAGATCATGCTCGGACAGTTCAGGGACCAGGTTTAGAAAAAGTTTTTTAAGGTAAGGCTGGATGGATTCTTGCGGGACTGATTCAGGAATTCCTCTGAATCGTAGGTTCTGCCTACGGTCCCGATTTTCGTGGTCCTCGAGGGCGTTTTTTGAGGTCGGCAATCTCATGGCCCATCCTTGCCATGTCGTCCTCTGTATTAGAGTGGGCTGTCGAGATGGTCTTTATTTGTGTCTCAATTGCCTCGGTTCTTGCGGTTAGGGTGCCCAGATCCGCCCTGATATCGCGTAGGACCGTCTCTAAGTCCTCCTGAAATCCCCTCCTCATCCTGAGGAGCAGAGACTCAAAGAAATCTTTATTAAGTTCCTGCTGGGCCGGGACAAATTGGCCGAGCATTGCGGCCTCCGCGGCGTGCTCCTCGCCGCCATCTTGTGAGTCTGAGGACGGCTCCATCTGTCGCTGAGCCGGCTGAAAAAACTTTGTGACGGGGTTCTGCGTTTTCTTGTGCTGCTTCCCTGTCATGACCAAGGTCTTAGGGAGGGTGCTGGCCACTTTTGGGGGGTAATTTCGCCGTTTGGGGTGCTATTTTGATTAGCTTTGTGGGGAGGGTGTCGGGAGCTCTTTGCCTACCCTGCCGTTCACGGTGACGTCACCGGAAGTCCATAATCTTACTTTTAAAGCATTGCTAGTCCTGTACAATGCTCCTGGCCATCCCGTGTTCCTGTACAATGCTCCTGGCCATCCCATGTTCCTGGACAATGCTTCTGGCCATCCTGTGTTCCTGGACAATGCTTCTGGCCATCCCGTGTTTCTGTACAATGCTCCTGGCCATCCCGTGTTCCTGGACAATGCTCCTGGCCATCCCGTGTTCCTGGACAATGCTCCTGGCCATCCCGTGTTCCTGGACAATGCTTGATTATTTTAAAAAAAAAATGTAAAAAACAGGACAGGATTTTTCCACGTTTGCTGCTATTAAACCAGGCTGAAACTGTATGGGTTTCATGATTCTGGTTTTTTAGCATACTCCTTGTCACGTGTAGTCTTTTAGTTCGGTCTTGGGGGTCAGGTCTATGTCATCTAAGGGTGTGGTTTCTAACTTTTAGGTTTTGACTTTTTTTTTTGTTTTGTTTGTTCGGTTTTGTTGGTGTTTTTTTTTGGGTGTGTCATTTATGGTTTATGTAATTCTAAGATTCTATCTAAACCTCTATATCTACCCTTCTCTCCCTTTTCTTCCTCTCTCTCTTCTCCTCTCTTCTTACCCTTTTTTTACTTTCTGGACAGTGTAGTCTTCTACTTTGACGTCTCCAGACTCTTCTCACGGCCGCTGAATCTTTTCTTTCTTCGCGGTGTAAGACGTGGAATTTTCGCGATCACGTCCCTAGAGCGGTTTGGGTCGGGGATTTTGGACCGAGGCTCTGTGCGCTCTGTCGAGCTGGAGATCATGCTCGGACAGTTCAGGGACCAGGTTTAAAAAGTTTTTTAAGGTAAGGCTGGATGGATTCTTGCGGGTACTGATTCAGGAATTCCTCTGAATCGTAGGTTCTGCCTACGGTCCCGATTTTCGTGGTCCTCGAGGGCGTTTTTTGAGGTCGGCAATCTCATGGCCCATCCTTGCCATGTCGTCCTCTGTATTGAGTGGCTGTCGAGATGGTCTTTATTTGTGTCTCAATTGCCTCGGTTCTTGCGGTTAGGGTGCCCAGATCCGCCCTGATATCGCGTAGGACCCGTCTCTAAGTCCTCCTGAAATCCCCTCCTCATCCTGAGGGAGCAGAGACTCAAAGAAATCTTTATTAGTTCCTGCTGGGCCGGGACAAATTGGCCGAGCATTGCGGCTCCGCGTCGTGCTCCTCGCCGCCATCTTGTGAGTCTGAGGACGGCTCCATCTGTCGCTGAGCCGCTGAAAAAACTTGTGCGGGGTTCTTGCGTTTTCCTTTGTCTGCTTCCTCCTGTCATGACCAAGGTCTTAGGGAGGGTGCTGCCACTTTTGGGGGGTAATTTCGCCGTTGGGGTGCTATTTTGATTAGCTTTGTGGGGGAGGTGTCGGAGCTCTTTGCTACCCCCTGCCGTTCACGGGACGTCACCGGAAGTCCATAATCTTACTTTTAAAGCATTGCTTAGTCCTGTACAATGCTTGCATCCAAAAACATTATGGGTGGTCTTGTGCCCCCCCAACACCACCTCATTGGATATCCTATGAATCAAGAGGTTATGATTCTTCAAGGTCCTACTATCTTAGACGAACATTTGCCCAGGCCATCAGGGCAATGAGAAGAATTTTGGAAGGATTTCAACCTTCTGCAGGTAGAGAAAAAAATCGCTGAGGTATGGAATGAGGTGAAACAATCAAATTTAAAGGTGTGTTGTTTGTGTAAATAGTGGCCTGATTTTGTCTACGATTTCCACGGCTTTACAGAAACCGTTGCAGAGGTTACTCAGTGTTGTGCAAATGGGTAAAGAGGTGGGAAACAAAGGATGTTTGAGTTGCTGGATCACAGTCTAAGGCAGGGTGTGCAAACTGGGGGGGGGTGTGCCCCGGGGGGGGGGGGGGCGGCTGAGATTCTCTGCGGGGGGGGGGAGCACTTTGTGGAAGAGTGCGGGGCCTCTGTAACCAAAGGCATTTAAATGAAATGCTCAGGGAGCGGTGAGGCCTCTGAAACGTCACTTACATTGGCTCAGACGGCTTCTGGCAATGTGTCGCCATGGCAATGTGGCGTCAAATATGCCGTGGGGCCACGTGACGCCGTGAACGCCGGAGCAAGGTAAGGAGGGCGGGCACGAGAAGAGGGGAGAGCCTGCAGGGGGAAAGATTGTGCAACCCATGTTTTAGTTAAGCAATGAAGACCTGCTGCAATTAGAACAGCAGAAAATTGCAGATGAAGAGGCAAAACAATCTGTGCAGTGATTCCTCCTCGTGAATCCTTAGCACAAAAACTGTTGGGATGGCATTTAAGGCATTGATAGCGCCTTGCCCATTTTTGAGAAAAATTACCCCAATATTTGAACGCAGCTCTTTAGTCAGTCGAAGGAGTCTAACCTAATCAGCTGCTACAGAGCTCTACAGGCAGACAAGGAAAGTATCTGTGCAGACTTCCTTACAGAGCTTCAGAGAATCAAATCATCCACTCCACCTAGGACTCCTGGGAGTCATCTGCCTACATCACCTCCGAATGTCGTTCCCAATCCCTTCCAATAAGTCTTTCCCACATCCTCCAAGAAGTCTTCCCAACCCATTCCAAGAAGTCTTCCCAATCCCCCTTCCAAGAAGTCCTTCCCAATCCCTTCAGAAGTCTTCCCATCCCCTTCAAGAAGTCCTTCCCCATCCCCTTCAAGAAGTCCTTCCCAATCCCTTCAAGAGTCCTTCCCAATCCCTTCCAAGAAGTCCTCCCAACCCTTCCAAGAAGTCCTTCCCATCCCTTCCAAAGTTCCTCCCAATCCTTCCAGAAGTCCTTCCCAATCCCTTCCAAGAAGTTCCTTCCCCAATCCCTTCCAAGAAGTCTTCCCACTCCCTTCCAAGAAGTCTTTTCCCAATCCCTTCAAGAAGTCTTTCCCAATCCCTTCCAAGAAGTCTTTCCCAATCCTTCCAGAAGTCTTTCCACATCCCTTCCAAGAAGTCTTTCCCAATCCCTTCCAAGAAGTCTTTCACAATCCCTCCAAGAAGTCTTCCAATCCCTTAAGAGTCTTTCACTAATCCCTTCCAAGAAGTCCTTCCCTATCCCTCCAAGAAGTCCTTCCCTATCCCCTTCCAAGAAGTCCTTCCCTATCCCCTTCCATAAGTACCGATCTTTCAATGAAGTCTTCCCAATCCCTTCCAAGAAGTCTTTCCCAATCCCCTCCAAAAGTCCTTCCCGATCCCTTCAAGAAGTCTTCCCCATTCCCTCATCCTTCCACCAAGAAGTCCTTCTCAATCTTCCACACAATCCCTTCCAAAAGTCCTTCCCTATTCCCTTCAAGAAAGTCCTTCCCTATCCCTCCAGAAGTCCTCCCCTATCCCTTCCAAGAAGTCCTTCCCTATCCCTTCCAAGAAGTCCCTCCCAAACCCCTCCAAGAAGTCCCTCCCAATCCCCTTCAAGAAGTCCTTCCCAATCCCTTCCAAGAAGTCTTTCCAATCCCTTCCAAGAAGTCTTTCCCCCCAAATCCCTTCCAAGAAGTCCTTCCAAATCCCTTACCAAGAAAGTTCCTTCCCAATCCTTCCAAGAAGTCCTTCCCATATCCCCTTTCAAGGAAAGTCCTTCCGCTATCCTCCAACCTTCACCCAAGAAGTCCTTCCCTGAATATCACTGGTCACCATTCACATAAGACAGTTTCCTTTTTCCCAAGATTCCCTTTACATCCAGATAAAGTCAACTATACGTTAGTTGTTATCCTTCCTATACCGAAGGACACTCCTTCCCTACGTCTACTTCCCTTACCAGCAAGAGAGTCACTTCCCCTATCCCTTCACAGTGTGAAGTACATTTGTCACACGCACTAGATCTGTTCCTGGACAATGCTCCTGGCCATCCCGTGTTCCTGGACAATGCTTCTGGCCATCCCGTGTTCCTGGACAATGCTTCTGGCCATCCCTTGTTCCTGGACAATGCTCCTGGCCATCCCGTGTTTCTGGACAACTTGCATCCAAACATTATGGTGGTGTTCGTGCCCCCCCAACACCACCTCATTGATCTATCCTATGAATCAGAGGGTTATTGATTCTTTCAAGGCCTACTATCTTAGACGAACATTTGCCCAGGCCATCAGGGCAACTGATGAAGAATTTTGGAAGGATTTCAACCTTCTGCAGGTAGAGAAAAATATCGCTGAGGTATGGAATGAGGTGAAACAATCAAATTTAAATGGTGTTTGGTGTAAATAGTGGCCTGATTTTGTCTCCGATTTCCACGGCTTTACAGAAACCGTTGCAGAGGTTACTCAGTGTTGTGCAAATGGGTAAAGAGGTGGAAACAAAGGATGTTTGAGTTGCTGGCATCACAGTCTAAGGCAGGGGTGTGCAAACTGGGGGGGTGTGCCCCGGGGGGGGGGGGGGGGGGGGGGTTTTCGGGGGGGGGGGGAGCACTTTGGGAAGAGTGCGGGGCCTCTGTAACCAAAGGCATTTAAATGAAATGCTCAGGGAGCGGTGAAGGCCTCTGAAACGTCACTTACATTGGCTCAGACGGCTTCTGGCAATGTGTCGCCATGGCAATGTGGCGTCAAATGATGCCGTGGGGCCACGTGACGCCGTGAACGCCGGAGCCAAGGTAAGGAGGGCGGGCACGAGAAGGAGGGGAGAGCCTGCAGGGGGAAAAGATTGTGCAACCCATGTTTAGTTAAGCAATGAAGACCTGCTGCAATTAGAACAGCAGAAAATTGCAGATGAAGAGGCAAAACAATCTGTTGCAGTGATTCCTCCTCGTGAATCCTTAGCAACAAAACTGTTGGGTGAGGCATTTAAGCGCATTGATAGCGCCTTGCCCATTTTTGAGAAAAATTACCCCAATATTGAACGCAGCTCTTTAGTCAGTCGAAGGATGTCTAACCTAATCAGCTGCTACAGAGCTCTACAGGCAGACAAGGAAAGTATCTGTGCAGACTTCCTTACAGAGCTTCAAGAGAATCAAATCATCCACTCCACCTAGGACTCCTGGGAGTCATCTGCCTACATCACCTCCAAGAAGTCCTTCCCAATCCCTTCCAATAAGTCTTTCCCAATCCCTTCCAAGAAGTCTTTCCCAATCCCTTCCAAGAAGTCTTTCCCAATCCCTTCCAAGAAGTCTTTCCCAATCCCTTCCAAGAAGTCCTTCCCAATCCCCTTCAAGAAGTCCTTCCCAATCCCCTTCAAGAAGTCCTTCCCAATCCCTTCCAAGAAGTCCTTCCCAATCCCTTCAAGAGTCCTCCATCCTCAAGAAGTCCTTTCCACAATCCCTTCCAAGAAGTTTCTTCCCCAATCCCTTCCAAGAAGTCTTTCCCAATCCCTTCCAGAAAGTCTCTTCCCAATCCCTTCCAAGAAGTCTTTCCCAATCCCTTCCAAGAAGTCTTCCAATCCCTTCCAAGAAGTCTTTCACAATCCCTTCACAAGAAGTCTTCAACAATCCTTCCGAATCTTCCATTCCCTTCAGATCCTTCCCACCCTTCAAGAAGTCCTTCCCTATCCCTCCAAGAAGTCCTTCCTATCCCTCCAAGAAGTCGTTCCAATCCCTTCCAAGAAGTCTTTCCCAATCCCCTCCAAGAAGTCCTTCCCTATCCCTTTCCAAGAAGTCTTCCCAATCCCACTTCCAAAGAAGTCCTTCCCAATCCCTTCCAAGAAGTCCTTCCCTATCCTTCCAAGAAGTCCTTCCCATTCCCTTCAAGAAAGTCTTCCAATCCCTTCCAAGAAGTCTTTCCTATCCTTCCAGAAGTCCTTCCCCAATCCCTTCACAAGAAGTCCTCCATCCCTCCAAGAAGTCCTTCCAACCCTTCCAAGAAGTCCCTCCCAATCCCCTCAAGAATCATTCCAATCCTTCCAAGAGTCTTTCCCAATCCCTTCCAAGAAGTCTTCCCAATTCCTTCAAGAAGTCTTCCCAAATCCCTTCCAAGAAGTCCTTCCCATCCTTCCAAGAAGTCCTTCCCAATCCCCTCAAAAGTCCTTCCTAATCCCTTCCAAGAAGTCCTTCCCCTATCCCTTCCAAAGAGCTCCTCTCCTATCCTTCCAAAGTCCTCACACTATCCCTGTCCAAAAAGCTCCTAATCCCAAATCTTCCTGTCCAAGAAGTCTTTCCCAATCCCTTCCAAGAAGTCTTTCCCAATCCCTTCCAAGAAGTCTTTCCCAATCCCTTCCAAGAAGTCTTTCCCTATCCCTTCCAAGAAGTCTTTCCCTATCCCTTCCAAGAAGTCCTTCCCAATCCCTTCCAAGAAGTCCTTCCCTATCCCTTCCAAGAAGTCCTTCCCTATCCCTTCCAAGAAGTCTTTCCCTATCCCTTCCAAGAAGTCTTTCCCTATCCCTTCCAAGAAGTCTTTCCCAATCCCTTCCAAGAAGTCTTCACAATCCCTTCAAGAGTCTTTCACAATCCCTATCACAAGAAGTCTTTCAAACAATCCTATCCAGAAGTCCTTTCCATGTCCACCTTCAAGATCGCAGTTACAAGAAGTCTTCCCTATCTCCTCCAAGAAGTCCTTCCTATCCCTCCAAGAAGTCTTCCCAATCCCTTCCAGAAGTCTTTCTTCCCAATCCCCTCCAAGAAGTCCTTCCTAGACCTATCCCTTTCTCAAGAAGTCTTCCCATGCCCACTTCCAAAGAAGTCCTTCCCAATCCCTTCAAGAAGTCCTTCCCTATCCCTTCCAAGAAGTCCTTCCCATCCCTTCAAGAAAGTCCTTCCAAGCCTATCCCTTCAAGACATCTTTCCTATCCCTTCCAAGAAGTCCTCCCCAATCCCTCACAAGAAGTCCTCCATCCCTCCAAGAAGTCCTCCCAATCCCTTCCAAGAAGTCTTCCCAATCCCCCAAGAACCTTCCCAATCCCTTCCAAGAGTCTTTCCCAATCCCTTCCAAGAAGTCTTTCCCAATCCTTCCAAGAAGTCTTTCCCAATCCCTTCCAAGAAGTCCTTCACCAATACCTTCCAAGAAGTCCCTTCCCAATCCCACTCAAAAGTCCTTCACTAATCCCTTCCAAGAAGTCCTTCCCTATCCCTTCCAGAGAGTCCTTCCCTATCCTTCCAGAAGTCCTTCCACTATCCCTCTCCAAAGTAAGCTTCCTATCCCTCAGAATCTCCCTTTCCAAGAAGTCGTTCCAATCCTTCCAAGAAGTCTTTCCCAATCCCCTTCCAAGAAGTCTTTCCCAATCCCTTCCAGAAGTCTTTCCCAATCCCTTCAAGAAAGTATTTCCCAACCCATCTTCCAAGAAGTCTTTCCCTATCCCTTCAAGAAGTCCTTCCTATCCCTCCAAGAAGTCCTCCCAATCCCTCCAAGAAGTCTTCCCTATCCCTTCCAAAGTCTTCCATCCTTCCAAGAAGTCTTCCCAATCCCTTCCAAGAAGTCTTTCCCATCCCTCAAGAAGTCTTTTCCCAATCCTTCCAAGAAGTCTTCCCAATCCCTTCCAAGAAGTCCTTCCAACCCTTTCCAGAAGTCTTTCCCAATCCCTTCCAAGAAGTCTTTCCCAATCCCTTCCATGAAGTCCTTCCCTATCCCTTCCAAGAAGTCCTTCCCAATCCCCTCAAGATACTCAAAAAAAACAATCACCTTCCTTCCTCCAATAATTGATATTGCTTATACTGTACTGTATATCATTTTATTCAATAAATATAATCTTTATACATCATAATTACTGTGTGCACTGCATATATTATTGCCTGAGTACAATATTCTGGATCATTGTGTGTTTTAAAACGTCCTTCTTGGCCGAAGTCAGGAACGTAACCTCCAGGTATAACATTGATCCTGTGGGTAAATGGGTTTCGCTTTTCGACGCGTCACTCTCCGACGCTATTTTCAATAACGCATTTTGTCGGATAACCGAGGACCGCCGGTACTGTATGTATTATAGTATTATGTCACATGTATTACTCCTGTGCAGGAGCTATGTACATAGCTGGCGCTGTATAAGTAAAGATAAACGTACATAGGGATGATATTGACACATGTTGTTTTTTTTGCCATGACAGACAGGGTTAAAGCCTCAGTAAAGGGAGAGGAAGTCGAAGCAAAAAAAAAAAGGGAAGGCCATGACATATATTTACCCTGCACATCTTGTTACTACTCATGACCGCCTCCCCCTTGTTGCTCCATACATCTAGTTCCTACATCAGTTTCTGACAGCGATTGCACTAGAGCTGCCAAAACAGAATAAAACCTGGCTTGATACACGGGTACATCCTTCCTGTTGCATTTTGGTGCCGGGTTTCATGCTGAGACACGGGCTGCTAGATGACTTAAAATACTGGACACAATGGTGAAAGGTGTGATGCGCTGGACACACACCCCTCTCACCTCTCTCTGCTCCATGCTGTTTCCTCCACTCCTTGGCCCCACCCTCAGGCTCCTGACACCTCCTGGTTGGCTGCATTACCTGTCCAGTATTACCTCTACATTTTTTTACTGGACAGTGTCCAAATACAGGACAGTCCGGTTCAATACTGGACACCTGGCAACCCTAAGTCTGCATCCTCTCGCGCGCTGAGCGGGCGGCGCTTGCCGCGGTTACTTACATATATAGATAGATATAGATATATGTAAGTCCCTGCTCACGCGGTGCGCGCGCACTCGTGTGCGGACACACGCTCACCGGCGCTCGGCGCTTATGTAAACAAAAAAATCTAACTTTCCAGCGCGCTCAATGCCCCCAAACCCCCCCCCCCCGCGCACGCAAATGACAGGACACCCAGCTCTCATGCTTAGAGCGCGCTCCATGCATGAGCGTGCTCAGCGCCAGCGGGGACTCAGCCTAAAAGACACGCAACTGTTTCGAAGACAGTCTCATAGAGTTCATTTCAGCAGACGTATTTACATTATCCATCAAGTCTTTTAACATTTATTTTTAAAAGGGCAGGTTTTCGGAATTAAAATGAATGAAATCCTATTTTCTTTAATACAGTGTTAAACTAAAACGACTTTTTCGCTTCTAACAAAATGTTACAGCGACGTCACACAACTGTACGTTTAATAGACTTCCGCTCTTGACTTAATCTTTCTTGACTAATAATGTAACACTTTTTTTTGGTTATTCTGCACTTTCTTACCATTTTTTTGATCACACTGATTTCGCATGCAGATCCCCCACACAGGCTATTTTGAAAGTGGTGTTTTTTTTCTGAATCAAAACCGTGTCGGGGACAGGAGCGAGAATATTGTCAGAACACTAATGGAACGTGTAAAAGGTGATTTCTGAGCCTCGGCAGAGACGGAATTCTGCATTATCGCAGCGAAACGTTCAAATGACGGAGTATTATCTGCGTAAGCTCATTTATTTCTAAGATCAATCATAGTATGTTTGGCTCTTGATTATAAAGCATATCTGTCAATTAAGCATTGTAGAAATTGATTAGGGTGTACAATATGCAAACACTGGCGCATCGGGATCCAATGTCAAATTAAATGAATTCCATCAATTAATGTAATCCGCTGTATTCTGTGTACACAAAATCTAATTTCCTAATATAAATTAAATTGCTTTTTTGTTGTTGCTATGAACTTCATTTCACCTGGATCTTTGTATTGTTACTTTCCAGGGATATCGGCTTGTGTTGTTGGTTTATGGCAGGCTGGCCAGGTCCAGTCCTCAAGGGTCAAGTTTTCAGGATGTTGTCCCTGCTTCAGCACAGGTGGCTCAGGCATAATGACTGCCCCACCTGTGCTGAAGCAGGGATGTCCTGGAAACTTGACCTGTTGGTGGCCCTTGAGGACTGGAGTTGGCCGCCCTCTGGTTTATGGGAATTGTATAAAATGGCTCTCGCTGAACTTTTTTGTCCCTGCGGCCAGCCCCTTGCATTGATGCTGTTATTAATACTTTTCCTTCGGACCTGCAGCAATACAAACCTTTGAGTATCATTGCTCCTCCAATGGTGCAAGGCCAGCTTCTTTGCCGCGCCATTGGCGCAGCTTGCAGAGACCCTGCGCTCTCCAATCGGGACCCCCACCGGTGGAGTCGGCGGCGATGGATGGAGGGCGGCAATCGCGAAAGCCCGTGTATGACTTCCGGTGGCGCTCAACTTCTGTGCCGTGGCCCCACCAGGTGGACTCGCGTCGCCGCCGCCGCAATCACCCCACAGGTAAGATTCCGGAGAGAGGGTAAGAGGCCCCGCTATTTTTCCCATAGGACAGATATAGGGAGACAGTAGGGAGGTCTCCAGATCAAGTGTGACAATAAGACTTGGTGTTCGTGACGGGATTTCACGTGTTTCCATACATCTATCACATGATACTTGCTGTCTGGGCTGACACTATCAGGACCATGTCTTCTTATCGGAGTGATGGGAGCGCCTGTGGGAAGGGTTAGGGTTACTCCTACGGTACTTACCACAATCTCCGCATTGAGGGTTCGAGACCTCCTTTTTCCAGTGATGCAATCTTGATCTTTTTGGAAGATAACTCCCTTTCAGGGTATGTGTGGTTCAGTTATGCTGTGGCATCCCTTCCTCGGATAGTCAGTTTGGCGTTTGCCAGCTCATATGAGCCCTGGGAGTTATCAGCGGCGCAGAGCGTGCCACCTTTGGGGGGAGGCTGGTCTTCACTTTCATATTGGAATCCCTGCAGACCAGTCCAGTTCAGTGATAATAATAAAGGCTTAATGTAGCAGTCTTCACTGGAAAATGACTTCAAAGAAACCTGATATGAATGAGACCACACTTTTTGTCAAGGGGAAGAAAAAAGGTCACGGCTTTATTTTAACAACATTTGTTAACAGCCCCTATGTGCCCGCCAGCCTCAGCAGCACCTACTCAGAACCTTGCTGTTAACGGGTTGCCCTGTGGGGAGATCCTCCACCAGTCCTGTATTGGATGGTATCCCTCCCCCACCCACTAGTATGCTTTTATCTTCTGCCCCCCCCATCCCCCCAAGTGTTGGCTTGGGGTCACCTATACAGATGGCACCCAACCTTCCCACATGCTGATTTGGACAGAACCGGACCAACCGCCAAGATAGCACCTCCAGCCTGACCATCTATTCTTGGGACTCTACCTGGACCTGACCGAACAGGTCGGCACCCAGTCCATTGTGCGTTCTCTGTATCTTTGAACTAGCTGGCGCGGCAGTTCCACCACTCAGAGAACCCATTAGGGAGACCCCTGGGTCCGACACGCTCACCATAACCTTTGACCTTGTGTAAACTTGCCCGTCCCTCCTGTGTTTCGCGTCCGGCGCCAGTTCCCGGAAGCTGGACGGTCTTGCGAGGTTTTCGCTTCCTTTGCTCTCTTCACTTTGGCGCCACTCGTAGTCACACCACGGGTCACTTCCGCATTTGGCGGACGTCACAGCGCTCTGTAGTACACTGCCACACAGTTAACCCTGCGCGTTTCGCTTACAGGGGCTTCATCGTTTGCCTTTTTTTGTTTTTAAATTCTCGATTCTTCATTTTTTTATTCGTCTCAGCTTCTAATTTGTCCATCAGCATCAATTTATTCAGATAATCGTTTAAAATATCTAAAGTGGGGGGGCTCAGGCTTTATCCGTTTCACCATCGCTGTTTTTCTTGCTGGAAGCAAGACAATCTCTGCTAATCTATGCCAGCCCTGGCACATTGTTCCTCTCATTGACCTCTTACCAACTTTCCGTATTTCCAAACAGCAAGGCCAAGGGACCTTTTATTGTAGTTATCCCAATAACTTCTTGTATATACTGCAGAACCTTATCCCAAAAATCAGAAAGAACCAGACAATTCCACAAACAGTGTTACTATGTGTCGGTGTATAGTGCCGCCTGGTTATATACTCGTGTGTCGGTGTATAGTGCCGCCTGGTTATATACTCGTGTGTCGGTGTATAGTGCCGTCTGGTTATATACTCGTTAAAAAAAAAAAATTGTCGGTGTAAGTGCCGTCTGGTTATATACTCGTGTGTCGGTTGTATAGTTGCCGTCTGGTTATATACTCGTGTGTGGTCGGTGTAATAGCATGCCGTCTGGTTATATTCTCGTGTGTCGGTGTTAGTGTACCGTGCTGGTTATATACTCGTGTTTCGTGTATAGTGCCGTCTGTGTTATATCCTCGTGTGTCGGTGGATAGTGCCGCCTGGATATACTACTCGTGTGTCGTGTAATTAGTGCCCGCCTGGTTATATACTCGTGTGTTCGTGTATAGTGCCGTCTGGTATATACTCGTTGTCGGTGTTAGTGCCGCCCTGGTTTTATACTTCGTGTGTCTGGGTATAATGCCGTCTGGTTATATATACTCGTGTTGGTGTATAGTGCCGTCTGGTTATATACTCTTGTGTCTGTGTATAGTGCCGTCTGGTTTTATACTCGTTGTCGGTGTATAGTGCCGCCTGGTTATACTCGTTGTGTCGGTTTATAGTGCCGTCTGGTTATATACTCGTGTGGGTGTCGGTGTATAGTGCCGTCTGGTTATATACTCCGTGTGTCGGTGTATAGTGCTGTCTGTTTATATATTCGTGGTGTCGGTGTTATAGTGCCGGCCTGGTTATATACTCGTGTGTTTGGTGTTTAGGTGGCCGTCTGGTTATAATACTCTGTGTCGGTGTATAGGTGCCGCCTGTGTTATATACTGTGTGTCGTGTTATGCTTCGTTGGTTATATATACTCGTGTTGGTGTATAGTGCCGTCTGGTTTATATCTCGTGTCGGTGTTGAGTAGTGCCGTCTGGTTGTATACTCGTGTCGCGGTGTATAGTGCCGCCTGGTTTTAACTCTTGTGTCGGTGTATAGTGCGTCTGTTAATACTCTGTGTCGGTGTATAGTGCCGTCTGGTTATATACTCGTGTGTCGGTGTATAGTGCCGTCTGGTTATATACTCGTGTCGGTGTATAGTGCCATCTGGTTATATACTCGTGTGTCGGTGTATAGTGCCGTCTGGTTATATACTCGTGTGTCGGTGTATAGTGCCGTCTGGTTATATACTCGTGTGTCGGTGTATAGTGCTGTCTGGTTATATACTCGTGTGTCGGTGTATAGTGCCGTCTGGTTATATACTCGTGTCGGTGTATAGTGCCGTCTGGTTATATACTCAATGCACCAGGTTTATTACCTGCAGAACGAGAAGAGAGAGAAGAGAGGAGAGAACACACACATACAAAGAGAGAATATCCCAGGGAGTGATGAAGGGGCCACGAAATGCGTAGGATTTCGTAATTGCGGTAGTCCTTCTACTTGGGACACTGTGCCCTTATCGGACTATCCACTTGTGTGGCACTGGATGAACTCAGACGGCACGGAATGCGCTTACGTCATCGATGCACGTCGTGTGCGTGGGTCCTTTCCTGGCTGAGCAGCACCGCTATCGCGGTGTTTAAACGGTGAAGCGCAGAGACCCACTCGACGGCTACAGACGGCTTCCTTGGAAGATTCCTTAATTTGGCTGCGCTCTCCATGATCCAGAGACCGGCCCCTGCTTACCTTGATGTCCCTGATCGGGTCGTGACGCAGCGATTCGCAGCTTCCCCATGACGGTTTTTAACCACATACTTTGAACCTATTTTTTTTATTCTGTACGTGCATATCTCACCATTGTTATCATTCCAATAATACTATGCCCTTATCTCGCTTATTATTTCCTATATATTGAATAAAGTATATAAACAGTACCCTACTTCAGGGGTGCGCAAACTGGGGGCGCAGTGATTTTCCAGGGGGGGGCGGGGCACGGCGAGTACAGAGGTCCCCCGTTCTCCCCCAAGGCATCTAAATTCGGGCGATCGCATGAGGCCTCTTTAACTTCTCCTACCTGGTCTTCGCCGACGTGGTGCCATGGTAACCCGGCGTCAAATGGCGTCGCAGCAACGTGATGCCTAATAACCCGCGACATCATTTGACGCCGAGCAGAGGGGGGGTGGGGGAGGGGGAGGAGAGCAGGCAGGGGGGTGCAGGGGGAAAACTTTGCGAACCCCTTTCCTACCTGACAGAACTGAGAGAATACCTAAACGGGTCTTATACCTGCATACACAAATACATTGTCCAACATATTTTTTCATTTTGTGTAGAAACAATCTGTGGATTCAATATACACAATACCACATGTGCCCGATTTGTAGGGTGACCCCGAAAATAAGGCGACTCGCTAATTTCTTAAACAGCAGGGGGGGGGGGGGAATTGGGGGAGGATTGGATACACATACCATCTCTCTGTCTCTCTGATGGTCTGATCTTCCTGCCACAACCAACATGGCGGCCACGGGCTCCCAAAAAGTGGACCGTCCTCCATTGTACCGTCCTGCCTTACACATCCGACTGCTGATTGGCTTGCAGAGTGGGCGAGCCCGATTATAAAACGTAACTTTATTAAATAAAATGTTAAAAACATGGGCTTATAAAATCGGGCCAAAATAGTATTTCTTGTAAATAAAGGCACCGCGATCTGGGGCATATTTTTGATCCATTTTGTGAAACACAAAATCCGGACATGATCCTTTTTACAATATAGCCATCTAGTGGGGATATTCGGGTACTGCAGGCTATACACTTTTTGGTACTTTAAAGCTGCAGACCAAGCAATATCCTACGTGTGTGTATATCCTAAATCTGTTCTGTACTATGAGCAAATACTTGTTGCATTTTTTTTAAAACAACTCTGAATGACATTTTTAATGTATTATAATGTAACAAGCATTTTTTGTTTTTATCGCAACCATTTACGAAGTCCCATCCCCTTCCTCTTCTGAAACAGGCTCTGGCACGCCCCTTTGTGAGCCCCGCCCTCTCTCTAGCAGTGCACCAATTGTATCTAGTGACTGCCTGGTCACATGATCTTCCCCACAGAACTTTGCATCTTTGGTCCTCTTCTGCTGCACTGACAGCCATTTAGTGAACCTCCCGAGCCGAATCTTCGCCGATCGATCACAGGAGAATGGATCGATCGGCGACTTAGCTAATTACTGATCATTGTGTAGATTTTATTGATGCCCATATTAAAGGGGGGGGGGGGGAGAAAGGGGATAATAATAAAATAATGTCAGCTTGGACTGCTGCTTTAAACAAATCATTGTATTGAATGCTATCTGGGGCAATATTCAGGTACTGACATAACATGTTATGTCATATTTAATGAGCAGTCTTCTGCCACAGGACACCTTCTGGTGCTATAATACACCTTACAGCCCATCCAACTAATAACACTGTGAAGTGAACGAATATGCGGGATTTCTATTCCCCGTCACAGTGCCCCATTAATATGAAAAGCTGCAATTATTCACTATAAGTTAATAAATGTATTATAATTATGTATAAAGCTCCAACATCTCTGTAGCGCGGTACAATGGGGGGGTACACAGAGATGCAAATTACATAAAAACAGAATCACACAGAAATAAGGACAAACGAGATCAAACAGACACAGAAGCAATGAGGGCCCTTGTCCGGGGAGCTTACAGTCTAGAGGGGATAAGGGGCGATGCTGAAACAAAACGTAGAGTGGCTGCTCATTGTTGGAAGGAGTGTGTCTCAGGGTGGGGTGTGTCTCAGGGTGGGGTGTGTCTCAGGGTGGGGTGTGCCTCAGGATGGCCACGTGCCCACAGAGCATGAGTATATGTTTCAGGGGTCTGCAGAGCAGCAGGACATGTGCCACAGGCCTACTGGGCATTATTATGTGTGCCACAGGCCTACGGGGCATTACAGGCCTACGGGGCATTATTATGTGTGCCACAGGCCTACTGGGCATTATTATGTGTGCCACAGACCTGCGGGGCATTGTGTGCCACAGGCCTACGGGGCATTATTATGTGTGCCAACAGATCAACGCTACACGGCACTACAATGGCCTCTACGGGGCCATTTTATGTGTACCACACGCCTACAGGGGCATTATTATGTGTGCCACAGGCCTACAAAAGGCAAAAAAAACCTTGAACTGGGGGGGTGCATTACTCGTTATGAAAGGGGAGCATTAAAGTAATCTGGGCAGGATGGTGGGGGTAACAAGGTTCCGTTCTGCACATAACCTACCCCTACGTCCCTACTCCCTGTCGCTGTGGAGACGCCCAAGAAAAAGCAGGCCTTGTCCGATTGGTCTTCCCGTTTAGCGTGTACTGTATGTCGCCGGTTCCCGCCATTTATTATGTGTGGCTGCCACAGGCCTACGGGGCATTATTATGTTGCCCACGGCCTAGGGGCATTATTGTGTCCACAGGCCTGCGGGGCATTATTGTGATGTTGCCACAGCGCCTACGGGATTATTATGTGTTGCCACAGGCCTGCGGGGCATTATTATGTGTGCCACAGGCCTACGGGCATTACAGGCCTACGGGGCATTATTATGTGTACCACAGGCCTACGGGGCATTATTATGTGTGCCACAGGCCTATGGGGCATTATGTGTGCCACAAGCCTGCGGGGCATTATTATGTGTGCCACAGGCCTACGGGGCATTATTATGTGTGCCACAGGCCTGCGGGGCATTATTATGTGTGCCACAGGCCTGCGGGGCATTATTATGTGTGCCACAGGCCTACGGGGCATTATTATGTGTGCCATGGCAGTGTAGGACGATATGCCGCAGCCCTCCTCCTCCGCTAGGGTTGCCAGGTGTCCAGTATTATTACGTAGCTGTTACATAGTAGATTAGGTTGAAAACAGACGTCCATCAAGTTCAACTTAAGCTAAATTTAGACGATACTTTACCCTATATCTGTACTTACAGTATGTTGATCCAGAGGAAACAAACACAAACCCCAGTGTCACATTGTCCAATGATATCTCATAAGGAGAAAATAAATTCCTTCCTGACTCCAAGAATTGGCAATCAGATTCCTCCCTGGGTCAACATCCTTCCCGTGTTTACTTATTTGGTATATCCCTGTATACCTTTCCTTTCTAAAAAGATGTCCAACCTTTTTTTGAACAAATCTATTGCATCTGCCATCACAGTCTCCATGGGTAATGAATCCCACACTGTAACTGCCCTTACTGTAAAAAAAAAACCTTTTCTTTGTTGCTGGTGAAATCTCCTTTCCTCCAACCTTAAGGGATGGCACTGTCGTTTGTCGCTTGGGATGAATAGTTCTTTTGAAAGCTGCTTCTATTGTCCCAGAATATATTTGTATATAGTTATCATATCCCCTCTTTAGACGCCTCTTTTCTAATGTATACAAATCTAATTTTGCTAGCCTCTCCTCAAATCAGATTGTCCATCCCCTTTATTAATTTGGTGGCTCTTCTCTGCACTCTCTCTAGTTCCATAATGTATTGTCTAAGGAGTGGTGCCCAAAACTGTACTCCATATTCAAGGTGTTCTTACTAATGCTTTGTAAAGGGGCATAATTATGTTTACTTCCCTTCCATCCATTGCCCGTTTAATGCAAGATAAGATCGTGTTTGCCTTTGCAGCTACTGCATGACTTTGGGCACTATTGCTAAGCCTGCTGTCTACAAGCACTCCTAAATCCTTCTCCATCAAGGATTCCCCCAATATATCTCCATTTAATTTGTACGTCGCCTGTTTATTCTTGTTTCTCAACTGCATAACCTTACATTTATCTGTATTAAACCTCATCTGCCATTTACCTGCCCACATTTCCAGTCTCTCCAAGTCCTTCTGGAGAGAAATTACATCCTGCTCTGATTCTACCTTACACAATTTAGTGTCATCAGCAAAGATGGAGACTTTGCTCTCAATGCCAAACTCAAGGTCATTAATAAACAAGTTAAAAAGCAGGGGTCCCAGTACCGATCCCTAAAGGTACTCCACTCAACTGTAGCCCAACGTGAAAAAGTTCCATGTACAACAACTCTCTGTTGTCTATCCTTCAACCAGTTTTCAATCCACGTGCAAATATTTGAAATAGTTTGGCTATTACTGAACTTAACTCCTTAAGAACTCTTGGATGTATGCCATCGGGGCCAGGTGCCTTATTTACTTCAATTTTATCACGGCGCCTGTGAACTTCTTCCTCAGTTAACCAATTGTTCGTTAATATAGAGGTTGTGGCTTCCTCCTGCGGCACTACTATTGAACTTGATTCTTCCCTGGTAAAAACAGAGGGAAAGAATGTGTTTAATACCTCTGCTTGTTCCTTCTCTCCAATAATCTGCCTGCCCATCTCACACTGAAAGGGCCCTATATTTTCTTTTCTCATTTTGTTGTTGGGTTGACCTTATTTTCTAATGCAATCCTTTTATCATTATTCATTTTTGCTCACGTGATTGCCCTTTTGCAACTTTTGTTACATTCCTTATGTCTGATAAGATGCCCCCATCCCTTCTCACTTTAAGAATGCCGTATTAGCTACTAATAGCGTAAAAACCTGTTTAGGCTTAAAAATATATCTGATCTACACTTGATACAAACAGCGCTGGAAATCAAACAGTAATCCAGTTGCAGTTGGACTAACTACAAGTACAAATAGCTCCTACTTGATGAATAACTATATAGATTATCAGAGATATCTCGCCATCTACCTGGTCTCCAGTTCTACTCTATCAGAATATAGCGTACTTAACGGTGAGTCAATCAGTTGAAATTGCATTAAAGTCAACACAATTACTTATTGGCTTATGTATTTCAATTTTATATGACTTAGGGAATCTGAGCGGTCTATTAGTTCCAATAATTTTTATTTAACACCCGTATCTGTTGATAAATGGCAGTGATACCACCATCTGACCCATCTCTAATTATTAATCGTGATTTTTGCTACGTGGGTTGCAAGTTGGCACACTTACATAGGGGGCAAAACCAGGGGTTCCGGATAATGTTCTGCTTTTTTTTGCACCACTCACATTTTTCTCCAGCATGCAAAATCTTCTTGCGAGTTTTGTCAAAACCAAAATCCACGGTACAACTTGTCTTTTTTTTTTAGACTCAAACCCAATACACAGGATCCCGGGTGTAGCTCTGTTTGATATAAACGTTACATTTGCTTTGCTATTATTCTGCTAATGTCTAGAATTTAGAACAGAATGTGTCTACTTCAGCAGTTTTGCTAATGATACTGCTGGTCATTTCAGTAGCACAGGGAACATTTCATGCATGACAGGGTAACGGACAGCTAAATGCTTTATCTAATGAGCCGTGGCGCTCATCTTCAAAGCTACTTTAGCACGGGAGTGTGTGTGTGTGTGGTGTGTGTGTGTGGTGTGTGTGTGGTGTGTAAAAACAAAAATGACCAATGTTAACACTTTATTGTTGTAAAAAGAACTATTTACTATGCAGACTACGAACTAAACTTGTACATTTTAAGTGTTTATTACTTTCAAACTTGTAATTACCATGCTGATGAATAAAGCCATGCAAAGGGGTATTTTAAGGAGGGTAACTTGTTGTTGTTCATGTTCTGATTATGTCGTAAGATTTTGAAGGGGGGGGGGAAAAAAATATATATAACTATGCATATATAATCACAACTGAAATATATTATCTAAGCAGATGTGTCTTTCCATGCGTATACAACGTTCTCTCATTGGCCCCTTTAATATGGCAAGAAACAGGATAACATGCAGTTAACAATGGATTCGGTTCATGGAAGTTTATGCATATTTCACTGTGCATTAACCAGCTTCTCAACATACTGAATATATTGAACCAATCAATGTATAATTACATAAGTATATGGCATTGGCACTACGATGTTGAGGTGTTTTGGAGACTTCCAACAAACACTTGGGCACAGTCATAGGATACGACACGGCTTAAAAGACTGGCTAGCAACAAACTGGAAGTAACATCACAGCGCACTTCCATTAGAAACAACCAATGGAGGGTACCATTATACAGGTGGGACGTGGCAACATCTCATGCATTTCCTGCTACGTACTGCCCTCGCTCCGGTTACGAAACCCCTGCTCCTCCTGTATGATCATGGCTGTTTATTATAAAGGAATAGCACACTGAACACTTCTAGCAGGTTCTTACTGTGCCTTTGAAGAGAGAGCCTGTGGTGTTCCGTAGACAATGTTCCATCCAATAGCAAACATTTCTGGGCCCAGATTCACCAAGCTTGCGCTAAGCCTTCTCCTCCTCCTCCGTTGAGGAATGGAGCCACTCGTGCGAGTGGGTTTTTTGGTGTGCGACAAGGTGCGAGCTGTGAGTAAAGCTTTTGCCGCATTCGAGGCAGCCGTACGGCTTCTCCCCGGAGTGCGCTCGCTGGTGTATGACCAGGTTGGAGCGGTGCGTGAAGCTTTTGCCGCATTCCGTGCAGACGTAGGGTCTCTCTCCCGTGTGAACTCGCTGGTGCGTCACAAGATTCGAGCTGATGCTGAAACTCTTCCCACAGTCTATACAACTGTATGGCCTCTCTCCGGTGTGGACTCTCTGATGTGTCACCGCGTTGGAGCTGGTGCTAAAGCTCTTACCACATTCTGTGCACACGTATGGTTTTAACCCCGTATGGACTCGAAGGTGCGCGACGAGATTAGATCTCTGCGTAAACTTTTTGTCGCACACAACACATGCGAACGGCTTTTCTTGCATGTGGGATCTGTCATGAGCTTTATAAATTGGTTTTTCTTCTAAGTTTTCCTCAGCTGCCTTGCACCTAAACTCTGGTACCTCTAGGTTCTGGTGCATCCTTAATGCCGTTTGGCTACCTTTGCTGATTGTTTTAATGTATTTTGCCCCCTTGTGCTCTACTTGATGATTGACATGGGTGGTGCCGACACTGTCTGTTACATATGATTTGGTCCCAGTGGACGAGGTTCTTGCCAAGTTTCTCAGTTTCCTCCCTGGTTTAGTCGCGTTCCTGCAGCTCCCTCCCAGCTCACTGTGGGAAGCAGTATCGCAGTCGTCCATCGTGCCGTCTGATGGAATTCAAAATTGATGGATTCTTATGCTATAAAGAATAAGAAAACAGGATTTATCCACAGCGTAATGATTACTACTTAAGCACATTCCAGTATTTTGTTGTAATTTATTAGTAGACTGTTTTTTTTTTTTTTACATGTATCGTCTTGGCTGAAAATATAAATAAAAAAAAGTTTTTCTATGACGCCAAATCATTATTGAACAGAACACGGTACCCATGCTGGAAACATTACTGTAGATGACCATATCCAGTAGTCATTCCACTCACCGTGACAAAGAGTGTCACCCTGCCGAAACGTTGTACTAGTTTTATAACAGACGTACATCAGTATGGGGCTTACATTGGTGTCCACTCTTTAACACTCAAATGACGTTACGTTGACTTAGATGCTCTACTTGTGTGGGAGCCAGCCCCCCCTTTGTTGCTTCGAGATCATCATTGGTATTACCCCAGTTACCCTAGGCCTATACGGGAATCCTTTGGCCTGTTTGGGAACTGCCACTTCCATACACACAGACAGGAATATTAATGCGGATCCGCGGTTAGAGCCGATCCGCCGACACCCGGGAGCCCTCTTTCCTGAGGCCCTCTGTGGCATGGCTTTTCCCATCTTTTAGATATGTTGGACTCCATTAGCCTTCTCCGTACATCCCAACTTAAAACGGCATTGACCCCATCTACAACATAATAAACCAGGGAAACCTGGTCTGTGCTATTACTTTATGAACATCCCAATGTAATCTCCCCATAGCTCCTCTCCTCTTGTCCTGTGGGAACCTCACCTCCAGACCCTTCCCCCTATCTTTTATATACCTTCTGACATCAGTATCCCCATGGCAACACAGGGTGGGGCTCAACGCACACTATCAACTCTTCACAGCAACTTGATACCCCCATCGAGTCACTAGGTTAGTTTTGCATGACCTATCCTTCATGTGGAGCACGGGGAAGCTACTTGAAGGTTTAGTACTGGATAATATTCAGGAATACCTAATGGAAAACAAAAAATTGTCAGTCAGCATGGATTTATTAAGGATAGGCCATGCCAAACTAATAACCTCATTAAATTTCTTTGAGGAGGCAAGGTAATGCAGTTGAGGTGGTCTACTTAGATTTTGTGAAGGCTTTTGATACGGTTCCACACAAGAAGTTGGTGTACAAAATAAAGCAAATTACTTGGTAAAAATATTTGCACCCGGATTGAAAACTGGTTGAAGAATAGACAGAGATAAATTGAACTTTTTCAGGTTGGGCTAAAATTGTGAGTGGAGTACCTCAGGGATCGGTACTGGGACCCCTGCTTTTTAACTTGTTTATTAATGACCTTGAGGTTGGCATAGTGTCCATCTTTGACACTAAATTGTATAAGGTAGTAGTATCAAAGCAGGATGTAATTTCTCTCCAGAAGGACTTGGAGACTGGAAACTTGGGCAGGTAAATGGCAGATGAGGTTTAATACAGATACATGTAAGGTTATGCATTTGGGAAGCAAGAATAAACAGGCTACTTACAAATTAAATGGGGGATAAATTAGGCGAATCCTTGATGGAGAAGGTTTTAGTAGTGCTTGTGCAGTAGCTGCAAAAGGCAAACAAGATCTTATCTTGCATTAAACGGGCAATGGATGGAAGGGAAGTAAACATAATTATGCCCCTTTATAAAGCATTAGTAAGACCACACCTTGAATATGGAGTACAATTTTAGGCACCACTCCTTAGAAAAAACATTATGGAACTTTAAAGAGTGCAGAGAAGAGCCACCAAATTAATAAAGGGGATGGATAATCTGATTTATGAGGAGAGGCTAGCTAAAATTAGATTTGTTTACATTCATTAGAAAAGAGGCGATATAATAACTATATAAAAATATATTCGAGGACAACAGAAGGAGCTTTCAAAAGAACTATTCATCCCACGGACAGTACAAAGGACTCGGGGTCATCCCTTAAGGTTGGAGGAAAAGAAATTTCACCAGCAACAAAGGAAAGGGTTCTTTACAGTAAGGGCAGTTACAATGTGGAATTCATTACCCATGGAGACTGATGGCAGATACAATAGATATGTACAAAAATAGGTTGAACATCTTTTTAGAAAGGAAAGGTATACAGAGATATACCAAATAAGTAAACATGGGAAGGATGTCAATCCAGGGAGTAATCCGATTACCAATATTTGGAGTCAGGAAGGAATTTATTTTTCCCCTTATCAGATGATATTTCACTGGCATTTTTGGTTTGCCTTCCTCTGGATTAATAATATACTGCAAGTACAGATATACTTTATCCTATAAGTCGTCTAAATGTAGCATAGGTTGAACTTGATGGATGGATGTCTTTTTTCCTACCTCATCTACTATCTAATTTTGTTTTATTCTTCTTTAGGTATTCCTGAATATTATCCCGTACTAAACCTTAAAGTAGCTTCTCCACTATTAAATGTCAGGCTTACAGGTATGTAATTCCCTGGCTGTGATCTAGCTCACTTTAATACAAGCACCAAGTCTGCTTTATTCCAATCTTGTGGTACTGAGCCTGTGGAAATGGAGTCCATGAATATTAAAATGTAATTGTTTGGCTATTACTTAACTTTGCTCATTAAGAACTCTTGGATGTATGACATCGGGGCCAGGTGCCTTATTTACTTTAATTTTATGAAGCCGCCTATGCACCTCTTCCTCAGTTACCCAATTGTTCGTTAATACAGAGGTTGTGGCACTATTTTTGCAATTGATTCTTCCCTGGTAAACCCAGAGGCAAAGAATGTGTTTAATACCTCTGATTTTTCCTTATCTCCAATAATCTGCCTACCCATCTCACACTGAAAGGGTCCTATATTTTATCTTCTAATTTTTTTTGTTAAGGTACTTAAAGAACTTTTTAGGGTTCATCTTTCTTTCTGTTGCAATCCTTTTTTCATTATCCATTTTTGCTAATTTGATTGCCCTTTTGCAACTTTTGTTACATTCCTTATAATTCTGATACGATGCCTCCATCCCTTCTGACTTAAAGAATCTAAACGCCTTCCTCTTCTTGTCCATTTCCTCCCCTACTTGTTTATTTAGCCACTGTGGTTTAGAATAGTTTTTTATATGTAAGACCCAAGGGTATATACTGATAGGTGTGCTTCTCTGACGATGTTTTAAGCCGCAATAACGAGATGCTCCTTAGCAGGAGTGGAACAGCTGTCGGGTACGTCATTATTTGCGATGTTGTGAACGCTCTTAGAGTGAGATTAAGCTGGGGATATTACAGTGATTAATGAATGACAGGCAGAGCTGGCTGGGAATGTCAGTGATTCTAAGCAGACTAGAACTGGATAGCAGCCACTAGGTTTTATTAACTTCCTTCTGCAGCCGCATTTATTGCAGCCTCAGTGATGATATGGAGCTGGCTATGCTGTGCGTACAGTGTTAACCTTCGGTGACTTGTTCTAACCCATGATTAATGTGCTCTCTCTAGGGTCTCTCAGTGCGAGAGAGTCATTTAGAGCAGACTAGCACTGACTGCAGACAAGTTACCTTGTTCCATGAACTCCTTATGCACTGCAGTCCTATCACACTGAGCTGGCTATGTAGTGTTTGTCCCACTCTAGCCTGCTCTGTTCCTAACCCCCACAGGGACTATACCTTCCATGGGGTTTGCAGCACCAGACACATTAACCCTATCCAAATGGAGGGATCGTTCTCACTGTACACTACCCCGGACTCCCACGTGTTTTAGGGGGAATTTTTTTTTTTTAAGCTCCTTGTTTTGGTGATATAGGGTTTTACTTTATATAATTAAATGCCAAGTTTTATTTAAGTGAATTTCGTTGAGGAGTATCGCCCTTTTCACATTGATACCATATTCACCGCTTTGCACCCACTATACAAATCACCACAGTATTTCTTGAGTATTTACACCAACACTGCAGGTCAGATTCTAGCAGCATAGTTGAGCAACCCCCCCCCCTCTTTGTTTTTGTACTGCCCATTTATCTTACACATTTTCCCCCTGCACAAAATATCGTCCCATTTTATTCCGTGTAGATTATTCCGCAGTTTATGAAAAGTTGCCTTTCTAAACTCAAGTCTTGGTTGAACCCAGGTGATGTGGTTTTTGATAATTTATCGCTTCTACATTCTTTGATGATATTAACAAAATCTAGTAATGCCCCCTCCCCTGGTTGGTTCCTCAATAAACTTGGGTCACATAATAGTCTTAGCACCCCCAAAAACTTGTTTCCTTCAGTTGTAACGCTAATCTCATTGCTCTGTCTGGATAATTAAAATCACCCATTATGCAAACATGACCCAGTTTTGATGCCTTCTCCATTTGCGACAGTATGTTGGCTTCCTCAATGCCAGATATTTCGTGGTTTATAGCATATCGCTACAAACATTTTCTATGTACTTCCTTTTTCTTTTTGTACCTCTACTGCCAATTTCTATCCACAAGATCTCTACATTGTAATCACTCTCCATAAAACAGCTTCCCTTACAATAGGTTTTAAATCTAGTTTAACAAACATACTCCACCACCTCTATTTGCTCGATCCCTCTGAAAAAAGGGAATAAACCTGTAATTTAACTGCCCAGTCATTCATGAGTTTCATCCCACCATGTTTCAGTAATGCCTGGAATATCATAATGCTCTTAATAAATAGATATTAATTCAAGCGCCAACATCTTATCTGCCAGGCTTCTTGCATTAGCAAGCATTTACGTTTTTTTTCTGGCTGTACTATTTTATCTGCTCCAATTGGATTTAGTCTTTAGATGTTTTCTAGTATTATCTATATTTAATATGTCTCCCTGCTTGCCACAGTCCCACTTGCCCCCCTTCTTGCCCCCATGACCCCTTGCCATTTCCAAATTCCCATCTATTCTGTGTAGTTCCTTATGTTTCTCCCCCTTCCATCAGTTTAAAAATCTCCTCTAAACCTAGCACAGACGATCCCTCTTCATTGAGGTGCAATCAGCACCTCTCAGAAAAGGAGTCCCAGTGCTCTAAAAACCCCAAACCCTCTTTCCTACACCCCTTTCTTAGCCATGCATTAACCGCCCTAATCTCCTACTGCCTCCCTGCGGTAGCGCATGGCACTGGTAGTATTTTAGAAAATACTGCCTTGGAGATCCATGCCTTAAGCTTGCGGCCTAGCACCCTGAAATCATTTTTTTGGACTCTAACTTTCTCCAACTTTGTCATTGGTGCCAATGTGTACCAAGGCCACCAAGCCAGTCCTAGTCCCTCCCAACATATTTACAATGTGCCAAATCTGAGCCCCCGTGAGACAGCAAAGTTGTTCGGTGCATGCGGCCATGGCAATAGATTGCCCACTCTACCCTCAATGGAGTCACCTACCACCACAGCCGTTGTTCAGAGTATTCCGAGTACCCCATGTGCTGGAGGAACTATTCCCCTGGCTGCTAGAGGAACCAGTCTCCCCCAGCCTCTCCCTTCCAATCTGGCAAATCCGTTGGGTTGGGACAGCTCGGAACTGGCCTGCCTCTTCCTCTTCCCCTTCAACCGGTTACCCAGATACCTACCTCTTCCTGGTCCGCTCTTACAGCTCCACCCTCTGCACCCCAGGCCTGCTCAGTGAGCGCTAAACGCCTTTCAAGATTGCCAATGTCCCTCAATATTGCAAGTTGCCTCTTCAGATCAGCAATTGGAGACTCCAAAGAGACCACCCGCTCACACTTCCAGGAAGCATACGGCTGTGGGAACAGCTGCTCCAAGTGCACACAGATGTGGCAAGATATGCATCGAGTGGCATTCTCAACCCTGCATATTGTTGCACTATAGACTAGAGCGTACTAACAAATCACTGTACTTCAATATACTGTACCTGGTTCCCCGCCTTCCTTGTTCCAACGCCTTCTTGTGCCAACTCCACACTTAATACACACCTGCAATTCAGACACAGTTTAGCACACGCTTCGATAGAAGCCTCTGTTTTAAAGACAGGCACACACCAATCAGGTGTGTTAGGCAAGCAAGTAACTAAACCACACCCACTGCAGGCTCAAACAGGCAGGAGGAAAAAATACTCAATTCCCACACAATTAAAAATAAATTCACCCATTGTACACTCCCCAAGCCTCAATCATTGCTGCTAGTGTACACAGCACTTCCCTTCTTCTAACTCCACACTTAATACACAGCTGCACGTGAAACACAACTGCACTTTCAGTCGCACAGCTCAGCACACACAACTTTGATAGAGAAGTGCATCTATGTAGCAGCTTGGCAATAGTGCTCAATGTCAATAGTGCTCAATGTCAGTCAGGTAGTAGCAAAGAAATTTCACATCACAGTTATTAACCACTTTAGTATCGATATATTTGTTTATTACCTCAACCTGTGCTCCCCCATTTTTGTTAGTTTTTCTGTACCATTAAGGACTCTGGATAGGTCCTATTTGGGGTCTCGAGCAACAGGAAGAGTTTCGGAAGGAGAGGGGACCCTTAATTACTATTTAAGGTTGTATTGTTCTATTTTTAGATTCTCACCACCCCTTAGTTTATCCCATTAGGGTAGCGCCCGGGCTTTTTTGCACATATACAGTAGCAAAGAAAGGGCCAGATCCAGGTGTTTTTCCCCCTTGAGCTCAACGCAAATCTACAAAGCTAATTATATGCAAAAAAAAATAACGTCCGTTGTATATCTCATTAGCAGAGGCGTAACTATGTTACGGTACACGTTCATTATTAGAAATGCTACATTAGTTGATAAAATGGAATATTTGAAATATTAATATATTTTTACAAATATAATATGTTTGTTTTTTTTAGGACAGGATTAAAGATAGACGTCTTCCTTACCTTTGTTGTAGTTCATGGAGTTATTCTGAGAGACTAGACTGGATGAGGAACACCGAAAGATCTTGGGCTGGTTGGAACAGGCGCTGTTGGAGATAATCTGATGGTCAAAATCCATTACATAGAATAATTAGTACAGGGGGTAAAGAGATTGTGACAAACGCCAAGTCATTTTTCATTCAAATTGCAATATGGAGACAGTTACTATGTCAAGATATGGGACGAGACCTCTATTTTGGATAAACAATAAGAAATGTGGCTATTTTGAAAGTGGAGGAATATTTTAATAAAGTTATACAGATGGAGACGCCCACCTTTCGTTGCAAACAGCATGTACCTGGTTGGGTGCCAAAGCATTGCAGCAGCCGCGAAATTCAAACGGTATACAATGCAAATGGGACACCCATCCCAGAACCCCCCACTATTTACATATCAACGTTTCAGTGTAAGCATACACCTTCATCAGGACTAGATCAATAATTAAATTTAAAAAAAAACATTCAATTATATTTCTGTTACACATCAATTGCACTACGAGATCACAGAAGCTACACCTGGAATACAAAATACGCACACACGCACGTGACAAAGTACCAAGCACTTTAATAAAGTCTTCCGTTTATTTTGATCACCAACTGCATGAAACAATGCGGTCCTCAAAATGGTTTAAGAGATTAGATCAAAACATTCCAGTTCTAGAGCGTTTTTTCTAGTGAGAATTGTAGAGGGAAAAGGAATCCTTTCATCTTTGATTTTAGGGTGACGCAGCTGTCCTCAATTGTGGGTAAAAGGCAAATAGTGGGTGTAACAGGATTTGTCATGTCATACAGTAATTAATATACAAAAGGGCAACACAGTAATGGAACGGAGATCTACAATTCTGGATTCCTAAAAAGGTTGTCACATTTGATCCATCTACAGTATAATGTTCCCTTAACATAGTGGTTTATATATTGTATAAACATTTATATGAATTAGCGCCTTATAAATTCCCGCTCCAGTTTCTTGTTATGAACCCCAAAAGCAAAAAAGTCAAATCTCCAAAAACGTGTGTTATTATTGTGAGTTACTTGAAGACAAAAACCTACTCGGGTTAATTCTATGGGAGCAATAATAACATTTGTATGTGGTGCTTAAAAATCACATAATAACATAGAAAAAGGAGGTATAAATAGCACTTAAGCATTTCCAATTTTTCAGACCAAAAAATAAATAAATGTAAATTCTAATAAATTATACTCAAACAATTCACCAAGAAATTAATTTTTCCGCGAGTATAAGTTACAACTTCATAGAAGATATCTAAATAATAAATATATACAAAAAAAATGTGCAATACTGGCAAAAAGTGCAATATATAAAACTTGTTAGCATAATCCTTGTAGAGATTACACATGGTAACATTAGTTTACTGCAAACTGTGCACAGCGAGTTAATGATTTATCCTTGGATGGATGTTAGGGAAGGATTGCAGATGAATGTATCCTATGGCACCCATAATGGTGTCAATTTTACACCTTCTGGAAGGGATAAGGTCACTGCAACGTACCAAGGGGCCTAATGTAAAACCCTCTCCAGACATACACTGCGTCTTCAGTTCTTGGTCTCTTGCCCAGTTAGTGGTGGAGGATGAACAGACTCTAGCTCTTCTCTAGCAAGACACTGAGAAGTTGGGGGCAGAAGGCATGATGGAGAGCGATGGAGAGCGATGGAGGAGGTAGATAATGATGCTAAAGATAAAGGAGTGTGGTGTTAGCGAGGGTGGTGCACAAACGGCAAAAGCAGAGGAGGGAAGTGACTGATGGTGGAAGAGGCAATGAGGATTTGACCACTGGTGCTAGAATATCAGATAGTGGTGCAGGTGGTAGCAGCAGTGAATTGGGTGATGATGATGATCATGATAGTCAATCACTCTGAGCAGCAGGCAGCTGTGTCCACCACAACCAGTCTGGCACTAGTGCTCATCATATTAGCAGAACACTAGTCCGCTTTTCAGACATGCTATACTGTATCTTAATATATAAAATCGAAAGGTTGGTACTAGCTGCGGTGAATCTGATTGGTCCTCAGCCTCTGGCCAATCAGATTGGTGGCTCTATGACGTCACCAACTCTCTCTCTCTCTCCCTCCCCCCCAACGGCTCCCGGACGGAGGGGAAGCGCGGCGGCGCTCTCCTGCCCCAGCCGCCAACGCTACACTCCCTCCCGGCGGGGCGGGGGACAGGCAGTGGGCAGGCAGCCTCCGGAAGGACCCTTCCTCCTGCAGCTGCCAGGCGTGGTAAGATGGCGGCGCACAGCGGGACAGGTGGGGGGTGGTATCAGTCAGGAGAGAGGGGGGGGGAGTTAGTAGAGGAGAGGGTGGGTTAGAGATTCAGGAGAGGGGGGGAGAGAGGGAGTCAGGAGAGAGGGGGGGGGAGTCAGGAAAGAGGGGGGGGAGGGAGTCCTGGAAGAGGGGGGGGGTGGGGAGAAACAGTGAGTCAGGAGGAGGAGGCGGGAGTCAGGAGGAGGAGGGGGGGAGACAGGAAGGAGAGAGGGGGGAGGGAGTAGGAGAGAGGGAGAGGAAAGTCAGGAGGAGAGGGGGGGGGAGGGATGTCAAGGAGAGAGGGGGGGGAGGGAGTAAGGAGAGAGGGGGTAGGGGGAGTCAGGAAAGAGAGGGCGGGGGGAGTCAGAGGGGGGGGAGGGACCGTCAGGGATTGCGAGGGGGGACGTCAGGAGAGAGGTGGGGGAGTGAGGAGTCAGGAGAGAGGGGGGGGGGGGGGGGGGAGTCAGGAGAGAGGGGGGGAGGGAGTCAGGAGAGAAGGGGGGGGAAGCCTGAACAGCTGTGAAGAGGGGGAAGGGAGTTGAGAGGGAGGATGGGGGAGGCAGAACATTACATCACGGGCAACGCCGGGTATATCAGCTAGTATCCTATATTGTAAAGAAAAAGCCCTCATTGCCCCTTAGTTACATACAAGCCATGCTGCTGCCTGAGCTGCCATCACCGCCCACTAGGCGGTAGTACCCCACCACCATCAGTGGCAGTCACCAACGGCACCATTTTATATTTTAGTGCTTGAGAGGCTCTATAGGGAACACAAAAAATCAGGGAATGACTACCTCATGGGGTTCACCAAAGTCTTGGAAGGAAGGTTCTCTTAAGCGCAAACTCGATCGATGAAATCAAGAGACATTGTGACTGCATAAGAATCAATGAATAATACTACTAATGTGGTTGAGAAATCTTAATATATAAAAATCGAAAGGTTGGTACTAGCTGCGGTGAATCTGATTGGTCCTCAGCCTCTGGCCAATCAGATTGGTGGCTCTATGACGTCACCCGGCTCTATGACGTCACCCGGCTCCCTCCCTCCCCGGCTCCCGGACGGAGGGGAAGCGCGGCGCAGCCCTCCTGCCCCAGCCGCCAACGCTCACTTCCCTCCCGCCCCGACGGGGGGACAGGCAGTGGGCAGGCAGCCTCCGGAAGGACCCCCTTCCTCCTGCAGATGCCCCCGGTAAGACAGGCGGGGGGTGGTATTCAGTCAGGAGAGAGGGGGGGGGAGGGAGTCAGGAGAAAGGGGGGGGGGGAGGGAGGAGGGGGGGGGGGGGGGGAGTCAGGAGAGAGGGGGGGAAGCCTGAACAGCTGTGAAGAGGGGGGGGGAAGGGAGTTGAGAGGGAGGATGGGGGAGGCAGAACATTACATCACGGGCAACGCCGGGTATATCAGCTAGTTATGAATAATAATAATAAAGGTTCATTATTGTGCAAGCTGTGAAAATTTACAATATTACATACAAGATATTAAAAACATTTAGTAGAGGTTGTTAAAAAGTAGTCCAGTAAAACCACTCCTATTCTTCTGCAAACGTGTAGAGACTAACCAATGATGTCGACTGGTAGTTGAAGATATCAACTATGCCGTTTTATGTGCCTTGAAACAAGCCTGTAATTTGTTATTGATGTGATGGTTCCACTTTTATGTACCCCCCCCTCCCCCTCTACCCTATCAAAAACTTAAAACTATATGTACAAAAAAAAAAAAACATTTAGGAGTTAGAAAAGCTTCCAGTGGGTAAAATGGGAATTTTAGGAAAGTGCTTGTTCACCCATAATGATGACTTAGGGCTGTTAAATACTGCGTGCGGCCGTGCGTGCCTATGCGAACGCGCGTGCCGCATGCTTTTCCTGTCTATAGAGCCGGGAGCTGCAGGTAATGTATGTGTGTATGTGTGTGTGTGTGTGTGTGCATGTGTGCGAGTGAAAGGAAGTCCGAAATAAGATTTTTTTAAAGAAAAAAAAAGTTTAATAAATATTTTTCTTTTAGTTCTGCAATCATTGACACACACACACACGCACGCACGCACGCACGCACACACGCAAACGCGAAAAGATGATTTTCCTCATCTTCGCCGCTGTCTGTCGGCCCCCCTCTCCCTGCCGTGCGCGCGCGGCCCTTGTATGGAAAGGCTGACTCCCCCCCTCCCCCCCCCAGATCCGATAAAACAATGGTGGTCAGGTATTGTGGAAATTATCTATATTATCATTTTTTTCCCCAGATCGGCACATTATGGGAGGTGATATTGGGGTGAGGTCCCTGGTACACCGCCCCGGTGGGAAAACTTTGAAGGGGAGAGGCGATCTGATGATATACAGATAATCCCTGGTCTCTGTGCATTTCATTTCAAAGCTCTGAAGAACGGTTAAAGTCTAATTTCTTATGGTAGACTACCACATTACCCAACCACCATTGATCTTTGGATCTGATAAGGGGGGGGGGGTCCTTTTTCCCATGGCAAGACTGCATTGTGTCTATATTGGAAACGTCCTGTGTTACATGATTATAAGCTCTTGAAATTTACATTTTCTGCAGTGTTTGCTTCTCCTTGTGACAATCGCTCTCCATTTTTTTTTAAAAGAAATATACACAACACTAACTGTTGGTGTGTAACATGCTGCTTTTATATTTCTGCCAGACATCCACACAGACATCCAGACGCACACAGACGCACACGCCCTCCCCCCCATTATGTCTCCCGCCTGCAGATTGGAGCTTTTCACGGCTCTATAGCTGGAGCGGGTGAGAAATGGGGCCCTCGGCAGCTGCTTAATCTGTTTTATATGGTACAGCCACCTACAGTATGGATAACCCGTATGGGAGCTTAGTAAAGCTCGCTGCTGTGTGTATCAAAGACCCCAGGCTGCACCACGGAGGCAAAGCAGCAACAGATTTATCAATGGCAAAAATAAAAAGATCCCTATGCTTTCAATGGGAATGTTTTTCCTACCAACCAGACTGGGATTTAGCAGAAACTTTGCCCAGTTTTCTAGCTGGGAAATTTGAATTAGTAAGGATACGCTAAGGCTGCGTCCCCACTAGCGCTGAGCGTGTGACGCTTGCGGTTTTTACTTACATATATAGCTATATGCAAGTCCCCGCTCAAGTAAACAAAAAACCTATACTTTCCCCCTGCGCTCACCTACCCGCAATGCCCCCCCCCCCCCCCCCCCCCCCCCCCCCCCACCCCCCCCTCCCCTCCCAGCCATGCCCTTCACCCCCCCACATGCCATGCACCATGCACCCCCCCCCAGCCATGGCCCTTCACCCCCCCCCCAAGCCATTTGTGCCTCCACCCCCCCCCCCCCAGCCATGCCCTCAACCCCCCGGCCCTGCCCTTCACCCCCTCAGCCCCTCGGTACGACTCACTCTCCCACCCCCCTCACAGCAAAGCCCAGCCTACACGGCACCCTGCCTGCAAATGCTCCTCGGCACGCGCTATCACCGAGGCGGAGGCAGGGGGGGGGGGCTCGCCAGCTCTGCAGGAGGGACCCCAATGGCCCGTTGCTGTCACCCCCCTCCACATGCACCGTGTGCTCTCCACCCCTCCACATGCCCCGTGTCTGCTCTCCCCCGCTCCCCCCTCCCCATGACCCGTGTGCTCTCCCCCCTCCCCCCATATCCTCACCCCCCCGTGTGCTCTCCCCCCCTCCACAGGCCCGTGCTGCTCTCCTCCCCCTCCACATGCCCCGTGTGCTCTCCCCCCCCTACACATGCCCCGTGCTGCTCTACCCCCTCACATATGCCCCGTGCTGCTCTCACCCTCCCACATGCCCTCTGTCCGGCTCCCGTCCGATTCCTGCCCCTCCGTACCAGATGACTACAGGGTCGTCTCGGCCTGCACGAGGAAGATGCTGCCGAAGTAGGGTAATCACCTCCCCCCCCCCCACAATTCCTTCATCTCAGCCTGATCCCTCCGTACACAACCAACACTATATATTCTATACATAAGACACACACACACACACGAGACCAAACACACAGTGTAGAACAACCACATGTAGACAACACATGTACACACACACACCCCACAGATGTAGACACACACATGTAGCCACACCACAAACAACGTAACATACACACCACACGTCACAGACACCCGTACACAACCACACACACACACAGTCAGACACCCACAACACAACGTATACACACACAATCCACACACCCCTAATACTTATTACAGACAACCTTAGCAGACACACGTATACACACAGCAGCCACACGATATCCACACAGCAGACACCGTATACACACAGCAGAACACACGTATACACCACAGAAGACACACGTATACACACAGCAGACACACGTATTACACACGCAGACACAATAAACACAGCAGCACAGATACACACACCAGACACACGTATACACACAACACACGACACCGAACACCACAGCAGACACACGTATACACACAGACACACACACGGATTACACACACACGTAGGCACCACACATAACACACCACACACAGTCGGTTAATATCGTATACCACACACGTACCACACGTACACACACATACACGTAGACACACACACGTGTACACACACACGTTGAACACAGTATAACACACACAACGTAGCACACTACTACACACACACACGTAGGCACACGTATACACACACACCGTAGACACACGTATACCCACACACACACGTTAGACACACGTCTAAGCACGCAGGAGCACGTATACACGCAGTTGTCGCATCGTCTTTGACATGACGCGGCGCACGTAACACGGCAGTGCCACAGGACACGGCAGGCGCACGTAGACACGCCGCGCAGTAGACCGCACCGACGTACGACAAGCACGCGCACGTAGACACGCACACGCACGTAGACACGCACCCGCACGTAGACACGCACGCACAACGCACGTAGGACCATCGCACACGAACGTAAGACAAGCAAGTAGACACGCACAAGACGTGACACGCCCACCACGCCGTAGGACACGCAACACGCACGTAGACACGCACACGCACGTAGACACGCACACGCACGTACACACGTACACACACACACACATGTACACGTATACTCACACACATGTACATGTACACACACACATGGAGTCATACACACACACACATGTAGACATACACACACACACGTATACACACACACACACGTATACATACACATCATGTATACACACACATGTATACACACACATGTATACACACACACATGTATACACACACACATACATGTATACACACACACATGTATACACACACACATACATACATGTATACACACACATGTATACACACACACATGTATACACATACACACATGTATACACACACAAATGTACACACACACACGTACACGTACACACACACGTACACGTACACACACACACACACTTATACACACACACACACACACACATACAATGTATACACACAAACATGTATACACACACACAAACATGTATACACACATGTATACACACACACACACACACACACACACTATCCCCAGCACCACCACATCAGCACACCGGTATCCCATGCCTCCCCAGCACACTGGCATTCTCGGCTCCCCACCATTCTCAGCCCCCATCAACACCATCAGCACCCACACATTGGCACCTCCGCACCCCCACATCAGCAACAAACCCTCCCAAATCTGCACACCGATACAATCACCATCAGTACAGCCACAGCAGCAGTACCACCGCACACCGCCATGGGCCGCGTGGACCACTCCCCACCCAAATGCCACCCCCACACCACAAACATCCCGGGCAACGCCGGGGCTCTCAGCTAGTTTATTTATAAAACGTGTTACCAGGAAGTAACACACTGAGAGTTACCTCTCGTTTTCAAGCATGTCCTGGGCACAGAGTTATGATGACAGTTACATGGTTACAAATACATAGGTACATTAGGTGACCAGGGTTATGCATTATATATAAAAGACATTGCATTAAATTAGGTGACTCGGGTTATACATTATACTAGCAGGGAAAAGATTGGTTCAGACAGCCAAATCCAGTGAAAGCACCATCAACTCACCAGGTAAGTTAAAAAATAAAAACTTTTATTGAACCACATAAAAAAAACAAAGTACAAACAGGACAGGAAAAGTCCTCCCACGGGTTTCGGGCTATACAGCCCTTTCTCAAGGAGTATACTCACCTAATGTAATGCAAAGTATAATAAGTGGAAAAAATGGTGTAAAAAACGCTAAAAGCTATAAGTGAAACAAAATGTGATGTGATATACAATAGTGCATATATAACAATAAACCTTACAAATAATAAGGTAAGACTGCCAGGGGATCTGAAAGAGTGCGCATGCGCACGAAACGCGTTGGGCAGTTTATTGGAGTTCATTCTTGATCAGTGGCAGACCTCTCACGAGTATAGGTTCGCATACAAGCAGCAGGAAGAGGCGTTTTTTTTTCAAAACCCACCCCCAGTGACGCATCTCCGGCCAAGGAGTGAGGGACAGCCTGTGGAGTAGCCCCGAGACAGCCGACATTAATCTGATGCCGTGGGAGTCAACAGAATCGTCATCTACCAGCAGTCTTGATTGTTATTTAATTTTTTTTTTTTTCCAAACTTTTTTATTGGGTAAATAAATAGTTACATGTCATACAAGTGTCATTGTCTACATCCCAATACATTCCACCATTTTCAAATTTTATGGAAGAAGGGCAAGGAGGGTTGCCCAAAAGGAGCGCTTCCCAGAGAAGGGGGGAGCTTAGTTTAGTTCCAAAGTGGGGGGAAAGAAGACAAAGAACGTGGGGATGGGGGGGGGGGGGGGGGGGGAGGGGGAGGAGGGGAGGGGGGGGAGGGAGGGAGTGTGTTTTCCCCTGTCGCCAGGCTGATAGTCTTCCGCTGGGGATTTCCTCCTTCGTCCGAAGGGGGGGGGGGTCTTTTCCTATAATGTCACCCAGGGTTCCCAAACCCTGTCAAAAGGTTTAGTTTTTTGCTTTAGGTAGGCTGTGAGCTTTTCCATAAGCATCACTTCGTTTATTCTTTTTTTTACCATTCCCTTAGTGGGGGGGGGGGGGGCTGGCTATCTTCTTCCAGGAGGACGCTACTTCACATCTCGCCGCTGTGAGAATAAAGGAGATTAATTTCCTAGTTGGTCGACCAATTTCCTCAGTTGGTCTGGCCAGTAGGTAGGTAGGTCAGTGGTTATTGTTATTTAATTTTATGTATTAAATTAACTCTTTGTATTATTTTTTCAGCCGTGCTTGTGTATGTTTATTGTTTGTTTTGTCTTGTTTGTCCTGTTCATGTTTTCTAGTAGCATTATTGCACTATGATGATTATTTTCTTCTTGCCTTTCATATGCCATGCTGTGAACTTTGGAAGTACAAAATTGGAGTTACAACATCTCCATTCATTTGGACTCTATTCAGATCCACTTTGAACTCTTTAGGCGCCGGTCTGTATTGTTTGTTAAAGTATAATAAGTGCTTCAGACATAAAAAAAAACATGCAAAGTCCCTACTTTTCCTAAAATGTGAAAGGGAGCAATGTATCAGTGTACAGGGCTGTTTGTGTAAGGGGACACACCAGAACAACCTTTGTTTTAAAGCTCTCCTCTAACAACTCTGTATAATGATTAGACACACAACATCTAATCTCTCTAATTTCACACTGATTAAGTACATTTTGGTGATTTTTTTTTTTAGCATCAGTCTCACGGATTTATAATAGTCTCACTGTCCTGTACAAACAAAACCCGCATTTTCCCCATTATAATGCCATTTTTTGTAAGTGCAGAGCACCCCCACATATCACAGATTTCAACCCCTGGCAGCAGACATCTCTAATTATTACATTACTAACTGGACCTATATCTGCTTTTTCTACCACATGTCTTCATTTAAACCTGCCTTATTTATTTTAGATATACAGCTTGCCCATGCATTATTCACCCTATTATAATTGATCCAAGGCTTATAATAATTTAAGGACACCCCTGTACATTATTTTATTTTTTTAGGATTCTGGCACCTTCTCCCTACAGAAGAAAAACACTATCCATCACTGATGACCACACCAAAAAAAAAAAATACAATATCCCATTGCAAGTGATAACATTTAATTCTTTAAGATTCTGGGTTAAATTTTTTTTTTTTAAAAATGCAGTATTTGGAGTGTTTCTTTAGTCACGTGACGCCATCGCACGGGGATTCTGGGAGTTGTAGTTCTGTTAACCACACCGTGCATTGCTTACCTAAGCCATAAAGACTACAACTCCCACAAATCGCTTCACCTGGTTAGGAAATCACTGTGATGGGCACATCAGCCATTTCTTTTCTTTCTTTTTTTTTTTTTTAATTCAACAATGTCATGTTTATTAATAGCAAGTGCTTCATCTGCAGCAGGTAGGAGCCGATTTAAAATACAGGTTTGTGCATGCATCCAATAAAAAGTGATTAGTAATGTGTCTTATTTAGATCTTAATCTGCCATGTTTACTTCCACAGAGTTTTGTTTTTTTGAGGATCTAGTGGGGTTTAAAAACGTTTTAGCAATATATATGTGCGTGTGTGTGCGCGCGTGTGCGTGTGCGCGCACGGAGTGTTAGGCTGAGTCCGTGGTATGGGAGACCACGCAGAGGCGTCCGCACGGGGCGCAATCAGACTGCCTTAAGGCAGTGGTCATGCCCGTAGACCGTGGGGGAGGGTTACACACGTTGCGCAAGAAATCAGTTAAAACTGATTTCTTGGCGGTTTCGCCCAATGAGGGGGAACCCGCTCTGTGACGCCCCTAGGAATGCCCCCCCCCCCCCCAACACGGCTCGTTGACCATGGCCAGGGAAAGTACCCGCTGACCTCACAGCCTCCGCATGCCTCGGCACGGATGAAGGCATAATCTGTGCTAAATAGAAAAATCCAATTAAAGAAAAGACCAGGATGGTCTAATTATCAGCACCAGACCAAATAGATGCAAAATAGAGGGTGTTTATTGACCCATAACACACAGGAGCCCGACGTTTCAGTTCCCAAAGGGACCTTCTTAAGGGGTGTATATATTTTATAGCGTTGGTAAGGCAGCGTCCCCGCTGGCGCTGACCGCGCTCACGCTTGAGAGCGGTGACGTCACCAAATCTCTAAGCATGAGCACCGGGAGTCCTGTCTATTTTGCAAGCGCGGATGGGGGGTGGGGGGCAAGTTGAGCACGCTTCAAACTCTTTTTTTTTTTGTCTCCCCAAGCACCAAGCTTGGGAGTGTGTATGTGCTCGCGCGCGGGGACGGGACTATTTAAATTAACTCGGCAAGCGCCGGACGCTCAGCACTAGCGTGGACGCAGCCTAAGAGATCCTAAGTATGTGTGTGTGTGTGTGTGTATACATACATGCATACAGGCACACACACACCCATACATTTTAGATATCATCATGCTCAGCCCCAGAGGATCCACTGCTGGATGAGGGCCTACCCAATGAACGTCCACGTGTTGCGGTTACAAGTCTCTCTTCTCCGAGCTGCTCCCAACACATATTCTGATTCCATCCTCCCATCTTACTTTAGGTCGTCGTCTTGGTCTTTTAATCTCTCTTGGAATCCAGTGGAGTACCATCTTTGTCCAACGATGGACATTTCTTCTGGCCATGTGTCCGGCCCTCCACCATTTTAATTACTTCCCCCCTGTGATGATGTCACAGACTTTAGTTTGGTTTTGAACCCATTCCTTATTTTTCCTGTCTCTCCGTGTAATACCCAGTATATCTGTTTGTGCATGTTTATTCTCACCTGTTTATGTTTTTGTAATATACATAACTCTGTACCCTATTGTACCGCGCTCCAGAATATGTTGGCACTTCACACATAAACGATAATAATAATACATCTCTCCATAATTCTTTGTGGTGTTTCCAGTTCCAAGAAAGCCAAAAACACAACATCAAACCATGTCCATAGCCACATAAGCCAACATTTATTCATTAACATGTTTTTTATTTATTACTTATGCTGCATAAACACTGAAAGCAATTTCTAATCTTTCTTTCAAATTGGAGTTTTAGTAACATATTTGAGCTAAAAGTAGGATAAGCTTGCCCACCACGCCAAGGTAACCCCAGATCAAGTTCTACTTCCGAACTTCATTTTTTTTTTACCGTGTCCTCTTAGCTGAATTCCTCCGGTAACTCTTTCATGGAGGTAGACTATTTAACGTGTAAACGTAAACCCTTTGAGTGCAGAGGGACCAGAGTGCCCTGGCCCCTCCTGCACTCACAATCAGGTGATCGCTCCATCACTGATGGTGGAAGGGGATGGACCATCTCCCCCCTTCCGTCAGCCATTACTGAAGATCGCGTTGGAGCGCAGGACGCAACCTCCCTTAAGGCAACAAGCCAAAGTGCCAGAAGCCGTGACATACAGAAGTAGCTACAGTACGTCCAAAGTTCACTCAAAGGATGTCTTCTATATCTTGCCGTTAGGTGATCATGGGCTTGAACACCACGCAATCTCAACACAAAATCTTAAACGTTAGGGGTGACGGCCCCACTCACACCCTCCTAGCGTGGAACATGCGGCCCTGGAGCTGTAGATTGTCAGCGCTGCATCGGCGCTACGCGGGGACGTCACACAATGTGACCAGATGATCACGTCCCCGGCGTTCTAGCTCTATGACGTTTCAACAGCCCACCGCGTTTCGTCACTCCAAAAACATGACTTCATCGGGGGGTTGTCTTTGAGTACTCTGTGTGGCATTTATATATCCAATGGTTGCCTAGTTACAAATTGCTTGATTTTGACACTCAAATGTTAAGAGAACAATCAAGAATTGATTACATTGAATAAAATACATAAATCACACTGCAATATGTACAAAATTCATAAGTAACCTTGTGAATACTAACAACAATCGATTATACAATGTATGTCAAAAGTAAAAAGAAAAGAAACAGTTGAATAATATATAATAATAATAAATAACTATATGTCACGGTAGCTTATGACAAGATATAATGAACACCAAATATCTGGGTTGAACTGAACGAGGCTTAGATATAATAAAATATAATTTATTCCTTAAATAAGGTGAACACAGCAATATAGTACAATTAACAGACAAGAAGATAACACTTACTTAGGGTTGGGGAATGGAGAAGTATCCAATAGCATTTCTCCAGCAGTCCAGTGACATTCAAGATGGAATCAGAAGCACAACTCCAGCAATCCAGTGACATTCAAGATGGTGTCATAAGCACAACAACAAACTGTAGGGTTGACACAGTTTATATACCTGTGCAACCTTATTCTTAACATTGAACACAGCCTATTGGTGAACAATTATCTGTATCCACTCTAATGTGGAGACACAGACTAACAGACTAACCCATGCCCTCAGGTAACAATTAGATTGGCAGAGTTTGTTGATTGACTAATACTTAATCCCTAGACATTGGGTAACAATCAAGGCAGTTACTTTTTGATCACCGTGCTAAGGCTACTCAGCCGTCTGCCCTTCGTGACTTATTAGCCTAGCAAATGGCGTCTGCATTTTCAGAACAGATCCAAAATAAAATACATATACACTTTAATATCTACACATATTAATAAGTTCCATTCTGGTGGGCTTAGTGGGTCGACCTTTGCCAGTTTTTAATGCCTACAGTGACTCCACATATTGGCCAAATATGACCTCTCTGCGACCTCCAGAACTGGAGATACAGAAATGCACTTTAAAACATTAAAATACATGCTTATAATGAAAACATGGGAACAGGGGAACATACATTTTCAAGGATCCCTGGACCGCAGTCCAGTTAACCCCTTGTCTCTCTGGTGAGGTCAGGGGATGGCCATATGGGGTGCAACCCCTTTAATACCGGGCCACCCCCTTTCTCCCTCTACACTATAATTTTAAAATGCCCTTGACCTAACAAAAGTGTGTACATCTATTAGACTAAAAATAATGTAAAAATGACTTTTCCAAAATGAAAAATGTATATAAAAATATATGAAAGTAGGGTATTAGATATAGAGGGGAGAAACTATTTAACACCTTAGATATGATTACAATAAAAGCTCAAACATATAATATATCGTATTATAAAAATATATTTTTTAGGTTGGGTTGAAAAAAGGGGGTAGTTGTTGAAAGGCTAACATGCAAAAACATAAGGCATTAAGAAAAGCAAAGAAACCGTTTCTGGAGTACAGGTGGCACCTGTATGTATGTATGTATGTATGTCTTTATTTATATAGCGCCATTAATGTCCATAGCGCATCACAGTAGTAATACACGTGACATAATCATGTAAATAACAAATAATACAAATAACACATAATGGGAAGAAGTTCTTCAGACATGAAAGTAACATTTAGGAAAAGGGGTCCCTGCCCCGAAGAGCTTACAATCTAATTGGTAGGTAGGAAGAACGTACAGAGACAGTAGGAGGGCGTTCTGGTAAGTGCGTCTGCAGGGGGCCAAGGTCGATGTAAGAAGTATATAGTATCAGCCATGGAGCTACTCATATGCTTCGTTAAGGAGGTGTGTTTTAAGATGGGTCTTAATTAGGTGGATAGAGAGGGTGCTAGTCGGGTACTGAGGGGAAGGGCATTCCAGAGGTGTGGGGCAGTCAGTGAGAAAGGTTTAAGGCGGGAGAGGGCTTTAGATACAAAGGAGGTAGAGAGAAGACATCCTTGAGCAGATCGCAAGAGTCGGGATGGTGTAGAGCGAGAAATTAGGGCTGAGATGTAAGGAGGGGCAGAAGAGTGTAAAGCCTTAAAAGTGAGGAGAATTGAGTGTGAGATACGGGATTTGATAGGAAGCCAGGAAAGGGATTTCAGCAGGGGAGACGCTGAGACAGATCTAGGAAAGAGTAGAGTGATTCTGGCAGCAGCATTTAGGATAGATTGTAGGGGAGACAGGTGAGAGGCAGGAAGGCCGGACAGCAGGTTACAGTAATCGAGGCGGGAGAGAATGAGGGCCTGTGTCAGAGTTTTAGCAGTCGAGCAACAGAGAAAAGTACGTATCTTTGTAATATTATATCTTAGACTGATTTCCATCCCATGAATGCTTACAACCTATCAAGTGGTTGCCGTTGGTATAGCGGAGTATCGGTCTTTTTGGAGCTTTGCTTCCCCTTTTTTTTTTTTCCTGTTTGAGTTACACAGTGAGAATTCAGGAAACTCGGGATGTTTCATTCATAATGTAACAAAAACGATTTTAACTCAATCTTTGTATGAGCATCATCATTTGTTATGGATACCAAGTTTGTGAAGAGCCTCCTCCATCTCTTGTACACATTTTAAAAGCCAGATAAATAACTTCTCCATGTGTCTTTCGTTTGTTTACACCGGTATCTTTAAAAACCATCCGGCTCACATTTTCCAGCTGGGCGGTGTCAGCAACATCTGTTGATTGCAATTTCACGAAATGGCTCAAATCGCACTTTTCCAATTAATCTTTCATCTGATGACAGAAATAATCTGACATTGATCCGAGTCGGGAGTCTCGGTGCTTTTTTTGCGTTAAAGGCGTTTTATGGTATATGTTATATCGGGTTTCTTTTTAATTGTTAATCATTACCTGCCAGCATTTATTCTTTTATGATTTATCCACCTTCAATAATTTTTTTGGGTGCCATGGTATCTGCCACCCTAAAGGTTGCTGTAATTGCTGCTTTTGATTCAGTGGTAGAGGTTGGCTTCTTAGGCTGTGCTTATAGCGCCGTCGCAGGTGACAGCGATGCGACGGTGATGTCACGCTGCGGTCGCTGGAAAAATCAAATTGACTTCTAGCGATCGCGACCAAACCGTCGCTCCTACTATAAACGCACCAGACGGGGGCAATACATTTGTCTTGCCGCGCCGTTGCGTTGCCGACGCTATAAGCGCAGCCTTAGGCCTCAAATATACCAAGAGCTGCAGGGCGGCAGCGCTATCCTGTGACGTCACCCTGCGCTGCCGCCAAGCAACGTCTTGATTATACCGGGGAGACAGAGCAGAGGAGGCGCGGAGGTGTGGCGGAGGCATGGCCGTGAGTGGTTCGCCCTCATTTGTTGAACCGCTCACGTGACGCGGCTGTCGCCTCAAGAAAACAATTTAGCAAATCTCTTCGGGAGACGGCCGCCCTGCAGCTCCGGGTGGCGCGCTGATATGTAAACCATCAGCGGATTTCATCAATTTGTTTTCCAGCCGCGCGGCGTCGCCAGCGACATCTGGTATAATCACGGCCTTAGATATTGCTTGGTAAGGAGTCAAAAACAATTTTAATTCCTTCACCTTAAAGAGGCAATCCAAGGAATGCGTTGGTTACATTTTTTTTTAAATAGAATTGAATCCTGGGGGTCCCTTGAGCTGAACCGCATTAATGTCAGCTCCTGGGACCCAATGTTTCCTGAGATACTTACCTCCGTAGGGGGTGCTGGTAGCAGCTCTGGCTGGGCTAGCTGGGCCTCTCGTAATGGCGGCTTCTAAGCTCCCGCGTCCTGTGGGGCCAATCGAAAGCTGTGACGTCATCTCTTGCAGCTTCCTAATGACACGCGTGACCAGGACCTTTAAGCAGCATCGAGATACCGGCACGCCCTACGGAGGTAAGTCTCTCGGGAAGCAGGCGGGGTCCCCAGAGCTGAAATCTATGGGGTTCAGTTCCCGGGGTGACCCCATACTTCAATCCTATTTTTTTTAAAAGACACATAGCTTGGACAGCTTCTTTAGCAACAAAGGATATGGCAGTCTTCTGTCAAATCAACTCGAATGCTTCTAACATAGTAACTTGCAAAAGATATCCAATTTATTTTAGGAACCGCATACAGACGGAAGTGACGTTTCAGGTCCTAACACAGATCTTTCTTCAGGTACTGTAGCAGTTCCAAACACACGGTGGCAAACGGCTCCCTTTGTGTAGCGCTGCCGTTTGACCCGGCTCTTCGCGACACAGTCTTCTAGGGTTTAATTTGTAGAAAAGGAGGATAAATACATGTGTACACAGAAGGGGCACGCAGCCCTCAACCTTCAGCGGTTTATTTTTCCATTAGTGACACTAAACGTTTGAAACACCGTCACTTTAAGAAGCAAAAGAAATCATAAAAATAACATCTACTCCTGTCAGGAGTCTAACTCACAGCTTATCCCTATCTGCAATGTTGGCTGGGTAAGCCAGTTACCAACTTTAAATAACACACATATATAACATTGAGTCCTTAACTGTCAGATGGGGACAGCGTCCCAATAGATTCTCAGTTGCTGCAGCACGTGAGGGGGCCATCTACCCTGAACTGGATCCGAGGGAGCAGCAACCTCCCAGCCTCCAGGCTCTAAGAGAGAGACTGGAGCAGCCAAACTAACTGCAATATATACCTCTCCCTCAATTAGGAGAGCAGGTGAGTGAAAACCAGAACCACTGTAAACTCTGTCCTAACAAACATACACAGTGAAATACCTATATATCTCTTTTTGTCACATTGGATGTTGCTCTGGACTTCTTTGTTTCTTGTAATATATCAATATAACACATTTTATAAATAAAACTAGTGAGTACATAACAAAATAGTAGTAGGAAAATCATATACTCAACCAACCTCATAGATGGTCTCGAAATATTACAACCATGACAAGAATAGAAAGAGATTCCTACCTGGCTATCCCAGGCAGGAACGCAGCGTGACACGCAGCGCAAGCAAAGACTGAGTTATACCGGAGACTGTCTCAGTGGAACGCAGCGGGACACGCAGCGCAAGCAAAGCCTGAGATGGACCGGAGACTGTCTCAGTAAAATGCAGCGGGACATGCAGCGCAAGCAAAGCCTGAGATGGACCGGAGACTGTCTCAGTGGAAATGTTACCATCGTAGGGACTGACTGGATGTTTGAGCCGCTGGAGCAGAGACATCACCCGGCAGGGAGACCACTTCTATCTAGGATCTTGTTCCTACCATGCGGTTTTAGCCTTGCTGTCTGTAGTAGGGCCCAATTTTTTGTGTCCCAGTACGCTGCGGTCCTTTGTCTTGGCATAGTTCTTCTTTAATAATAGTTGTTTTAATTGTCGCTAGGATCTTAATTGTTTGTATATATTAGTGCATTACTGCTCACCCTACAGTGTTGCGCTATGATTTTTGTTTGTTGTGTTATTTCTTGCATGGCTGTCGCAAGTGTGCGGATCCCTTGAGGTATAC
>CM071587.1:7809128-7953110 GCA_036426205.1 Ascaphus truei
AAAGTTGTTTATTATTACGTAGAGGTACATTGATTGAGGATATTGTAAGCTAGATCTTACTTCTCCCGTGGTGGGCGTTTCAAATAGAGATATGATTAATTAGGGTATGTCCTCTTTCCTTTTTTTTTTTTCCGAAGCCTCTGGTTGTGCACCGTTCCTTTGCGACCTTCCCCCCTTCCCCCCCCTCCCCCCCCCCCTTCTCCCCCTTTTCCCCCCCGCCCCCTTTTCCCCCGCTCCCCCCTTGGTCCCCCCCACTCTTTTTCGTGAAGCAAAACTAAAATTTTATAGGGTACAGAAAAACAAGTCCAAAATAACATCACGGTTACAGCTTTTAAAACAGCCAGCATCAGCCTGATCGTTCCGGTGATATTCCTCTCACCAGTAACAGCTTCCCGTGGTCGCCGTCCGAAGGGGACAGGAAATAAGAGGAGGGTCTCTACCGGATGTCAGCAGGGTGGCGGGTCCTTCAATACAATGGGCTCGGCAGGGAACAACTAGTTTCGCAATTAATGCTTCGTCAGGGAACCTGGAATATCACGGGCGATCAGGGCTGATGCTGGGCTGTTTTAAAGCTTGTACGTGAGTTGTTATTTTGACTTTGTTTTCTATAGCCTAATAATATTTTTTGCTCACTCACGAGGTCGGCCCTTTTCTCCTATTTGGGCCCCCGCGGACGGGAGAGAAGCAACTCACGTACTGCCCCCACTAGGAGGGTGAGAAAGTTATTGTTTTTAGCAGCATCCTGTGAAGGAGAAGACTGATATTAAACTCTGCTAACCAGCCACCCCTTATCCCCTTTTTACCTCAGACCAACAACAGGCTATATAAACACACCCTGTAGCATCACACATATAGCAAATTTGCTTCTGTTCACAAAAATAAAAAACCACACAATTCCATTTAAATTTATTTAAGGGTTTTATTTGGATTTTCTAATCTATTTTTGAATATTTATATATTATATATTTTTACTTTTAATTACCAAGGTTTCTTAATTCCAAAGAGTTTTAAGCTTTTTTAAAAATATATTTTTCATACATTTTAATTCCAAAGTCTTTTGGCTGTATTGTGACCGTTCGATTACTATTACTAAAACACTAATACCGTGTTCCATATCTTCCTATCCTCTTATCTCTACGTTTGAGCAAAGTCCCGTGCGCTGACCAACCCTCCACCTCCACTGCAACTACAAGAAGATTCCGGGCTTTATCTTCTCTACTGGTCCAGCTGCAGAAAACAACAAGGGCAAGTATACACTACCCTTTCTTTGGTTACACACTACCACACAGGCAACATCACAAGCCTATACAAATAGGGAGCGCCCCAACCTCTTTTCTTTTTGTCACATACAATCAGCAGTGGCAGAGCGGGAGACCTCCTGGCTAGAAAGCAGAAGGGTTCAAGACCTGAGAGGGACACCCTTGACACTCTACCTGGATGCCTCACCATTTATCAAAACAGAACTAATACTCTTTGTTTCCACTGCCACCCCTAAACCCACAGTTCTACCTCACAGTCAATAATACCACACGCTCATCAACACCCCAAGCCTGCTGCCTGGGGGGTCATATTTAGCCCTGCCCTTTCCTTCATTCCTCACATTCAACCCCTCATTACATCCTGCCATCAGAAATATTGCTAGGTAGGGTATACCATTTTCTCACTCATAACACAACTAAATCCTAATTCACTCACTTATCTTGTCCCGCCTTGACTACTGTGACTTTTTCCTAGCTGGCATTCTCCTTCTGCACCTGTCCCAATTCCAATCCATCCAAAATTCTGCTGCCATACTCATCTACATTACTCATGGACACCACAAGCAAATCCCTACACTGGCTTTCCACATCCTCTAGACTCAACTTTAAAATCCTAACTCTGATTTACAAAGTTCTCAGGTTTGCTGGCCTCCCTTACATCTCAGTCCTCATCCCCAAATATATCCCTAAACGCCCCCTACATTCTGCCCATGGCAACTTCCATTCCTCCTGCCTAATTACCTCCTCACTCCCACCCACAAGACTTCTCCTGTGCTGCCCCCTCTCCCCGGAATTCACTTCCACGCACCATCAGACTCTCCCCCAGCTTGCAGACATTAAAAAACTCACATTTTCAAATATGTCTATCTGGCATACCTCTGACATCCAACTCTGGCCCCTCTCACCCGTGTAACCAAATTGGGAACAGATACACAACTGGATAAAACTCCAAGCTATCTAACACCCACTAACATCCACACCATACTCCATCCTGAGACACATTCCATCCACAACGAGTAGACACTTTACCTTTTGTTTCAACATTGTCCCTTATATTGTCCCTTATATCCACTAGATTGTAAGATCTCACGAGCAAGACCCTTATTACCTTTTTGTATCTGTTTGTGCTTATTTGCCCTTATTTGGTATGTCCTTCTGTTTATGTCATTTAAACCCAGTACACCCATTGTACCCCCCCCGCGTAATATCTTGGCGCTGTACAAATAAACAATAATAATGAATAATCAATTAATAATATTTGATACTAAACAATAATAATGAATAATAAGTAATCAATCAATAATAATGAATAATCAATATGTAATTAATAATAATGAAAAATCAATTAACAATAATCAATGATAATAATTGTATAATATTAAATAATAACGAATAATAATAATGAATAATCAATAACAATGAATAACCAATGAAACATGAATAATAATAATAATTATGGTCAATTAATAATAATCATTAATAATGAAGAATCAATTAATAATTAATATATAATTAATACATAATTCATTAATTAAACAGCAATTAGACTGTAGTATGTGTGCGGGTCCATCTTCTTGAGTGTACAGTAACGCTGAAGATCTTTCGCTTGAAAGCCGAGACAGATTTTGAATCCCACCAATTTTGTGTATGTTTTGTGTTATACTGGTACTTTAATTCTATAGTGCTAGAAAGGCTGACAAATGTATCAAAAAGCTAAATATGCTATGATGGGTAAGAGAAAGGCCGCCCCTCTTCTTTCCTCTCTGGGACTCTACTCTCCTTGGTAAGGTCCCCCTTATATATACAGTACAACCTTAAATAGAGTATGGTAACTAAGAGAAAGGCAGATTTGTATAATGTAATAAACTGTTATAAAATCTCACTTATGTATGTTTTCACATCATCAATCAATATGTAGGTCAGTATTTTTCAACAGGGGTTCCTAGGATCTCTTGGGTTCCCCGGATATCCCTAAAAAGTTCAATTTTCAGGTCATTTGAAAATTGTACCAAATACAGAAGAATTTACAATGCATCTGATCTCAGATGCTATTAGAGAGGGTTGGGGTTCCGTACAATGCATCTGATCTCAGACGTGCTATTAGAGAGGGTTGGGGTTCCTTACAATGCATCTGATCTCAGACGCGCTATTAGAGAGGGTTGGGGTTCCTTACAATGCATCTGATCTCAGACACACTATTAGAGATGGTTGGGGTTCCTTACATTGCATCTGACCACAGACGCGCTATTAGAGAGGGTTGGGGTTCCTTACATTGCATCTGATCACAGACGCGCTATTAGAGAGCGTTGGGGTTTCCTTACAATGCATCAGATTTCAGACACGCTATTAGAGAGCGTTGGGGTTTCCTTACAATGCATCTGATTTCAGACGCGCTATTAGAGAGGGGTGGGGTTTCCTTACAATGCATCTGATCTCAGACACACTATTAGAGAGGGTTGGGGTTCCTTACAATGCATCTGATTTCAGACACGCTATTAGAGAGGGTTGGGGTTCCTTACAATGCATCTGATTCTCAGAAACGATATAGTTAGAGGGTTGGGGGTCCTTACAATGCATTGATCTCGGTGATATAGAGAGGGTTGGGGCTCTTTACAATGCATCTGATTTCAGACGCGCTACTAGATAGAGTTGGAGTTCCTCAGAATGTCACAATATAATTATAGGGCTCATCAAAGCTAAAAAAAAAAAAACACAATTACACAACTGCATTCTACTAATTTATGATTTTCTGGTGAACATAATATCAGAGTAAGATTCAACAAATAACTTAGTACAACACATACAAAGTAGAGGCAAGTTTATTTTAATGGATCAATCAATGTAATATAATAGCCTATTTCAAAGGCCGTGCTGTTCTGGGACATAACTCTATTAATAATGATACAAAAATCAAAGAGCGAGACAATTTATTTGACGAAAAAATAAAAAAAAAAAGCTTTAAAAAAAATTATGCTGCATCACATTTTAGATCAAGGTAAATGTGTTATTCTAACAGCAGAATAATACAATTCAAAGAAAGTGGTTTCCTTTGCAGTAAAAACTCAACATTGCATACAGAAGAAAAGTGCCTACTGGTCACCTATGTTATACACTGCATTACTTTTATGATAAGCAGTCAGTAGAGTGATTCTCTCTGCAACGCTTTAATTCAGAGACCTACAGTATGTACCAAGCATCTCAAACGTGTTTTTTTGTGTTGCAAAATTGGAGCAGGGAAACCGTATTTTTCAATGCGCTTGCGTGTGCCTGTGACTGTTCTAACCTAAAATGTCTCTATCTTCTCCAGCAGCGTCAAAAATGACCTTTTCCGCGTTGGGTGCACAGAAATGGGACCCCGCTCGGCGTACACGTGTTAAGTGTGTGTGTACTAAAAAAAAAAGAATCGTTTTTGATGATTTACTAATACTACTTATAAATTAAAAAAGACAAAATCATTCTGTTTTCATTCAAATTGTATCAATCGGGTATCTACCATGACGCGACGCGCCAAAAATAAGTCCAAGCTTTAACACAGACAACGCACATTTTATGAAGGTTTGTATTACCTTTGGACACTGACATTTTGACGCGCAAAAATGTTCTAAGTAAAATGTTGGTACATAGGTTGTTTTTCTAACACAGTAGGGACGCATGCAGCAAATTGATGCAATCCAACAGTGTCTCATATACTGTAGACCTCATTTAATCTATATAGCTTGATGAAGCCCCGCTATAAACATGCACAATAGTGTATATGACAAGAATGAACAAAGGAGAAAAAAATAATAATCACATTTTGTGACTGGCTCAGGGTTTTTTTTTTTTTTTTTTTTAGACCAGTAACAGGTTACGTTGGACTTGCAATAAAGTGAAAGCGCTCAGCGACATAACACCTTTTCAATTATTTCAAATATTTATTTACCCTTTTCGTTGTCAAAATGTCCAGTAACGCCTATCTCCTTATAGCACAACAACGAACACCACAAAACACACAATGCTGCTTCCGTTAGGAGCTAATATTTAACCGAGGCTATATTCGCTTGCTGATTGCAGAATTGCAGTAAACAGGTCACTCAAATAACTGATTTGAAGAATTTTTTTTTTTTCTTAAAGATCCCAAACATATTTTTTAACATCAGAATCATTTACAATGCAAAAGTATTGCCCCTTAAACATGTGATGAAGATGACCAATGATAACTGTTGAACAAATGGTTTTGGGGCGCAATAGTTAGGACTCCGTCTGTACAGGGACATACCCTTTGCATGCGATATTTATTTAATGTGGGGGCAAACTGGCATTGATTGTTGGCAAACAAACTGCTACACTGAAGCCTTGAAGTTAAAAAGAAATGCGTACTTTAAAAGGCAATAAACATATATATAGTCACATGCCAGCCTGGTCACACTAATTTAATAAGTGATGGTAAAGAAAATGTTCCACCAAATAATGCAATAGAAATAAATATATATATATTTAAATAATCGCTGCACATTTATAGTCCACGTGCTTTCTATTGGTATAAATAAAAAGGTACTGTAGTTTTTTTTCTCTTAATTGCTTTGCCATTGGTTTTGCATTTCTACCATGGAAAAATATGTGAGTATTGCACTCATTAACTGACAGTTTCAAAGTCTGATATATAAATATGATGTCATTTTAAATAAAAAAAAGGGTATTATTACAAAATACATTGGAGTGTTTTCACAGCAACAATCCTATACGTTTATTAAAGGCGTTTATTAAAGTGAGTTAATCTGAAACAAAATCAGAGTTCGTGTTCATGGGTGTGTCTCTGTTTATTGTCTCGAAATGATTTGGAGCAGTGAACATACACAGTGTGGAACCGTATTAATTCCAAATCTTCTGCTTCCGTACAATAAGTGAAAGAATGCCAATGCATTTTTGTTTTCATCATCAGAGTCAGTAAATGTTTAACATAACCTGAGGTAATTTCTAACAAAAGGCAGTTATGTGGCTGAATATAAAAAGGTAAAATGTTAAAAAAAAAAAATGTCAAAAGAATTCCGCTTGAAGATACAGCACATATTGCAATACAAAAACTTCTTGTTAGATCACCATATTCAGTTTGAACTCTCACATCAACCATTACAGGCATACCCCGCATTAACGTACGCAATGGGACCGGAGCATGTATGTAAAGCGAAAATGTACTTAAAGTGAAGCACTGCCTTTTCCCCACTTATCGATGCATGTACTGTACGGCAATCATCATATACGTGCATAACTGATGTAAATAACGCATGTGTAACAGGCTCTATAGTCTCCCCGCTTGCGCACAGCTTCGGTACAGGTAGGGAGCCGGTATTGCTGTTCAGGACGTGCTGACAGGCGCATGCGCGAGTTGCCGTTTGCCTATGGGGCGATATGTCCTCACTCGCGAGTGTACTTAAAGTGAGTGTCCTTAAACCGGAGTATGCCTGTATGTTTCCTAGGCTATTCGTTGACTTTGAACAATGTTTATGCCACCTGTGTCATTTGTGAACGTCTTGCAAATTGCCAGTCCTGACCATTTCCTTGTTTATTTCATTTGTAAAGTAAGCGAGGCTGTTATTAGCTGAACCCGTTTCGCGTCGGATACACACGTGATAATCATTTTATAGGGCTCAGTGAAAAGGAAATGAGGAATTTCTTTGCAGCTCCAAAAAAGTGGTGAAGGTTTCCTTCCCAGGGAAGCCAAATACATCTATGTCGGTCCCTTGCGTGGAACTAAACCATTAAGACTCTTCTATATGGTCAATGACATAAGCAAAAGTAACTTGCCTTATAGACCGATGTCTCTTCTTAGCAGCAATAAAACGTCAAATAGGCTGTTTCAGGAGCTTCAGTCCTGGCTCTCAATACTACAAACCCGATTTAATTAAAGAGGGGGATGTGTATTCGTGTGCTTAAGACCATCTTTGTGAACAGTGTTGTATAAATGTAGTGGGTAGAGGGAAGAAGAGAGAAGGGAAAATGTCCGCATCAGCCTATAGAAATAGAGCAATAGTAGAGCATACTATAAGGTGCAATGTAGGGCCAATAGCAGATGCAGTACTGTATATAGGTAGAAAAGTGCCATACTGAATGCACTCGTAGTGTGAAAATGCAGAGTGAATTGGTGCAAATAAAACCCTTTTATTGGATATTTAAATATATATTTGTAAGGGGTCAGGTGTATAGGTCCATTACCTGTCCCCAGAAAATAAACCACTACCTTTTAAAGCTTCTAAGTTTGATGTGCTATAGCGGAACCGGTGACTATATCATTCAGTAAGGGCACTTTTCTACCTGTATACTGTATCTGCACAGTGTTGTACTAGAATCGAAAAAGGATGTTGCTACTAAAGAGAGAGGTACAGTAATGTACATTGCAGGAATTTTCTACGTGAGTACATCAAAGGCTTTATGCTCCCTTCCAAACATTAAAAGGTATTTGACAACGCGCTGCATTATATATCATCCCATGTTCAATGTATATACAACTTGTATTCCTTCAGTGCGAAGGGGGTTAAAATGCTTGTATTGTGCTTAATTTTAAAAGTGGCCTTTGAAACGACCAGTCTTTATTCTGCCTCGTCTGCCTGTTATTTTTTCTACGTAAAAGACATCATACACTCGTATCAAAATTAAATATTGTCTGAGACAACAACTTTCAATTCCCAGGGAAACCTCTGCATTAAAGATGTCCAAAAATGATAGTTTTCTTTAGATGCCGAGTACGTGAGAGAGAATGTATAAGTGCACATCAAAATCATATGTTCATTGTGTGTAACACGACCATCGCAGCTGTAAAATCCCCACTTAGCTGCCCACTAATTCCAGGTTCTACAATGCTATACAATAAAGATGAGTAAATAGCGACACAAATGTGTACTGCTACTAACACTAAGATGTTACGTAGTATAAACCAGTTTTATTTCAACAAGCTGGCTCTGCACTTCTATAACCCAGGCTATGTTGGAAAGCTGTATAAGGGCTAGCTCACACTGCCTGCTACGCGACGTGCGCAAGCACGATCGGCACACTTTGAGGCTAGTGGATGACAGTTGTCACACTAGAAACGGCTTGTGGCGGCAAAGTACAGCGTTGACGCTGCGACATTTTGCCGCCACAACCCAAATTGAAATTTCGGGCTGCAGTCGCGGCACGTGAGCTGGTTCAGCCAATAAAGGCCAACCAGGTCTGTGACGCGTTCGTCACGCCCCCAATCACCGCGACCCAACTCCTGCAGCTAGCTCACAGATCGCTGGGCAGCAGGAGTGCGCGGCGGAGGCGTGCACGGAAGCGCGCGGCCGTAGCAGGCAGTGTGAGCTCGGCCTAATACGGCAGGCATAATCTTATAGGGGTCAATGTTAAAATGGACAAGATGCTCACTTGCATGTCATTTCCCAGAATCCCTGGCTGCAGTGGAAGCACTGTATGCTGGGAGATAATGAGGAAAGGCAGGGTTGCAGACCTGGCTGAGACATGCGACTGCTCACAAGTGATGTTCTTTATTAGCATTACAACAAATGAAATTGACTTGTGCCTTGAAATATTTAAATGTAACATGCTCCTCTTCATCAAGTGATTTGGACGCATGTTTAACGACATTTTTTAAGAAACGGTACAATCCTTTAAAAATGCATTATAGCTTTGTGGAAACCCTTAAACATTATTGTGCCTTTGCAGAAGCCATAAGACACTTAGCCTGTAGTTTTTAAATAAACGAAGAATTCAACTTATATTATATTTAACAATACAGTGCAATAGTGAGAAACTCTTTTCAATCACAGGATCACCATATGAATTATGGCAAAAAAAAATAAGTAAAACGATTGGACATTGAAGAGTAAACTCCCCCATTACCGAACATTTCTCAGGGATCCCCCGGGAATTCCAGGGTTCAACGGAAGACAGGTGGAAACCCACTGACAGAATGGAACCGTTTTTCTGAAGCTTTTACTCTGGACGCAACAAATTGCTGGTTGGCAGCGAACAGGCCGCGCTCCCCACCAGTTGGGGTTCAAGTAGCCCTCTGCTCCTCCCTCCCACCCCCGCTCCACTCCCCCCTCCACTCCCCCCTCGTGCTGGTGGGAGGAGAGCAGCCAGGGAGGACAGGGAGCAGGGTGGAGAGGTGGAGTCTGACCACCTCGGTCATGGGACCCCGCCGAGGGCTAGGAGGCCGCTGCAAGGCCATCGTTTGGGTGGTGGTAATCAATATATCACGCTTTCACATATAAGGTGACTGCATACATGTGTGCTTAATAAAGTTATTCATGGGTTATTCCTAATACCTGCTCTAGTTGGGGTTCGGAAACACGGTTTAACACTCCCATCAAAATCAAAAAGGTTGCAGCGTAACGCAACTTTTATTACGTCAAATGCTGCATTTCACATCATCTTTGTCCTCACAAAATGGCCACCGCCATCTTTACCATACAATAAACCATTGCTGAAAATACGCTATATTAGGTGACACTGGTTTTAACCCGCTCCTCTAGGATTATGAATATGCACTCGTGTATAAATTGATGGATCGTTCCTTAAATCTCGTGTGACCCGGAATAGAGGTATAAAACCAGTGTTATGTATGATGTGTAAGCTTAAAGTTGCCCTTCACCCCAATAAATAAACTGGGCTGAATGTGATGCCATGTAAACACATCCATATTTTTAATTTGTCCTTGCGGTTATTTTTTTTCTTCTTCCATTATTGTAAAGGCCCAAAGCCTGCAGTAGATTGTTCCCACGGTAACGTCTGCTGCTTATTCTCCCTGGCTCCACCTCAGCAGGCGGAGCAGTTTTCCGAGCAGACTTCAAAGAGACCTATATATAATAATATAATATAATAATAATATATATATATATATTATAATAATATTATATATATATATATATAATATTATATATATAGATTATTGATTTAATTTTATCCAATGGTACTATCATATCAATTGTGGCCACCCCACCTTTGTACGGGAGGAACAAGCAATAGCTTGTTTCAACCTTATTTGTCATTGAGAAGAAAATACAGATGTAACAGAACTTCTCGCCTCCCGAACCGCGGCAGCAGCGGCATCGCGCCAGGGGCTCCGTGCTTCCGATCACATGGAGCCTCCACGGTGATAACCCTCCGGCACCGAGGGACGCAGCAGAGACATTATATCCAGCTACAGCTGTGTTTTCTGCTCAGTGACAAATAAGTAACATTTTCAATAGACGTAACCTGGTTAATGGTAAATGGCATCTCTGGCATAACACAAATAAACATGTACAAACTAGCTCTCGATATTGGCACTGTACATTCATTTAAAATTTACAGTTTCAGAAAAAAGTGCCAACCAAACAGCATTGGATTTTAAAACCCAGTTTTCCACGGTCATTATTAAATAAATGTATAACGTTTTACAGGCATCAGAATTTTGGGGGGAAATTCCTGCAGGAAGCCTAAGGTCTCAACAATTTGAATATGAATGAAACAAGTATATATATATATATATATATATATATATATATACATACAGTGTTCGACAACCTATACATTTGCTCGCCCCAGGCGAGTGGATTTAAAACCCCCGGGCGAGTAAATATTGGCCAGCAGACACAACGTTTGGTAACTAGGTGGCGAGTAGATTTTTTTGTGTGGCGAGTAATTTTTGGTGATTTGTCAACCACTATATATATATATAATATATATATATAATATATATATATATATAATATATATATATATATATACATATATATATATACTATATGTAGCAATTCTGTTTTTTCTGCAAAATTCAACAAAACCATGTTTTTTATTGTAACTTGTATTTTTATTTCACTTTCTTGTCGTTTTCTACAGTAACACAACATTTACCATTTGATATTGTCATGTGTGAGTATGAATCGGATCTTTTATTTCTCGTTCTCGGCTGTGAATGAGATATCGACCAGCAAGAAAGACATTCTTCTAAGTCTTACAACTATTTCTCGACGCAAGCAAAGAGGGCCAAATTCAATAGTCAATAATTAACAACCATTGTATGCAATATTTCTGACCAGCAGGGATTGAAAAATGGTGAGTTCCTCTTTTGTACATTTAAAAACAATATCTGTTCCTCGGCATGGCTTGCCACTCACTAACAACTCTTTTTTCCTTATTTGGAGAACGTACGCTTGATCTCTCTCTGCCCAAAGCCATAGAAACGCGTCAGGTTGGAAGTACCCTATCTGTCTCCCATGGAGAAAGCTGGTTTGAAGATGTGTTCTCAGTCAGATAAATCCTTCTTGTAAAGAAATTCCAAGAAGGGTACAGTATCTGGCACTCACGAAAACAAAAAGGAGCGTCTGGAAAATGGCACGCTAGAAAAAGATAACGCATGAGGCAGTAAGAATGAAAGAGGATCCACTGTGTAAGGCCATCGCTGTAATTTCTCAGTGTCTTTCCTTACTGGTAGTATCAGGATCTTCAAAGAGAGAGATATGTCCGTTGAAAAGTCTCACTTGATGGGCTTTTGATCCCAATATCCTTTTAGCCCTCATTAAAAAAAAAACTAAAAAACAAAAATTTAAAATGTTCCAGGTCTTGTCATACCCATTCCTGCACGGGGCGTTTGTAGTAGGTGACGTGTTGCTGTACGCCTTTGTTTTTAAACTGGAATATAGTGTATACCAGGACAAGGATGCACAAGGACAGTATGCACGGGATGACCACTGCTATCGCGTTGACGGTGCTGGGGACGTCGTTTATGGTGACCATAATATCCACGTCATCGTGGGGCAGGTGGCGGTCCTTGCTGCTGTCTACATCTTTTTGGTTGCAGCCCATCCAATCTTTGAGGATTGATCTCGGATAACCCGGCTCCACGGTCAGCTTCTGATTATCAAACTTCCAGTACTCCTTTCCTTTATAGAAATAAGTATAAACTGGGAAAAAAAAAAACATACATATTTTAAATGTTGTATATATTTTAGTATGTATGTGTATTTAAATCATCTATCCATCCGTCCATCCTTCCATCCGTCCATCCTTCCATCCATCCATCCATCCTTCCATCCATCCGTCCGTCCATCCATCCGTCCATCTAACCATCCGTCCTTGTCCAGTTGCTGGGGCGGGCACAGGGAAGACCATTGCTGCTAAAGGACCTCTCGGAAGCATAGCAAACATACACTTATACACAGCAGACTGACCCACCCTGCAAAGACACACACACACAACTCCTACTGTGAACTCTGCAGACCCATTAACCACTTCACTACCAGATGGCACCTCTGGCAGTGAGGCAGTTAAATGTCCTTAATAAATATTGTGATAATCTTACTGTCTGCTAAAGCAAAGTTGGGGGGGGTAACACTGTTTCAGTACAGGGATGTTTGAAGGCTACAATAGCACTTATATATTGACACTGTCTCAAATATTATGCTTTAGCACAAGGGTGCGCAAACATTTTAGTCTGCGTCCCCCTGCCTGCTCTCCCCAACTGCTCGCACTCCCTGCCTGCTCTCCCCCACTGCTCACGCTCCCTGCCTGCTCTCCCCCACTGCTCGCACTCCCTGCCTGCTCTCCCTCGCACTCCCTGCCTGCTCTCCCCCACTGCTCGCACTCCCTGCGCTCTCCCTCACTGCTCGCACTCCCTGCCTGCTCTCCCTCACTGCTCACGTTCCCCTGCCTGCTCTCCCCCACTGCTCGTACCCCCTGCCTGCTCTCCCCCACTGCTCTCGCCCCCTGCCTGCTCTCCCCTACTGCTCGCGCCCCCTGCCTGCTCTCCCCCACTGCCTGCTCTCCCCCACTGCTCGCGCCCCCTGCCTGCTCTCCCCCACTGCTTCCGCCCCCCTGCTGGGGTTCCAGCGGCGGATCGGCTGTAGCGGAGGGTCCTTCCGTGGCCGAACGCCACCCGCCATTTAATCGCGGCTAAATGGCCACGACCAAATGTCCCATTCTGCTCTTCCAGGCTATTTCAGCATTGACAGGGTTGCCTTCCACCGTTAAGGACACCAAAATACGATAACACGCGTATCTTTACTTAAACAGCGTTCTACTTACAGCCTTCCTTGCTCACAAAAGCTCCTTGGGGGGCTTCCGGAATTCCTTTCCAGATAGTGATGGGTTTGGGATATCCTGGATCGGCGGCCCTCTTCTCTTCGTTGTATCTCCAGTATCGGTCGCCCTTAAAGAAGTAGGTTTTGCCCACCGGCTCCCAGCGCAGCGCCGTGTCGATACCTTCCCGGGGCAGGCAGCTGCCCAACTCCACCAGACTGTGGGGGTAGCCCGGCTCCGCAGTGACTTCCTTGAAGACCCAGTATTTATCTCCTGTAGTGCAAATGGAAGAACATACACCATGAGAACATGCTTTAATAAATAAATGAAGAACATACATGATGAGAACATGCTTTAATAAATAAATGGAAGAACATACATGATGAGAACATGCTTTAATAAATAAATGGAAGAACAGACATGATGAGAACATGCTTTAATAAATAAATGGAAGAACATACATGATGAGAACATGCTTTAATAAATAAATGAAGAACATACAAAGCCGTACAACTGGTTTAGGCAGCGGTGTTTTTGTATGGTAAAAAAAAGGTCCCAAAAACCTAAGCAAAGTAAAATGCACTTCTCTAAACAGCAATACATATTTCAGTTTAAAGCGGCAATCTGTGGGGCTCCTTTATTTTTTGGGAAGAGTGTTTTTACGTTAGTGCCTCTTGGGGGGTCCGACGGCGTTCAACCAACCTACTTCTGAACTCAGGGGACCCCTCCGGTACCCGCGAGATCTAGTGATTATCTAAGATCTGCATAACTGGCAATTCGGGTCGTGTCAGCAGCTGTTAATGAGGAATACAGTGATATGTGATACAAGCTCCTCACCCCGACCACACGCAGCACTTATCATCTGAGATCTGACTCCAAAAGACTGTGCATGGTCCCAAGGTTCAACAAAGTATCCGGACGTTCCTCCTTCTCTTACCGTGCACCCCAAAACTGGAACAGTCTACCGGAGACTCTCACATCCGCCCCCAGTCTAAGTTCTTTCAAATCTAAAGCTGTCTCACATTTTAATCTGGTCTGTAACTGTTACATAAGCCCATAATATACATCTTCTCTAACTGTGCATGCAATGTCTTGTATATAATGTATACAGGCATACCCCGGTTTAAGGACACTCACTTTAAGTACACTCGCGAGTAAGGACATATCGCCCAATAGGCAAACGGCAGCTCACGCATGCGCCTGTCCGCACGTCCTGAACAGCAATACCAGCTCCCTCTACCTGTACCGAAGCTGTGCGCAAGCGGGGAGACTATAGAGCCTGTTACACATGCGTTATTTACATCAGTTATGCACGTATATGACGATTGCAGTACAGAACATGCATCGATAAGTGGGAAAAAGGGGAGTGCTTCACTTTAAGTACATTTTCGCTTTACATACATGCTCCAGTCCCATTGCGTACGTTAATGCGGGGTATGCCTGTACCCTGTTCATTTATGTAACTGTATTTGTAACCATGTATTATTTGTCTTAACTCTGTGCCCAGGACATACTTGAAAACGAGAGGTAACTCTCACTGTATTACTTCCTGGTAACACATTTTATAAATAAATAAATGTAATAATATGGGCTGAAGGAGAAAACCCCGGTGTCGGCTTTCCTTGGGGGAGATGCACGGTATTATGTACCACTGCGGGGTATTGCACTATGTTTCTGCATTAACTTCAAGTCCCTGATAGTTAACGCAGGATTGCTCTGCAACACCCTGCTTTAGCGCTTGGCGAATCAGACTTGTGTGTCAGCGTGCACGTCACTCTCTCTTTCTGCCTCTTGCACCAAATTGAAATCGGGGGCAAATGACAAAAAGAGGAAGCTCTTTTTAGAGTGAAATGAGTAGGGGGTTTGGAGGCGCAAACGGACTTCTATTCAGTCGAGGAATTGAAATCTCATGACCCTTATCAGCAGGACCCAGCGAGCAGGGGGAGGAGCCTCGTTTAAGATAGAGCATCGCTCTTGACTTCTATAGTCTACAAGCGATGATGTATTATACTGGAAATGTGTAAGAGTATTTTTCACCCCTTATACATTATTTTCATCAAAAAACGGTATTGCGCCATCTTTTTGCCTTTTCTTTCGTTTAGATATTCAGAGATTTCATTGCGTCAGCCCTGAGAACTGACAACAGTTCGAGATTTTATTTTTCTTCTCCATACTGATATAGCGCCGTTTACTTTTTGGCGAGGGGCCCCGTGGTGTGAAATTAACGACGCACCTCGTCTGTGGTCAGCTGGAATTATTATTTGTGCCTTTATTAAAGTTGTTGCAGTTACGTGCATGGCTGGCAGGTGGCGCACTGAATATCTTCTGAATACATTTGCCTATGGTACTCTGAATGCTACAGTTCATTACTGCAGTAGCCTTGCAGGTGTCTGAGTACAAGATAAAATGGCAAAGTGTCTCGGTGTAATATTTTAGCCCATCTGGAAAATGTTCCATTGACAACCCTCTGTTGTCTGTCCTTAAACCAGTTTTCAATCCAGGTGCAGATATTTTTACGTAGTCCAATTTGCTTTATTTTGTACGCTAACCTCGTGTGGAACTGTATCAAACGCCTTTGCAAAATCTAAGTAGACCACATTGCCTGCATTACCCTGGTCTAAATTCCTACTTACCTCCCCATAAAAACGAATAAGGTTAGTTTGGCATGATCTATCCTTCATAAATCCATACTGACTATTACTAATAATTTTGTTTGCCATTAGGTATTCCTGAATATTATTCCGTACTAAGCCTTCAAGTAGCTTCCCCACTATTGATGTCAGGCTTACAGGTCTGTAATCCCCCGGTTGTGATCTAGCTCCCTTTTTAAATATAGGCACCATGTCTGCTTTACGCCAATCTTGTGGTACTGAGCCTGTGGGAATGGAGTGCTTGAATATTAAATGTAATGGTTTGGCTATTACTGAACTTAACTCCTTAATCGGGGCAAGGTGCCTTATTTATTTTAATTTTATCAAGCCGCCTATGAACTTCTTCCTCCATTAACCAATTGTTCGTTAATATAGAGGTTGTGGCTTTCACCCGTGGCACTACAGTACAATTGCAATTGATTCTTCTTGGTAAACACAGAGGCAAAGAATTTGTTTAATACCTCTGCATTTTCCTTATCTCCAATAATCTGCCTGCCCATTTCACACTGAAAGGGTCCTATATTTTGTCTTCTAATTTTTTTGTTATTAAGGTACTTAAAGAACTTTTTAGGGTTGATCTTACTTTCTATTGCAATCCTTTTTTCATTGTCCATTTTTGCTAATTTGATTGCCCTTTTGCAACATTCATTATAATTCTGATACGATGTCTCTGTCCCTTCTGACTTAAAGAATCTAAACACCTTCCTCTTCTTCTCCATTTCCTCCCCTACCTGTTTATTTAGCCACATTGGTTTAAACTTGTTTCTTTTATACGTATTACCCAAGGGTATACACTGATAAGTGTGCTTTTCTAACAATGGTTTAAAGACTTCCCATTTATCTTCCACATTTTACCCTGCAAAAAATATCATCCTAATTTATTCCTTTTAGATACGTCATCAGTTTATTAAAACCTGCCTTTCTAAAGTTTAAAGTCCTTGTTGAACCAAAGTAATCTGTTTTTTTTATAATTTATTTCCAATGAGACTATGTTATGATCACTGTTACCCAAATGTTCCTGGACTACATTGTTTGATATGACCAAATCCAGTATTACCCCTCAATAATTCTACCTCAATAATTTGGGTCATGTAATCGTCTTTAAAAAAAAAACAAAACCTGTTTCCCTTTGTTGTAATGCTAATCTCTTTGCCCCAGTCTATGTCTGGATAATTAATTTCTCCCATTATGCAAACATTACCTAGTTTTGATGCCTTCTCCGTTTGCAAAAGTATTTTGATGTTTATAGCATTTCCCAACAAACATTTTCTTTGTACTGTTACCTCCCCTGCTAATTTCTATCCACAAAGCCCCTATGTAAAATGTTCTATGTCTCTTGTATTATCACAGCGGTATAACAATACTCTGCATTCCGGTTTTTAGCACACAAAAAGAAACGTTTTATTCTTCAGATAATTACTTACATTCAGAAACAGTAAATAAATGGCGGTGACATCAAATAAGTTATCATATTTTCTAAGAGGGTTGTATAATCATTCTTTTCTTGGCGCTAACCCTTCTGTCTCATCTTAAAACACCCTGTCCTGGTGTTATCCCTGTCTCTCAGCTCTCTTAGCTTTATTGCCAATATTTATCCAGACAAAATCACCTAGTCCGCCATCTTTACTCTAAGTATCATGCCCAAATAAGGCATCAGCATGTGTCTTTCAGCTTAACACTGATAAGGAACTACCCACTCTCCATACAAGGAATTAAACTTCGATTACACAAATGATAACCTCAGTGGACCAACGGATAGTGATGGTAACTCAATTGTCACCCTCGGGGCCCCTTCCCCAGCCAACCCCCACACGGCTGCAATCCCATTATAACTTTTCAGTTTATAATGTAACAAAGAATCTAGAGAAGATTAATTTACTATCAGAGTAATCGAGTATGCGACACAGCCTGTTTTGAATCTTTGCATAATCAGAATAATTAATTAGTGACGTCTCGTTCTCGGATTCAAACCTAATTACAATATAATAAATGTCTAACTGGACATGTTAGGCCAAGTCCCCAGTGGCCGCTACAGCTTGCGCGCCACACACCACAGCCCTCTATAGGGGCAGGCCTCAGTGGGCGTGCAAAGCGCGATGACGCGTACGCTGGCAGGGAAGACAAAAATGTTGTCTTCCCGTGCAGCGACATCACGTGTTCGGCGGGCAGCCAATGGAAGGACAGATATGCCCCAGCATGGCCGTGCTCCCCCCCCCCCGTCATGTGGCCCACCCCACCCCACCCGCGCCTACCATCCTCCCCGGTTCGTAACCTTTACACTCTACATTGCCATCATTCCCTTCATAAACATCTTCCCTTATAATAAGTTTTAGATCCGGTTTAACATATAAACATACTCCACCTCCTCTTCTATTTGCTCGATCCTTCCAAAAAAAGAGAATGCCCCTCTAAATTAACTGCCCAGTCATGAGTTTCATCCCATCGTGTTTCAGTAATGTCTATGATATTAATTCCCCCATGTTATCTGTCAGGCTTCCTGCAAGCATGCATTTAAGTTTTTTCTGTACTATAATCTTATCTGCTTCTGCCTTGCTACGCCAATTGGGTTTAGTCTTAAGAAGTTTCCTAGTATTATCTGTCTGGGTTAATGTTCAATATAAGGCTTGACCATAAAGATGAAAGGAAAAAGACAGAATGGAAGGAAATCTACTTTGAGAAACCTCTTTGTGTCCGACTCGCTTTCCCTCATCGGTGACTCCACACGATTGGGAAAAGAAGATTCCGGAAACACCTGAGTGAGCGGAGACGTGAGGCACTGGGAGATTTTGGGAAGGGCAGGACCCCTGAAATCGAGAGATCGGGATAGCAGCCGGAGCCGAGTGTTCCACAGTACCTGGCGCCAGCGTTAACCCTTTAAGGCCTGACACCGCTAGTGAGGATACACTACAAGAGTTCGGGGCAGTGAGCGGCGCTAGAGTCAGCGGCAGACTTCCAGATTCCGCTGACCCATACTTTTTCCATATCTGGCAATCAAACACAGTTCTGATTACTCTAAACCTAACGTGATTAGTGTTAATAACAGAAGCCTTGTAAGTGTAACCCGTTAGGGTAATAGAGATCAAAGCAATAATAAACTAACGTTTTTTTGCTGGTATTAGGGCTTCTCCACCGTCCTACTGTCTAATAATGTTTTTGATTTGCAGACGATACAGTATACGTGAAATTCACACTTCTGAATGCAAATGCAACTCATGAAAATTAAGAATTACTGCAGCTCTAAGCAGTGACATCTCTTCCTGCACGTCTATTTCAGCCTATAAAAAAAAAAACACTTTTAAATGTCAAATCACCAACAAGATGAGAAAATACCTTTGAAGAAAACGAATTTCCCGTCCGAGCGCTCGTACGCGGCATCTATTTTAGCAGGAAGGCCTTTCCAGAACTGCTCAATCTGCATTGGATATCCCTCCTGCACTTTGTTATTCCGAAGACGCCAAAACCAACGATCCTACAAAAAAAAAAACAACAACAATGAACTAAATGTAAAATACACACACACACACACACACACACACAAACCCACCACACACAAACACACACAGGACACCACCACACACCAACACACACCACACACACACACACACACACACACACACACACACACACACACACACTGTCACACACTGTCACACACACTGTCACACACACTGTCACACACACACACAGATTTGACCTCCGATACATACCCCTCTATAAGGCAAAGTCTCAAAGCCAGGTCAAAGGTGGAACAGGACAACTGCACCATATTTATCAAAGCAAACTATCCCATTGATTTCAATAGGACTCCTTTTCTTTGATACAGGTGGTGTCATATTAATGGGTGCAAAGCTTAGGAGCCTTTTGTGGTCTTGGGGCTAGGAGTCCCTGCCACATGGAGCATGCAATGTCACTTTAGTGCCCGAGATATAGGAAGATAAAGTGACTTGTCCAGGGTTATAAAGGAACGTTTCACCGTGGGATTCCAGCCACATTACCACTGAGCGATTCCTACTGCCCTGTACTTTTCCTGTACAACTGCAATGTGCGTTTAAAAAAAAAAAAAAACGTTAAACATTATTAAAAAGTAGAATAGGGCGCCCCCATGTGGCATCTTTGGAGATGTTATTTACAGTACAGAAAGTTTCAGGTGCCATTAACATCAATGTCCTTTCGCATCACGTTCAGCTCCCCATGGATGACGGGAAGATATAATGTTGCTATAAATATCCAGCAGCAGAGATACGTTTAACACAAGTGACATCATTGCTGGGAAAAAAAATGTATTCCTAAATTAAGATTTTCTATTGAAATCACAACCTGTGAAAGCAGCAGTTCCCCATCTCATTTTCTTTTTAAACCCCCTTTTTTGTTACCTAAGATGGGAGGAAGGGGACCCCTGGCTTCAGAGATAGTTACCACTGAAGTTGGCGCGCTCCTGACCCTTCCGGGGAAAAACAAAATGGTGGTTTAAATATCCCACGTTCTGCGGGCCACTCTTTATCCTTTCCTTCTCTCCCACACCTCTCTTTCTCATCTCTTCCCCCTTTACCTTCTCTTTCTGCCCCCCCCACCACTCACTCTACCCCCTCTCTCTCCCTTCCTTACCCCCTCTCCTCTCGCTCCCCCCCCCGAACTCTCTCTCTCACCCCACAACACTCTCTCTCCCACTTTACTCTCCCCCTCCCCTTCCTTTCTCCCTCTCTCTTTAGTCCATCTCCCCCTCTTTACTCCCTCTCTCCCATCCATAACTAACCCCCTACGCCCATATTTCCCCCTCCTTCAGGGACCCCAAGTGGTGCACAGCGTGTGTGTGTGTGGGGGGGGGGGGGGGGGGGGGGGGTTTAAACGTGGGGGATTAAGGGGGGCTCGCTCCTGTGTCCCAAGATTTCTATTGGCGGTCTTGGTTGCGTTGTAATCAGAAAAATATTGACAAATGATATAGCATGTTTTTGTCTCATATAAAAGCAGTTATCGTACTTTGTACAGGGAAAAAATTAGTGGCCTTGGTAAAAAATACTCCCTGATAAAGCATTGTGTGAAACGCGTAGGAGATTTTTTTTTTGTTTTTTGTTTTACCACCTGTCTCCCTGGGCAGTGCGCTGCGTTGTGCGTTTTTTTTGCATTTTTTGTTGCCGCTTGGCCATGGTAAATATGACTGCTTTCTGGAATTTATTCTTCTGCTGATTATTAATTGATTTTTGTGGGGTTAGAACAATATCATATTATGTAGCTCCAGTACCTTGAAGACGAACATTTCTCCTCTAAAAAGTGCCACCGTATTAAAATTTCCATCACATATGTTGGGCCTGGAGCCGGGAGTGGAAGGTTTGTCGCCGAGGGGAGGCCGCGGAGGTCTCGGCTGTCTTTCGTGCTTTCGTTCCGAGGTTGAATGTATCCGGCGCGGTGGAAGAGTCGGTAAAGGGCGGGTGGGCTCCAGCGTTTCCGCCGGGGGACCTAAAAATAAGAACGAAAAATAAACATTTATTCTAAGTAAATCTGTCAGCCTTAAGAGGAAAAGAAAAAAACAGATCTTTTAAAGGGTAAGAACATACAAATTGCCAATACTGGCTCTGAAACCAATAATCTATAAAGGCAAATAGGAAGTAGAGAACTGTGGCAAGTACTGGAAGCTTCCAGATGAGGGCAGTATAGAGCATCGCCCACTCCTTGTCCCTAGCTTTGTTCATCCTGCTAGTATAGGGTGACCAGATTTTCAAAAGTAAAAACCGGGACGCATAAAAAATGATTTTGAAAATAAATGACATCACTTGAAAAAATACATATTACTATGGTATTTGTCTAATAGCATCTCCATTAATGCTGTATTATTGATTTATTCTGCCTTCTTTCTCCTCCTTCCCTCTCCTACCCCACTAACCTCTTCTCAATCTCTCTCCCCCCCTCTCCCCCCTTTCCTCCTCTCGCCTTCTTCTCCTTCTCTCCCCCCCTCTCTTCTCCTCCCCCTCCTCCCTCTCACTTCTCCTTCTTCCTCCCTCCCCCCTCTTTCCCTCCCTCCCCTCCTCCTCCTCCCTCTCTCTTCTTCCTTCTCTCTCCCCTCTCCCACTCTTCCCCCTCGCCCGCCTCTTCTCTCTCTCCCTCTTCTCCTTCCTCCTTCCTCCTCCCTCCTCTCTGCCCGTACTCCCTCCCGTACTCCCTCCCTCGCCCCCACCTCAGCAACAGATCCTCTAGTCTGAGGGAAAGAGAGGATACATGCATACATACATTAAATGACTATATTTTGCGTGTGCAAAATAATTTTTAGCAGTCTAGCATAGGATTAAAAAGCTAATCGTGTTAATATTATATAAAATTATTCTTCTGTTACAGGTATCCGTTATAATAATAATATCAATGTAAATTTTTTTTTCAAAATGAGTGACTTCCAAACAAGTTAATAAATGTAATATAATAAAAACGATTTGATGAGTTGCTTTAGAAAAGGCAAAACAGTAGGTACAAAAATGCACACTTACTGTAATTTTATAACTCAACATTTTTGACTCCTTATATATGTACCTCAACACTCATTATTAGTGTAGCTGAATATTTCAATATCAATATGTTTTTTTAAACTGTAAGTACTTTGTTTTACTAACGTTTAACGTATCCTTTTTTCATTTCAAAACTCTGCTTTGTCTCTGGTCTTGTTTTTTTTTTTAATAGATTCTTGATATGGAATTGTTTGGACGTAACATTTCGAGACACACTTATTTTGTTCCAAAGGCCTAATCATTTGAAGGACAACTCCGGACACAATGTATTGGAACCACCCAGCTTTCAAAAATCATCATTATGGTACAGAGGAAGACACGAAGATTACAGTGGACCAAGGTCTCATATTTCAGTCAAATACATTAGTCTAGGGAGGTTATCCCTAAACATAACCTTTACATTTAAATTCACTGCATTGTTCGCCTTCAACAGATTGCTGGAGGCAGTTACAATATTGAGCAGGATTTCATAATTATTAGGCTCGCTGGCAGCTCTAATAATGATAAGCTCTTTGCAAAATGTCAAGTGGTGAAACCGAAATTAGATAAGTCAAACTCTTCCAAATTAGTCATACACTCAGTTGAAGGAATAACTAAAGTTTCACCCGTAGAGAGAGATGTGGAACATTTTTGCCGAAGTTTTGTGTACCAGGAGAAATTTGCCTATTTTGATCTGTGAACGTCTTTGCAAAAAAAATGTTCCCAAACATTAAAAATCAATACGCAAAGGTCACAGGGTCCTTTATATACAGCCATTTTTGTGAAATGCCGTCACAATTCTGGCAAAATTCTGGGCCACGCGAAGAAAATTTTCTCAAACGCAAAATTAAAAAAAACAAAAAACGGGAAGCAAATTCGAAGACATTCTCACCACTCTATTCACTCGGAAATACACGTAAGGAGAAGGTAACACTGGTTTATTTCTAATAGACGTGGGACCGGGCACATCTAACACTGGAGTATGTTGCTCAGGCAAAAGGTAGCCAGTGCAGCAATGAGTCATTTTAATCATAGGCCTGCAGAGAACGGACCACAGGAAGCAGATGTGTAGACAGAAGCCCAAGGCACGACATTGCTAGTCACAGTGTTCTCGCTGTAAAATAGCAGCACTTGCCAAATTGTTCCTGGCATTTTGCCTTGTTTGACACTACGCAGCTCTCGCAGGGTAGAATGCGTTCGGAAAACAGGCGACTTCCGCCCACCTCACTGTCTAGTACAGCTCCACCTCATGACCTCAACATCTGATAAGCTTTTTTTTTTTTGTGTCACGTGAAATTCTCCTTTAATGTGACAGCCACGAACCGTGGGAAGACCGCGTTCCAGGATGAAAGGTCCATATGGGACCTGAAACGCGGTCTTTCCGCTGTTCGTGGTTGTCACATTAAAGTTGAATTTCATCATGAACTTGTGAGTAGAGGTCTACTTGGTACCTCAATTTTGGAGGAGACCGGCACTTTGAAGACATAGTTAGTCTGTTCGGTAAAGACACAATGTTTTTTTGGTATCACGCGAGACACACAATACGGTACAAATTATACCTGTACAGGTTAACTAATATCCATCCATCCATCCACCCAACCCACCCACCCAATCCACCCACCCACCCATCTATCTATCTATCTATCCATCTATCCATCTATCCATCTATCCATCTATCCATCTATCCATCTATCCATCTATCCATCTATCCATCTATCCATCTATCCATCCATCCATCCATCCATCCATCCACCCATCTATCTATCTAGTTTAGGTATTTTTCCGTACATAGGTTCAGCTGTTACACGGTTGATAAGCAACAATAAAGTTTAAGAATGAAAACATTGTTTAATTAGAATTGTTAAGTGTAACCATTTTAAGTGTCTTTGATCTTAATAGCCTGTAAAGGTTTTAAGAAGTGTAAAAATAGCTGACCTGTGTGGAAAGAACCGAGACGCCGTAGAAGAACACCTCATGAAACATGAGTGGAGAGCTCAAACAGACTAAGAGACCGAAGTGAAACTCTACGGGGACGAAGACAGACAGAGACCGTTGACTAAAGAGGATAACCATTGGAAATGAGACGAGCAAAACACGGCAGGACTAAACAAATGGAAGGGTCGGAAGGGAGTAATCAGCAAGCTGTAATCAAAGTGGGAGCATGGCATAGGAAATGTGTGTTACAGCTGTGAGTGCTGCAATGCAAGATATTGGGGATATGAGTTAAACACGTCAAATAAATACACGAAATGCTGTCGTGTTGGAAAGGTTTCACTCGACCAACTGTTTGGGACACCTACTCTATTACGAGAGCTACTTAAAAGGGATACAAACAAAGCAAATAACTACAGAAAACGTATATAATAATAATAATAATAGCATGTTTTTGTATAGCGCTGCTAGTTATACGTAGCGCTTTACAGAGACATTTTGCAGACACAGGTCCCTGCCCCGTGGAGCTTACAATCTATGTTTTTGGTGCCTGAGGCACAGGGAGATAAAGTGACTTGCCCAAGGTCACAAGGAGCCGACACCGGGAATTGAACCAGGCTCCCCTGCTTCAAACTCTCAGTGACAGTCAGTGTCTTTTACTCACTGAGGCACTCTCTCTCCCTATATGAGAGTATAACTTAGCAATGTCGTTTGCCTCAATGGGCGCTGAGATTATATCGCTGCCTGGACATGGCCATATTGTTTTCAAGAGAGGCAGCAGGAGGGCAGGAGAGACAGCAAGGAGTGGAGGAGTCAGAGAGAGACAGCAAGCAGGGGAGGAGACAAACACAGCAAGGATGAAACGAGAGGGAGAAAGGAGAGAAGGAGACAGATGGATGACGAGGAGGTGGGAAGGAAGGTGGGAAGGAAGTGCAATGTGCACATGGGGCAGGAGGGAGTGCAAAGAGAGGGGAGGAGAGAAGGAGGAAACAGAGAAACAGCAAGTGGAGGAGACAGAGGAGATGAGTAGGAGAGGAGGGAGTGTAGTGTGCACAGAGAGGAGCAGACACAGTAAGGCGGGGAGGAGAGAGAGCAAAGAGGGGAGGAGAGGAGGAAACAGAGAAACAGCAAGTGGAGGAGACACATGAGATGAGTAGGAGAGACGGGAGTGTAGTGTGCACTTAGAGGAGCAGACACAGTAAGGCGGGGAGGAGAGAGTGCAAATGGGAGCATGGGGCATGATGGAGGACAGAGTAAGGTGGTGAACAGGGGACAAGAGACATCGTGGCATTACAGGGAGAGGTAAAAACAAAATTTTAATTAATAACCTTTAAGATCTGCCAGATTGGCGCATGTTACACCGGGTACAGCTAGTTCATGGGAAAACCCTTGTCATGACAATTCAAATCCCTTTGGATTTCAGGGGTCGGTCGGGGAGGATTGCTTTGGCTTTGTTCAGTGGATATAGGTCCATATTTACTAAAGTAGTGCTAAGCCTTAAGACACCTTCCGTTATCCCTAGAAACCTTATGACCCATTCAAATGAATGGACTGTAAGGTGTGTTCTGGTGCCGGATGGTGTATTATGGCATAGCCCCACTTATGAACGATTTCTTCCTGAAATGTGGCAATGCAAGATGTTGATATTGGTTATACATGCATGTTATAGCATATATTAATAGAAGGCTACACATATGAATGAAATGTTACTGACTTAATCAAGTAACCACTGTAAAGCAGACATTGGAATTCTTATTGGTTTGGCATGTGGATCTGGAAGGAGATACCAGGGATTTATATCACCAGGGTGGCACAGGAGGGAACCTGTAATGCTTTTATTCATTACTAGTAAGTAACATAACAAATGTAGGGTACAAAGGGCACCGCGGCTCAGAAGCCTGAATAAATCTCCAGAATAAGTGGACAACCACCGCGCCCAACCCAAGTGGGCCGGTCCTGGACAAAAATACAGTCAGCCTTAACATTCCTTTAAAGGGAGGTACTATCAAATGGACACCAATCTGACCAAATCAAATGAGCATGAAAGAAAAACGATTCCACAAATGTATTATGTATTCCACCCTCACTCAATTGCCCCCTTAATACAGCCTGGGCTGCCCAGGCCTTGACAGCATCAACTCCTAATTTTGGCGTACGTGATCAAGACCACCTACGGACCAACCATCGCGAAGGATAGATTCCCGAGAGTGATATTTATTTGCATTTTGCCCTTGAGAAAACTATGAGAGTGTGCAAACTCTACAATGACATAAACCCACGCTCATTAAATAGTCCACCCACTCGTGGATTGAGTCCATAGACTTACATGATCATGACTCATGTGAGACCTTATCGTTAGGCAGTTTATTCCAGTAGCACCGCGAGCTTTCCATGAACTCCCACGAACTGGGAACCCTTAATTGATTTCTGATCGTACCAACACACCTGCAGTACTGTAGTATGTATTCCACTTCTGTCATAAATATATACTTACTAGCTTATATACCCGGCGTTGCCCGGGATTGCATGTCCACGTGTACTGACCCAGTCGTGACGCAGGATGGAGCTGCCAGGACTTCAAACCTGCACAGGTAAGTAATGTGTGTGTGTGTTGCTGCTCCTCCTGCCCCCGGTCCCCGTGGCTGGCTGCCGTGTTCCTTCCCCTCCCCCCCCCCCCCCCCCCCGGTCCCCGGCGCTCCCGCTGCCCAAGCGGGGCAGCAGGTGGTAGCGGGGGATGTTTCTCCCCCCCCCCCCCAGTCCCCGTGGCTGGCTGCCGTGTTCCTTCCCCCAACCCCCCACGGTCCCTGGTGCTCCCGCTGCCCACGCGGGGCGGGTGGTGGTAGCAGGGGGTGTTCCTTCCCCCCACCCCCGGTCCCTGTGGCTGGCTGCTGTGTTCCTCCCCCCCACCCCCTGGTCCCCCGCTCTCCCCTTTCACCTGATGTCGACTGAGTGGGGAGAGTACCTTCAACGATTTGAAGAAGCTTGTTTCCCGAACGCCAACGCTCCCATACGCAAACGCTTCGCCAACCCACAAACAATTTTTTACTTTTATATATATAGATAGGTGTAATTATGGAATCATTTGCTCTTTTCTTGATGTTTTGAATACAAATGATAGCTCTGTAGTTTAACCAAAGTTACAAAAAAAATACAGTGTTCGGGAGCACTCAGATTCCTTTCTGACATGTCTTTTTTTAATTGCCCAGCTGCCGTAGGTCCAATGTCCTTCAAACATTTTGTAACACAAGACGTTGATATCTTCAGTAGAACCCAATACATATGATTGAAATGGGTGGGTGTTTGCATGTGAATTTTTAACACAAAGTGGTTCAAGACAAATATTTCTTACCGACTTCAAGTATCTTATTATATTCACACATTCGATCGCTCGCTACGAACCCTTCCCCTGTATCAGGTACTGCTACACAATTCAGATCATTTGTAGCGGATCGATTACAAAAAAAAAAGTGCAAATGGGGTATGGATGATGCTGTTATCAAATGATTAATGGGATGTGGATGCCCTTGAAAGAAATCTATCTGAATATATGTCTGGGAAAAGTGCTGGTACACTTACATCCAATCCTGCTGTCTAAAAAAAAAAAGCCAGTGACAGCATATTTTCTATACCAAAAGGCTAGGTTAATGTAATAAAGATTAGCACATTTGATAAAATCAAATGTTGGCAGCACACTGATAAAGTGATCTAAAGAAATCTTCTGTATTGCAGTATTTAGCATTTCCAATGGCACCCACCGTGCTACACCCTCCCCCCCTTATCCCCAACAACCTCCCCTCCCCCTGCCCCCTAACACATACAGTAAAGTAATGGGCAAAATTGTTCTCACTATGAAGGTCATTTGTCATATGGAAACCATACCCTACATACCAGATAGGGCGATCGTTCAATAACCTCATTTATTTCTGCATAGGCAACAATCTCCCTCACAAATAAAACGGATGTCGTAACCCCTCTATTGGGGCCAGATTCAATAAAGTCCAAAGAGTATCCAAAGGCAAAATGTTATCGCCATAACATAAGTGAGGGTAGCTTCGCTGTGTTCAATATTGAAATGATCACGCGGCAGAAGCAGTAACGGCAGGGGGGCGAAGTGGCTCTGAACAGGGCAGAGAGGAAGTGTTGCCCAAAGTAAGTTATGGTGAGTCCAAAAGGGGCAAAACCCTCCACGCCGCAGCAAATGAAATAAAAGGCAGAGAACATTCCCACGTCTCAGGCTGTGCTGGAAATGCAGTGTAATACAGCGGGTATAAGCTTATAGGGGTCAATGATACAATGGGTAAGAAGCAAAAAGTGACGCACGGAGAGCTCCTTAGCATGTTATTTCCCAGAATCCCTGGCTGCAGTGGAAGCAGTGCATGCTAAGAGATAATGGGGAAAGGCAGGGCTGTGGCTCGCCTGGACATCTGAATGTGCTCTGCAGTTGCATTTTTATGCAGTTGCAAATACACAAAGGTATAACGTATATTAGCATTGTTCGCCAAAATAAGTATGCACAGAGAGAGAGAGAGAGAGAGAGAGACCAGGCAATGGTGCTATATGGGATATATAGGGCTCCCAGGTTCAGGTTACTAGGCAGTTTCTATCCTATTTACACCAGAAAGTACAGGCACAGGGCACATGTGCTCCATGCCACAGCTTCACAGTTGCTGAAACTGGTGGATGAGAAATCCAGGCCAGAGTTGGCTGTTGCTCTGGTTTCCCTCACCTGCTCTGCTGACTGGGAAAGCAGGTATTTAAGGCTGATTCCCTGCTGTTTCTATCTCTTTCCAAGAGCCCGGAGTCTCAGGAGACAGAAAGGGTGAGAACCTTCTCCCCAAATGTTAAACTTCTTTCTTATGTGTAGTTTTAAACGCGGTTATGTTGTTGGAAAGCGGATAAGCCGCCCAACGTTAGCAGGGGAAATCCTATGTTTAGTTAGTGCTCAGTCGAGCAGGTCTTTATTTTCTATTTTCATTGAAAGTGTTGCAGTCCCACTGCCTAGAACTAATAAAGCAGACCGAGGCCAGAGGATCCCAACATTGGGGTACGTGGTCCTCTATCTGGTTACCCAGAATGACCATGTTATGGCGAGCCTGGACAGACGGCAGAGCAACCTGAGGGAGCCGTATGCCACAATATATATATATACATATATACATATATAACATTACAGTTACTTTGTTCCCACATCAATTCTTCTGACTTAAATGATCAAATTTCGAATTAGTAATTTTCTCCTCTCCCTTTTGATATTCTCTCATAGGCAACAACAAAAAAAAGGTGTTTTTATTTAAAGACAGCACAAGATAACGACAAAAAAACAAACAAACAGTGAAACGAGTGAGGATACATGCAACTGCCCCATGTCTGCAAAGGGTAGCGATTGAGCAGGACTTTACAGCAGGAACCATGTCCCGTGACACAAAAGATAGCTTCAATTGGAAAAAGGATCAATACACAAGCAGAAGGAAGTGTGTGGGAGAAACAGAAAGGGTTAAAAAAAAAAAAAGCAGCAATAAAAGTCTTCGGGCTATGTGTGCCAATACTCGTAGCCTGGGAATAAAATGCCAGAACTAATTGCAATAATGACAAGGGATGATTTTGTGGAGTCATGGAACACTGAGAATCGGGACTGGGACACCGTTCTAACCGGGTTACGCTCTACTTAGAAAGGACGGCGAAGGAAGGAAGGGAGGAGGAGTCGCCCTTTATGTGAAGAAAAGTCATGAAAGTTACTTGAGCAGAAATTACTAGAGCAAGACTGTTGTCACTTTTTCCGTTAGTGGCTTGTAACTGTTGAGATCGTCATTTATACTAAGGTGATACAGCTCAACCCCGTTATAGCGCGATCCGTTACAACGCGGATCCGCTTATATCGCGGTGCAAGCGTGGCTCCCAATTTTCGTATTTATGAATACTTTACAACACGGTTATTGGGGTCTTAAATACTTTGTTGTACAATGCATACAATTGTACATTATTTCTAACGCGATCCGCTTATAACGCGATGTGATTCTTTGGACCCCGAGCACAGCGTTATAAGGGGGTTCCGCTGTATATAGACCTGCAGGACAAAAAAAAAAAGGAATTGGACAGGGTCATCATAGAGGACATCACGAAGATGGCAGCTGACTGGCTGAAGACAGGAGAAGTTCCTACCAGTGGGAGCAACATCCCTTCTCCCTGAGCATCGGGGAGACGGAGGCAATATGTAGACCTTACGGAGGTTCAGGGTCCGCACTACTGATTTACAGCCTAAAAATTATCAGCAAATACTGGAGGGCCTTAATATGTACAGCGTTGATGAGATAAAAGGAGAGGGACGTGAAAAGAAACTTTCAAATATATCTTCCCACGGAGACGGGGAGCCGGTGTAAAGAGCTGCTGACTTCCGTTCCACGGACTATTCTGGTCGTAGCATAGCACATCTACGGGGATAGTCATCCAAGGTTTTTGCCGGAGACACCAAAGCGAGGTCCGTAGTGGATGCGGGTGGGAGATTTTATGTCGCTATAGTTGAAATCGCATCCTTGGACGGCTGCAGTACCCAAAACGGACAGAGAGTGGAAGCTGCCCGGGGAAGGCTGCGTCCATGCTGCCGAAGACCGCGCCGTGGCGTGCACGTGCGTGACGTCACCCGCGTTTAGCGGGAGCGTTTTATGGCCAAGGTAGACACGACGTGGGGTGTGTGTCTAGGGGGGGGGGGGGGCGCGTCTATGATGTCATGGAGCTGGCTCGCCCTCATTGGGCGAACCGCTCACATGACCTAGCCGCCTAGCCAAGGAATCAGTTTGACTTCTTTTATTATAACTAGTCAAAGCTATTAGGGGTTAGATCTCCAGATATACATGCAGATACAGAGAAAAAGGGGTTCCAGCGTAGATATCACAATCTACGTGCTGTGATGGGAAGCAAATAAAATGTAGGAGCACACGCATGTGCATTAAGGATGTAGGAACCTAGTAGAGAGATCAAATGTGTTTGGTGTGAGCTGGGGTAGTCTTCTTACCTCTGACTTTTTGCAACACCAATTAAAAATAGGTAAACCTTCACGCACCACATTTTTTGCCCAATGGCAAGCATGGTATTAGTATGTCCCAAAATTACTTGTCAGTGTACAGTAATCTGCCATAATGATCTAAGCACATACTGACCAAATGAAATATTTATAATGGCGGACACACTCACCGTAGATTTTCTGAATCCCTTGCAAGTCATCTTGGGGAAGTTTAAAGTTATGGGTTTCCATGTACTGGTAGAAAGGGGCCATAATGGCACTGGGATCATTCGAGTGTTCCAATCCCAAAGCATGGCCAAGCTCATGGACAGCTACTAGAAAAAGATCATTACCTGCGGAGAGGAAAAGGTGTACACTGTAAGCACAGGGGACAATCATTTGCATACTATTACAGTACACGGTTGATGGACTGGTTCATTGTAAACTCCATTCACATTATATCCCATATTTACTAAGACACCCTATAGCGGCTATAGGGTAAGTTACCCATCCACTTGAAAAAAATGTCCGACTGTATGCAATAGCACGACTTAAAGCTGCAGTTCAGTCAATATCCTGCATGTGTGTTTTTTTTAATAAATCAGTTCTGTAGTAAGAAAAAATACTTTTAGCATTTTCTGTTTTTAAAAAAACAACTTTGAAAGACCAATTTTCTTGTATTCTATTTTAACAAGCATTTATTAAGGCACTGCCCCTTCATGTCCTGTCACAAGCCCTGGCACACCCCTTTGTCAGCCCTGTCCTCCCTCTAGCACATGTCAGTGCAGGAGTGCTCATGAATATTCATGAGCTTCCACTGAGAGACAAGCAGAATATAAACAGATCCCTTCACTAATTATGTCACCAAATTTCGACCTATCAATACATGGAGAACGAATTGACCTGCAGCTATACAGTTCTTTAGGTAATTAGAGATTGCACACATGAAACTATTGAAGTAAAAAAATAAATTAAAAAAACAAACAAAAAAAAAGACTGAACTGCAGCTTTAATAAATATTGGCCAGCATTCATTTTTCCATGTTATTCTTTGTGTGTAAGTGTTGTTTTTATTATTTTCAGATTTTGGAACCCTTTTCCATGGCATATTTTTCTTTAAATTACAGGCAATCTGTGCGATATGCAAATGTAGTCATGTAAATGAACACATTTTGCAAGAGAGCCATAGCGTAATCTCTCTTTCCTTATAACATTAACACAGGTTTAACAAGTACACATTGTGCTATTTGTCACAAACATACCACTTTTACTCTAAACACTGCATGGAAATTCGTTTTTTTTTTTCCAGTAGCGACTGTGGCGTATATGACTCAAATTGAAAAGGGTGAAAAGGTGTGGCCCCATTTTGGGAACTACTAGTTAATGTGAGGGGTTAATAGCCTAAGAGGGTTAAATAAGTGGGCTCATATGGTATTGGGTGACATTGGCAGAAACTAAGCCATTCCTAATTTCTTCCTGGTGGTAGTGATGTCACCAATACAGTACATATACTGAGAAGGTTCCTGGAGGAGTAACAGTGGGGGGGAGCCTCACTGTATATAGCATACCGAATACATAAGTAGGTAAGAAGGATCTGTCCCATTTATTATGTTGTAGGTAGGGAAAGATTCCCTTTAGAGAGAATCCACATATGGCCAATGTGAACACAGTAGTTCACAGCAGAGGAGTTAAATACCCTACAGAGATCCCTATGAGAGGGAGTGCAGGGTGTGACAAGACCAGCTCTACAAGCTGGTCCATAGCGGCCTCAGTACCAGCGTGCCTAGAAGTGGCAGTTAGAATACAGAAGCGGGACATGGATCCATTGACAGCATTGAGTCAGCCAGGGCCCGAAAACGGGCTCATAGTGTCAGAGCATGGTGGACGTTATGCAGAACGGGGACAGGTCAGTTCATCCACGCCAAGCGGTGTATGCGAACAGTATGTGCTGCAGGTGTGCTTCCCAGTCTCTCCCTTCAGCCTCCACAAATGCCTGCAGCAGGTGTTTCAGGGTGCCATTGAACCGCTCGCACAGTCTGATAGTTTGAGGATGGTATGGGGGCCGTGCAGAGTGGGGTCACCCCGCACACAGCCCAGAGACTTTGGAGCAGCTTACTCTTGAACTGTGCTCCCTGGTCAGTCAGGGATCTCACTAGGGAAACCTGCCCTAGTAAAAATAATGATCAGCACCTCCGCCATCTTCTGGGTGTCAATGGAGGAAAGAGCCACTGCTTCCGGGTACCTGGTCGCAATGTCCATGACTGATAAATTATACCTTTTCCTCGACCTACTGGGCATCATCAGGGGTCCAATGATGTCCACCACTACCTGCTGGAATGGTTCCCCGATCACCAGTAGCAGCCTCAGGGGGGCCTTCGCCTGATCAACATGCCGGCCTACTCGCTGGCAGGCATCACAGGTGTTGCAGAACGCAGATGTCTCCTGTGATACCCCAGGACAGAAAAAATGATGGGTCAGCCTGGATCTCGTATGGGTAATGCCCTGGAGCCCAGCTAGCGGGATCGTGTGCGCTAACCGCACCAACTGCACCCAAAACATACTGGGGTACCACAAGCTGACATTTGGCCGTCCATGGTCTCTCCAGAATTGCCGGGTCGTGTTCCCGGTATGAATTCATGGTGCCACAGGATCCGCCTGGTGGTCATAAAGTCATCAGCCAAGGCGGCTGCTAGCCTCGCTCTGGATGGCTTACAGTCGGTGATCCATTCCTGCACCTCAGGCAGGCATTTCAGCATGAACTGCCCTTTTACTATCAAGTCATGGGAGGTCTTCAATTTGGTCACCTCACACTCGGCAATCCACCGTTTAGACTGGTGCTCTAGCCGAGACATAAATTCAGCTGCACAGTTTTTACTCTGTTACAGAATTTACAGAAAGCAGTAGTACAGCATCCAGGTCCTATAGATCAATGCATTTGAACAGAGACACAGGTAGTGCAGCTACATCCCACTCCTGTCCTCAGCCCTGATATAGACCTACTAGCCAAGTGAATTCTACCAGCGCACAGGGAGCTGGGAAATTAGCCATGGTGCTCCAGGTCCACTGTAAACCCAGGACTGGCTCAGACAAACACCGTCTGTATATAAAGAAGGGGTTTTTCTTTCATGTTACACCATGGCACAACCTTTTTATACCGGGGCACGTGGAAAAGAGTGTCTCGTGATTTTTCTTTAACATCTGTAATGTTAAAGGTCAAGAAACATCATTCTAGTCTGATTTATATAATGAATTTAATGTCTTACCATCATGATTTGAGTTCCCTAAAGTCCATGGCTCATCGGAATCAAAATGAGTATCGCCTCCTATCCCTGGTCCGGGAAAGTAGGCATGTGCTAAGAATCCACCTTCTCCGTCAAACGGAGAGCTATCTCCATGAAAACCAGAAGCAAAGAATATCATGATATCGGCTTCTTTCCTTTCATTTTTGATCTCGTGGTAGGGGACCTCTTCGAAGGTCAACGGGGTGACCTTCTGCCATACGTCGAACGCCTGGCGGATGGCTTTTCTTGTGTCAAGCTCTCCGACTTTAGGTGTATAGTTGTGTATGCTGAAAAGAAATAAATGGTCGGCATTAAAATAAAGCACAAGCATAATAACAGGCCACATTTACACAGTGCAGTGTAATGGAGGTAATTATGATCTAAATGTAGCTTAGGTTGAACTTGATGGACGTTTGTCTTTTTTGAACCTCCATATACTATGTAACTATGATATTTACAATTCTAAAGGTGAATTAATTAACAATATTTTGCATACCAGAGATGGTCTATATAATACATCATTTCATTTGATGATACTGATACATATCTGACCTTTTCATTTTAGTTGCTTTCCCCCATTTGTTCCTCTAATGTCTTTGGATCTCCGAATCAAGGTCTTTTGCGGGATAAACTGATGCAAAGTTAGGTATTTTTATCTTCTCATCAATGTATTAGTGTGTATTATAGCGTGTCTGAGATCAGATGCATTGTGAGGAACCCCAACCCTCTCTAACACCGTCTGAGATCAGATGCATTGTAAGGAACCCCAACCCTCTCTAATAGCGCGTCTGAGATCAGATGCATTGTATGGAACCCCAACCCTCTCTAATAGCGCGTCTGAGATCCGATGCATTGTAAGGAACCCCAACCCTCTCTAATAGCGCGTCTGAGATCAGATGCATTGTAAGGAACCCCAACCCTCTCTAATAGCGCGTCTGAGATCAGATGCATTGTAAGGAACCCCAACCCTCTCTAATAGCGCGTCTGAGATCAGATGCATTGTAAGGAACCCCAACCCTCTCTAATAGCGCGTCTGAGGTCAGATGCATTGTAAGGAACCCCAACCCTCTCTAATAGCGCGCCTGAGATCAGATGCATTGTAAGGAACCCCAGCCCTCTCTAATAGCGCGTCTGAGATCAGATGCATTATAAATTCTTCTGTTTTTGGTACAATTTTCAAATGATCTGAAAATTGCAGGGAACCCTTTAGGGATGCCAGGGGGAACCCTGGTTGAAAAACCCTGAATTAGGGCATCATTTTAAATGTATTGCCGCATAGTGGTACAAAAACACAAATTTCGGGAGCAACTGCCCCCTTCCTCAGGTGTGCAATATTTATCAACCAGTTTGGCCCTAGTTTTGCAGCTCACATACTCTGATAAAACGACGACTATGTTCAGGATTTCAGTATCGCTAGTCTCGTAACCAAAGAGATGTTTACAACAAAAAAACAAAAATGCCCAAAGCTACTTCCAATGTGACGAAAATACACAGTGCAATACTTATATATCTCTTGTAAAAGGGTCATTTAGTTTAACCCTTTGGCCAAAGCGTCTTAAGCCTGCTGCCACTTGCAAGGCATGACCGTAGCATGTCCTAACACTCACCTGGGTTAAAATTCTTATTTACCTGTATAATTACAGGAAGAATGATCACATTGGATCTGTTGTAACCTGGCAAAATGAAACTGACCTGCCAACTTGGAGGAATTGGTGGAATTCCTTACCCATGGAGACTGTGATGGCAGATACAATAGATTTGTTCAAAAAAAAGGTTGGACATCTTTTTAGATGGAAAGGTATACAGGGATATACCAAATAAGTAAACATGGGAAGGATGCTGATCCAGGGATTAATCCGACTGCCAATTCGTGGAGTCAGGAAGGAATTAATTTCCCCCCTTATGAGATATCATTGGATGATATGACACTGGGGTTTTTTGTTTGCCTTCCTCTGGATCAATAAGTAAGTATAGATATAGGATAAAGTATCTGTTGTCTAAATTTAGCATAGGTTGAACTTGATGGACATACGTCTTTTTTCAACCTCATCTACTATGTAACTATGCAACTATGTAACTATGCAACTTGGAAAGTGGGGTGGGGCAAGTTTAAACCTTGGGTGGGGTGGGGTGGGGTGGGGTGGGGTTGGGGGGGGCACTACTCTCCCATAAGCAACTGAGATCAGCTGGTATTGCACTGTGTATTTCTGTCACATTGGAAGTAGCTTTGGGCATTTTTGTTTTTTGTTGTATACATTTAACCACGCCCACTAGCACTCCTTTTGACACTTATATGCATATATATATATATATATATATATATATTATGTGGTAATGGTTTGGGTTTCTCAGAGCTTGTTGGGAATCTGCGTATTTTATTAACCAAAGAGATGTTACAAAGATTGTACAAACTCTCTGAAACAGTTACAACCTACTTTCTGTTTTATTGTGGGGATAACATTGTTGGTTGTCTATGTTTTGTGCCGTTGTTTTTATAATAATGATGAAATCATCATTAAACAGGGAAACAGACGTGGCTGATAAGCTTGGCCCAGAAGCAAAACAGCAAATGTATTCTTCAGATGATACAAATAACGTTGACTGTTACTTTAAGTGTGTAGGGAAGCTGATTACACGGAAGTTTTTTTTTAATTTGAATTATTTATTTTTTTACCTCCTACGTGGGATTGACACTTTAAATAAACCTGGTGGTAGCAATGTCAGCAGATCTCAAAACCTAATTAGTGTTTTTTAAATATATCCATTGTGGCTCCACGGGGTTTTTCCTGCTCTTGTTCTAACTGGTTTCTTTGCCCTCCCTCCGTTTCCTGTAACAACTGTAAATAAATAATTCTTTAGACAGTGAAACGATTATGGATTCACTGACACATTTCAATCTATCCTAAACGCTGCTGCGAGAATCACTTTACTCTCTCCTAAATCTGTTCCAGCTTTTATCCTGCTGAAATTCTTCTACTTGCTTCCTATTAAATCCCGTATTACTTACTGTATGTACAAAATTCTCCTCTCTTAAGGCTATACATTCTTGTGCTCCTCCTTACATCTCACCCTAATATGTCACTATACCCTCCTCTGCTCTTCCTTATCTCCCCCTAATCTTTCACTATACCCTCCTCTGCTCCTCCTTATTTCTCACCCTAATATCTCACTATACCCTCCTCGGCTCCTCCTTATCTCCCCCTAATCTTTCACTATGCCCTCCTCTGCTCCTCCTTACATCTCACCCTAATATGTCACTATACCCTCCTCTGCTCCTCCTTATCTCACTCTAATCTTTCACTATACCCTCCTCTGCTCCTCCTTATATCTCACCCTAATATCTCACTATACCCTCCTCTGCTCCTCCTCACATCTCACCCTAATATCTCACTATACCCTCCTCTGCTCCTCCTTACATCTAACCCTAATATCTCACTATTCCCTCCTCTGTCCCTCCTTACATCTCCCCCTAATATCTCACTGTACCCTCCTCTGCCCCTCCTTATCTCCCCCTAATCTCTCACTATACCCTCCTCTGCTCCTCCTTACATCTCACCATCCTATATATCTCACTATACTCCTCTGCCCTCCTTACTCCTCCTATCGCTCCTCTGCCCCTCCTGACTCTCTCACGCTATCTCTCACTATACCCTCCTCTGCTCCTCCTTACATCTCACCCACCCTAATATCTCACTATACCCTCCTCCTGCTACTCTTCCTTAACAATCTCACCCTAATCTCTCACTATACCCTCCTCTGCTCCTCCTTACATCTCACCCTAATCTCTCACTATACCCTCCTCTCTCCTCCTTACATCTCACCATCCTATATATCTCACTATAATGTACCCTCCACCTCCTCTGCTCCTCTGCCCCTCCTGACATCTTCGACGCTATCTCTCACTATAACCCTCCTCTGCTACTCCTTAAATCTCATCCTAATATCTCACTATACTCTCCTCTGCTCCTCCTTACATCTCAGCCTTATTTTCTCGCTATGCACCATCCGACACTTGCGTTCTGCTCAAGGATGTCTTCTGTCTACTCCCTCTTGTATCTAAAGCCCTCTCCCACCTTAAACCTTTTCTCACTGACTGCCCCGCACCTCTGGAATGCCCTTCCCTTCAATACCCGACTAGCCCCCTCGCTATCCACCTTTAAGGCCCATCTTAAAACACACCTCTTTAATGACGCATCAGGGTAGCTCCATTGACCGATACTAAAGTATATACCTCATATGCATTTACCTTGGCCCCTTGCAGATGCTCTTCCCCTAATACCCTCCCACTGCCTCTGTAAGCTCTCCCCACTTATCACTTAGACTGTAAGCTCTTCGGGGCAGGGACTCCTTTTCCTAATGTTACTTTTTAACGCTGATTCCTATTATGTCAGGTGTTACTGCTGTAAAGCGCTATGTACAGCACATGGATGGTGCTATATAAAGACATACATACATACATACATTTCAGAACATACCTGTAAGTGATGTGCTTCTGCCGCCATTTTTGTCCCGTTAGCGCATACCGCTTATTCCTTCTTCTATGGCTTAAATGAGGATGGTCAGGAACGCCACAGCGCGGCCTTTTCATCCACCTATGTGATAATTGTCCAACTTATTAATGGAATTAAGCGATTAGGGAATTGCTATGGTGATCGTTAATCAAGGCTCCAGTTTTTCCACCACCAAGGGAACGGGAACCCGAGGTATCAAAGAAAGAAAATACTATTACCTTCAAAGGCAAAACGCGTCGGATAAAACTGCTGACGATTGTTTCCTGTTGTAAATAACTCTTTAATTAATGACCACCATGATGCAAAAAAAGACACTGAGGATGTAACCCCCAGAGTGTCCTTATGACATTTCCTGACTATGCAGGGTAGGGCAACTCCAATCCTCACGGGCCACCAACAGGCCAGGTATTAGCGATACCTCTGCTTCAGCACAGGTGGCTCAATCAGTGGCTCAGTCAACAACTGTCACGGACTGAGCCATTGATTGAGCCGCCTGTGCTGAAGCAGGGATATCCCCAATACCTGGCTGCTTGGGGGCCCTCGTAGATCACCACTGGCCTAATGGCTCTTATGACATTCAGTGGATGTCATGTGAATATTACTCTTTATCTAGAGGAAGCCACCCGGCTTCTGGTGGTGGCCACGTGATCGCAACCCAATTACGTGGCGGCTACCACACTCGGCGGCCCTCGGATGCTGCCTGTCTCTCACCGGTGAAAAGGAAAAAGTCAACTGTAGCGCTATGTTTGAACAGCAACACATCATAACCCATTGTTAGAAACGCATTGTTCTTGGTCAACATCCACTCAAACTACGACACATTTGTTGCATGTCGTGATACCTCTTAGTCGATCATCATGAAAGTTCTTCATACACGAAATTATAGTACACAACAGTTTTTAAAACGTCAGAGAAAGGTCACCAGGAAATATCTGAATCTGCCTCCCACTCTTTTACTGCCCATTTATAATACTCAAGAAATGAAATACTGCAACAACGATACCATTACATGCAGTCCTCGTTTTACAACGCTTCGCTTTACAACGAATGGCTTATCCAACGCTATGCAATGCATACCTATGTTCATTTTTACAACGCCAAAACGGCTTATCCAACGCTCTTAGAACGCTTTGCAAAGTTGTTTATGTGTATATAATATATATATATATATATACTAGCTGAGAGACCCGGCGTTGCCCGGGATGTAAATGCGTAATAGGTAGTATTATTTATAAATCGTGGAACAATAGGTGAGTATTTGTTGTAAAGGTTGGATAATAATGTTGAAAAGAAAGATGGAATAAAATATAATACGATGTTGTTTAAAAATGGTTTATTGTAACCACACCACAGTACAATGTATATTTTGGTGCCATAAGTGATGTAAAAATGCCCCCCCCCCCCCCAATTCAACTGAATCTGCTCAGAAAATCTCAGTCTGCTCCAGACGGGGAGGAGTCAACCCGTGGCTGATACTTCCTGACCAATCCCCTGCCATGTCTCAGAGCTTTTACTTAATTCAAACCAATCCCCTGCCCTGTCTCAGCTGTTCTGAAAGCTGATTGGCTGGAAATAAACAGATTGGAAAATGCATTTTGCAAGCTGCTGAAATTCAGGACATTACTGATTGGATAATGCCCGGAATTTTAACCAATCAGAGAGCAGGGATTTCAATAATGCCCGGAATTTTACTGCTTTAGCCTATAATACTGTATATATCCCTTACCTTAGCTCTGCTGGTCTGCTTCCTGATCTGAGAAAGACATCCCCAATTAGTGATTGCAGGGAGCAGCCTGAGAACCTTATAAGAGGACCTATTTAATTCCTTAAGTGCATGCCTGCTCTTCTAAAGATGGAAATGTAATAAAAAATTGATTAAAATAACATGTTACTTAGTTCCTCGTGTGTTTCTTTTCTCTTTACCATGTCAGCAGCCATCAACTTCGAGATCATATTTATAATACCCGGTGCAATTTTTCTGAAAGTGTAATTACCGCTATTTTCCTTATTTGAAATAACATCAATGTGTAAAAACACCTCAGTAATAAATTCCACGTGAGTAACAAAATAGCAGAGGGTAAAAGCTTCCTTTCCTATTGTGTGATTTAGCTGCGCTTATTGTATTATTATAATTCCCTGTACTGTATTCTTTGTGAAGCGCTGAGTACACTTTTGGCGCTATATAAATAAAGATATACATACGTACATACATCATGTACAGTAATCACACACTGGGTTCCCAGGACCTTCTTACTCGCTAACATTTGCTTTTAAAGGTTTATATAATATATTCCGTAACTACAATATATATTCAGAATATATTCTAACAGTTTAACATTAATTTATCACAGAGGGAATAGTAATTCTATTGTGATGGAATTCTGTAAGCGCTGCACCTCCCCCCCAACCCCCCAGAAAATCTCGGGGCGCACCCCTGGTTTATACGATGCTAATTTTATTTTGCCTCTCAGAGAAGACTTCAAACCTGAGTGTGTTGGAGAACACAAGTACCTTTTTGTACTAATCAATAACTGTTAGGCCGCGCGTTTAGTGCCCTCGACCGCGACGCATGACGTCACCCATCGCTGCTAGCGAAAGTTGTATTTCGCTTTTGCGGCGGCGTCGCGGGTGACCCGGGCATTGATTGGTTCAGGGGCTGTCACGTGAGGCAACAGCCCCTGAAAAATCAAATATTCGCGGTTGCAAAAAAAATCGCGTCGCCACGTCGCTGTCGCGCTTACTATAAGCGCATGCGGCGGCGGCGGCGACGACAATGCATTTGTTTTCGGGCGACGTCGCGTCGTCGTCACTATAAGCGCGGCCTTAGGCTGGGGAAATGATGCTGCAGACCATGTACTGAGTGATCAAACTGCCTTAAGCTGGAGGGGGCGCGGGTGGGTGGACCAGCTCCATGACGCCCCCAGGCACGCCCCCACCATGGCCAGAAAAAGCCCCCGCTTCACGTGGGTCACTTCCCAGCCTCCGCGCAGGCGAAGGCACTATGGCTCCAGCCTTAGAAATGAAATGTATGGGTGAATTGCTCTGTCTATTACAGTACATTAGTCAGGGTGTAGATATTTCACAATAACTGGGCTCTCTCTCAGACAAAATTAGCACATAATCCTAAAATAAGACATTAATCAACATTCAAATGTACTGTAGTTTAAGCTTCTTATCTTATCTTTGCATACTGCACATGGTCATCTCCAGACATCTTGGCCTCATACCCATGATAAAGACTACCAACTTTATGCTAGAGACAATATTCACAATACCAGAAGATCACCTAATGGCATTTGTTACTTTAGTACTGCTGTTTTTATAGTAATTTGCCTTAAACAAACAATAAAAACGCCCCTTGTGAGCATAGCAATTACAGTCCTGGGAAGTACAGCAGAAATCACAAAATGATGTCACCATTCCCGCCGCTAACCAGAATGCCTATTGTTTTAGCTCTTTCACAGAAAATGTGATATTTTGACATTAAGGAGTCCTACGGTGTTCTGCTTTAGTTAACCAATTTATAAAAATGTGTATGTCGGGTTGGTAACCACGCTACCACTGTGAACCCATCAAACATTCTTACAGAGGGCAGAATGGGAGTGATGACTACAGTGTCACATTCACAAAGCTGCGGGCAGATACAGCAAACACAGTCACCTGCAAGGAAATCATTCCACTCAAATGGCGTTGTGTCATCTATGCAAAGCACAAGCCCAGGCGCTGCAATGTTTCTCAGATATTTCCTTTATCACAATATACTATCTGCTTGTGGATAACACTTCTTCATCTTCCCTGTGACGTTCCTACACTAAATGTCACAAACGCTGCTTCGCAGGTGATAGAAATGAGGTGTCCCTCCCAGGTAAGGTTGTATGACCCCTGTGTATATTTAAAGTAGTGACCCTATGAACCTTTCACTTACTACAAAACAAAATGATCCAACCTACTGATGAATTGAACAGGGCATCTCTATGATAGTATTGTGCTGTACATTATGATAATTAGATTGTAAGCTCTTCGGAACTCCTTTTCCTAAATGTTACTTTTATGTTTGAAGCGCTTATTCCCATGATCTGTTATTGGTATTATTTGTTAGTTATATGATTGTCACGTGTATTACTGCTGTGAAGCGCTATGTACATTAATGGCGCTATGTAAATAAAGACATACAGCTCAACCCCGCTATAACGCGATCCGTTACAACGCGAATCCGCTTATAACGCGGTGCAAGCGTGGCTCCCAATTTTCATATTTATGAATACTTTACAACACGATTATTGGTATCTTAAATACTTTATTGTACAATGCATACAATTGTACATTATTTCTAACGCGACCCGCTTATAGCGCGATGTGATTCTTTGGACCCCAAGCACAGCGTTATAAGGGGGTTGAGCTGTACATACATTCATACATATGATCGTGTAAATCATGTATGCCGTATGTTAGCGCAGATGTAACTCAATGGCTTTCTATAAATGTACAAAGACTCTGTATATTTTGTTTGTTAAACTGCTGGGTAATATAGAAGTTAACCTCCTACACAAGAAACTGCATTGCTCTTTTCCTCATGTCATTGCTGCAAATATAAAAAAAAAAAAAGACCTTAATATACCATCTGGAATAAAATGATCATGATATAAACTGTTACATCATGATGCCATTATAGAATACAAACTGCTAATGTGGTAATAAGTCACTAATGTGAAACAATCCTAAGAGCCATATTTAAAATGATCCTTAACACATGACAAATGGTGTGCCACAAAGGAGGTACACAACATTTTTTGACTCCAGTCCTAGGACTGTCACATGCTGTACAGATGCCCTGTCTCCAGAATCTGCCATTACACTGCAGCGACTGTACACTATCTATTCCAAGTACAAATGCCCTTGTGAACAACCCTGAAAGTCACCGGAGCTGACACTCTGGGGGTCCTCATTATGTTCAGGGAACGTCATACGGATTTTGCTGAGTGGGTTCAGCAGGAGATTGCATTGACTGCTCCGAATGCGATTGTAATATACAGCTTATAACGCTGTGCTTGCGGTCCAAAGAATCGCATCGCGTTATAAGCGGATCGAGTTAGAAATAATGTACAATTGTATGCATTGTACAACAAAGTATTTACAGTAAGATGCCAATAATCGTGTGGTAAAGTATTCATAAATATGAAAATTGGGAGCCACGCTTGCATCGCGTTATAAGCGGATTCGCGTTGTAGCGGATCGCGTTATAACGGGGTTGAGCTGTACTTCCATTGAGGTCATCAGGGGCTGCCTATGACCATCTGACCACTACCAAAGCGAACAAGTGGTTGCGATCTCGGGAGTCACTAAAGCATTGTAAAGGTGAAGGGGGCTACACCGAAAAAGGACTTTTGTTGTGTTTTTTTGTTGTGTTTTTTTTTTTTTTTTTACTTTTTATAAAAGCGTATTGATGTTATGAACATTTCAAATCAAACAAAAATACCATGTCGCCACTTTGGTTTGTGATATACAAAGTTCCAGGTATAAGACATCAATGTGATTTCACTTTCAGCTCTCCCCAGGTGACAGGAAGGTACAATTTAACTAAAGTACCTAGCAGAATAGATACATGTAACACTGGGGGGAAAATCACTGCCCAGGAAGCAAAGTCTCAAATGAAAACTACTGTATATACTCTATTAAAAGTAAATTCTTTTAAAAAATACTCGCTCTCCTGCTGTTACCAAACGCTCCCTCGCACAGACAGTGCAGTGAATGACAGAAGAGGTGACAGTTGGACAGACGAGGGATATTGGACAGCAGAGAGATGCAGGACACTGATCTTGGCATTACACAGAGGAAAAGATAAACTCCCCCCGCTGGCACATCTTCCCCCCTACCCCCCGCTGGCACATCTCCCCCGCACATCTCACATCACAAACACACACACAGCCCCGATCCAGGCAAGGACACCCCCCCCCCCTAATTACCCCCCCCCCCCCCCCCGGCCCCTGCTCCTGCTCTAATAGATTTGCTGTACAGCCGAGGGAAACTTAATTTGGGAGGCGAGTCACATTGGAAGCTCAAAATAGTTGCGTTGACCTACAAATCCGCTGCAGAATGTCCAGTGAAAGTTTCCTTGTGCTACGTGGTGCCGTTTCTGAGATTTCAATGCTTCTGACATACAAACAAACAGACAGACGGAATCCAACTTAGAATTATAGTGTAAGAAGATATATATCCGCCATCAATAAATATCATCCCTAATTAGATAATCATATAACACTAAACACGTAGTTAAAAACTTTCCGGACCCTGCCATTAATAAAAAAAAGCACAGAGAACAGGCCAGGCCTCTTGCCTTCCAACAAAGAAGCAAGGGACATGAGGTTACGTACCCAGCCTTGCCCCTCTCCAAAATACCCCTAACAGCGGTAACAACCACCACCTCTCTGATAAGGCCCAATGTGCCGTGGCAGACCACATGTTAAGGTATGATTTAGCGCAGGGGTGAGCCACTCCAGTCCTCAAGGGCCACCAACAGGTCAGGTTTTCAGGACTGGTTGCGCCACCTGTGCTGAAGCAGGGGATATCCTGACAACCTGATCTGTTAGTGGCCTTGAGGACTGGAGTTACCCACCCCTGATTTAGTGTGATTATTTTATTAACATTTAGACATTTCTTGATATACTAAACACACAGTTATAACCTCACTTTAACACTTTTAGTATAAAGTGTTTCATGATTGGGATGTAGCCTGACTTCTTCTACAGTGGCATTTCCTTGCTTTCCTGTTTGTAGCACATCAGCAGGAGTTCTAAAGCCCACTACATACTTCAAGTTAAGAAGGTAAGTTCACTTCAGCAAGATAGGCAAAACAACAAAAAGGTCATGTATCACAGAGGCGCAGTAAGATAATAATTGCAGTCTCTGGTCCTACATGAGATTCTATCCTGTGTGTTGGGATAACAGCTTCTACTCCTAGTTTCAGCACTTGCAGAGTAGAAAGCAGTAATGCAGTGCCCAGGTTTTTAAAGCTGCAGTCCAAGCTGGCATTTTTAAAATTTTATTTCCCCCCCCCCCCTTTAATATGTGCATCAACACAATCCACACATTGATAAGTAATTAGCTAAGTTGTCGATCGATTCGTTCTCCTGTGATCGATCGGCGAAGTCAGTGCAGCAGAAGATGACCAAAGATCTGCGGGGAAGATCATGTGACCAGGCAGTCAGTAGATGCAATTGGTTCACTGCTAGAGAGAGGGCGGGGCTCAAAAAGGGGTGTGCCAGAGTCTGTTTCAGAAGAGGAAGGGGGTGTGACTTTGTAAATGGTTGCTATAGAAACCAAAAATGCTTGTTACATTATAATACATAAAAAATGTAATTCAAAGTATTTTCTTATAGTACAGAACTGATTTATTGAAAAAACACAAACACATGTAGGATATTGCTTGGACTGCAGCTTTAAGATCAAGGCACTTCAAGAGGGAAGCAGGTTGCTCACCAAGGTGGCAGGTATCGCAGCAACAAAGCCCTCCTCTCCTGCACTGTCCCTGATATAGGGCAAACAGCCGGAGACATTCGTTCTGTAGCTCCAGATCCACTGAAACCCCAGCACTGACTCAGACAGAGTCCCTGTGCATATTTATAAGGGGCACGGGGTCTTTCCTTGTTACAGTCGTATTCACTATGAAATATCCATAGGGGGCGGGGAAAGTAAGCATTCTCTTAGCACTTTACAGTGATAAATAATATTTAGCCGTACCTCTTTTCCAACACCTTCACACAATAAGTTTGATACCAGTGAGCTATATTTAGTCAAGTAATTTACCCATCAGAGTTTATTGAATAGGGAGTAAATCCGAATGCTGTAATAAATACTTTTCATACGTCATATATATACATACATATACTGTATATACATACACACACAGGTGGATATATATATATATCTATATATAGATATATATATATATATCATGACGCAATTGGGGGGATAAATGCGGAATGGAGCTTGTCAATCAATGTAACTATCAATATTAATCATTAGAACATTTATTAAAGGTTAGCGGATTTGGGTCCTATTATTATTCCGCTTTGAACTTCTCTCATATTTGATCTCTGTTTTCGAAAACGCGTTTGCCAGAGCAATTTTGCTTGTACTAATACGTGACTCATTCTTACCATTTGGACTTGGTACATGCTGGATAGTAATAACAAGTTACACACAAGAGTGTCTCATACAAGCTGTTTCCATTAAAACGATATGGCAGCTGCATCCAAATAGCAAGTTACCATGCTAAACAGAACTAGCGTGAAGCAAGCTGTGCCTATTTAGTTCAAATAGAGGCTATACTGCTGTGATAAAAGTTCTCTAAGCATTAACTATATGCCTAAATCAGATTGGTCTATCACGTAGGTGTAATATTATCTGTGCAAATGCACCACTATTGTGTGTATGCATACGTTTATTTTTGTAGCATCACCAAAGTACACATTTATTTACAGAATCATAACACAGACAATACAGGGAGGTAATATACAGGTGCATTAAACAGGGAATTATTGAATTACTGCCATAAAGAGCTTACAATTTAAATAGTTGTGTGTAGGTATATGAACAGCTTCATTACGGAAAACTATTTTGGGGGGGGGGGGGAATTATGATAAAGTGTACAAAGCTGGGAAATGCAAATTAAATGAGTTGCCAACCCCATAGCTGCCTCAATTTTAATACCCGTATCCATTAACAGTGGCGTAGCCAGGACTTGAAGCAGGGCATTTTGGGTTGGCGAAGCAGCAGAGGTTACCTGCCATTGCACTCCTGTAGCAGTGTCCCCCCTGGCCCTCCTCACCTGCGCAGAGTGGCGGGTACCCCCGCACCATGTCAGGCAGTTGCAGGGGCGATCGCGGCTCCTGGCGGCATCGGTGACAGGGCGCCGCCATCTTGTGCGCGTTTGCGCATGCGCGGTGCGCGTTTGCAGTCGCGGCGGCCATTACACCTAGCGCAGGAAAGTGTAGGGAGGCAGGAAGGACTCTTAGAAGTCGTACATGCGCAGTTAGGGCGATGCGGCGGCCATTACCGGTTTGCACAGGCTCCATGGAGAGTAGCGGCGGCCATTATAGTGCGCACACGTGGCTCCAATGTTAAAGAGGGCCATAAAGGACTACAATTCCCAGCAGTCTCTGGGGACTGCACTTTCACCTTGGTCACAGGCAGCCAGACAGCCAATAGAGCTTGCAACTTCTCCTGCTGGAGAAGGATACATTGTTGTGTGCAGAGTCAGGAAGCAGAGGAGACAGTGGGAGAAGGACGGGGGGCAGAGAGCTGCGAGCTTCTGCCCTATGCCAGAAATCCCCAGGCTAGAGCTGAAGCCCAGACTCCCCACTAGTGAGGGTGGGTGTTCATAGGGTGCCCCTTCAGCTGTGTAGTTCCTTAGAGCAGGGAGAGACCCTGTGCAGTTCCTCAGAGCAGGGGAGTAGAGAGACCTGGGCAGTTCTTAGAGCAGGGAGAGACCTGTGCAGTTCCTCAGAGCAGGGAGGAGACCCGTGTGCAGTTTCCTCAGAGCAGGGAAGAGGAGACCCTGTGCAGTTCCTCAGAGCAGGGAGAGACCCTGTGCCGTGTCCTCGAGCAGGGAGAGACCTCGTGGCAGTTCCTCAGAGCAGGGAGACGACCTGTGCAGTTCCTCAGAGCAGGGAGAGACCCTGTGCAGTTCCTTAGAGAGGGAGAGACCCTGTGCAGTCCTTAGAGCAGGGAGAGACCCGTGCAGTTCCTCAGAGCAGGGAGAGACCCTGTGCAGTTCCTCAGAGCAGGGAGAGACCCTGTGCAGTTCCTCAGAGCAGGAGAAGACCTGCTGCAGTTCCTCAGAGCAGGGAGAGAGACCCTGTGCAGTTCCTTAGAGCCAGGAGGGAGAACCTGTGCAGTTCCTTAGAGCAGGGAGAGACACCTGTGCAGTCCTTAGAGCAGGAGAGACCCTGTGAGTTCCTCAGAGCAGGGAGAGACCCTGTGCAGTTCCTTAGAGCAGGGAGGAACCTGTGCAGTTCTTAGAGCAGGGAGAGACCCTGTGCAGTTCCTTAGAGAAGGGAGAGACCCTGTGCAGTTCCTCAAGAGCAGGGAGAGACCCTGCTGCAGTTCCTTAGAGCAGGGAGAGACCCTGTGCAGTTCTTAGAGCAGGGAGCGACTCTGTGCAGTTCCTTAGGCAGGGAGAGACTCGTGTAGTTCTTTAGTGCAGTTACCATGTGAAAGGGTTTGCTGATGTCCTGTATGCGGTGTTGCTGATCCAGAGACTGTCCTTACGGTGGGACGTCCGGCTGGATCCCATCCCACGCCGAGGTACAGATCCGGCTGGACCAAGGGCGCCGGTAGACCCTTGCGAAGACACCCAGGTGTAGAGACACCTGGGCAGGTATTTACAACCTTCCACACGTGCACCAACTTTATGCTCCTACATGTGACAGGCCTGTTCACACACTTGGGTGGGCTGGACTCTTTGGACAAGGGTTGGGAGGGGGTGTAAAGGATTAGCCCAGTTAGGGCAAGGTATAGCTGCAACTAGTGGCAGGGGGTAACACGGCTGGTTTGCTATACAGTATGATGTGATGTGATGTTATTGTGTTATTTGCCCATTAGTAAACCTGTGTATATATATAATACCATGGTGTATGATGTGGTTCATATATGTGGGTCTGTGTAGGGGACATTCTACACTCCTAGAATCCTGCACAGGTGGAGGCGCGTGTAATTATAAGATCGTTCCAGAGGATTTCACCCCAGGCTTCACTAGCGGAGGCTCAGACCTCCTGTGAGCCTGACAGGTATACTGCCACCACACCTGGTAACATATAGGTCCCCCTCACATACACTCTATATGCGATTGGGTGGGGGAATACCGTTACACTCCTTTTTATATATATATATATATATATAATATATATAATATTATCTATAGATATATAATGTGGTGGGTTCTGGGGTTAGAGATTGCTGAGATTGGGTGTTCATTGCACTAATACAACCTGGTTGTTAAAACAGGGCCTGGCCTTAGGGCAAGGTGGTTGCCTTGGGCTCCGCGCCTTCGGGGGAGGGGGGCTCCGCGCTCCAAATTCTTGTCTTCCCTGCCAGCGTATGCGTCACAGCGCTTTGCGCGCCCACATACACACGGCCACTGGGGCCCGCCCCATAGAGGGCTGTGCTGTGTGGCGCCCACGCCGCAGCGCTCACCGCAGCACCCACTGGGGACCTGGCCTAAGAGATAGCTGGGAGGAGGGAAGAGGTAGCAGGGGGAGGTGCATATGTGCGTGAATGCTTTTTTGAATACTTTTATTTATTGTAAGTCACCTGGGCTTATTTGTTTTGCACGTCTTGGCAATAAGATAAGCATAAACGCAGCATTCGCGACCCTTGAAGATACCCCCGCTAGCATGTAACGTGGTGTTAACTCAAGTTAACGACTTATTAAGTCAATAACAGAGCGTTGGGGATCTGCCCCTTGAAGGGAAAAACAGAATAAAGGGGAAACGGAATCACTCATCCCATTATATATCCCAAATGAACAACCCCCATACAGCATGGGTGGAGAAAATATTACTGATGATCTAGAGAGATACTGGTGTTCAAATATATATATATATATATATGAAACAGTGTATACAAATTCGATGGTAAGATTAATCTGGATTGCCTCCATGTCAGAGTACAGGCAGTCCTCGTTTTACGACGTTTCGTTTTACGTCGAATGGCTTATCCGACGCTATGCAATGAATACCTATGGGCATTTTTACATCGCCAAAATGGCTTATCCGTCTTCTTCCTAAATGTTACTTTTATGTCTGAAGCACTTCTTCCCATTATGTGTTATTTGTATTATTTGTTATTTATATGATTGTCCCGTGTATTACTGCTGTGAAGCGCTACGTGCATTAATGGCGCTGTATAAATAAAGACATACATACATGTTTCGGGAAATGTCCTTTTATTGAGATGATTATTAGAGTACAGAGTACTTAAGCTTAAAACAGCGATCTATTGTGATATCCAGTTTTACCATAACCTACAGTATATTTACACTGCTGGCTGGATGGTGGTTGTTCATTTGGGATACATAGTGCAGTGAGTGATTCCGTGTCCCCTATATTACAGTATGTTGTGTCAGATCACACAGCTTGGCGAATACAACCCTAAGGCTGTGTCCCCTGTGCGCGCGGACCGCGCTCATGCTTGAGAGTTGTGACGTCACTAACTCTGCCAGCATGAGCACTGGGTGTCCGGCAACTTTTTGGGTAAGTGCGAGGGGGGGGCGTGGCCTAACAGTGACTGACACTGATTGGCTGGGGGGGTCATGTGACCCCTCAGCGCGCCTCACAGTCAATTTAATTTGTCTCTGAAAGCGCCCGTGAGCGTACGTGCTCGCTCACGAGCGCGCGCCACGTGAGCGTGCACGGACAAATTTAAATTGATTGTGCTGACCACGCCAAGCGCAGTGAGCGGCAGCGTGGACGCAGCCTCAGAGACAGTCTATCACAGTCTACTTTATAGGTTTTGTACATGTTTTTATTGTGTTGCTCTTTGTATGAAATGTGCGATCATTGGTTTTCTTCTTTGGCTCTGTATGCCAAATTCCTGGAGGTTTCTGCCTGATTCTTTAGTAGTTTTCTACATATGAAAATATGCTATTTGTATTATAATAAACTGAGAGGGGGGGGGGGGTGTCATTTATATTGCATAATGTGTATTAATTGTGATGTATATGTTTTGTAAGTAATACAAAATTAAATTTAGCGATATCTACTGATATCTGCTAGTGTTTCCTGAGATTTCCAAAGATATTGAAGAAACATTTTATATTACAAGTTTTTTTTTTGTGTGTCTGATAACCTAACTGTTAAAGTGTCACTCTTAAACAGCGCACTTCATTGACTAAACATTGTTAAAAAAAGGTGAATAGAATGAAATAAAGTACTTAATATTGACAAAGTGCTAATACGGGTAAAATAAATTGCAGACATTTTTACGATTAGGCTTTGTCCTTGAATGCTGCAATATTATGTTGGCTGGTTAAACGCTGACATGAGAGAAGCAGCAGGATAATTACTCAATTTAAATTCATAAATCCCATAATAAAAGCTAAAATAGTTTAAAAAAAGAATCTTAAAGTCTACTTTATAATATAAATGTACAAGGATAATTCCAAAGAGAGAAATACATACTAATTTATTAGGGAAAGATATTGAAGATTAAATGTATTGTCTGTATCCCAATGTGGATAATATATCTGTTTAAGTTCTATTGGTTAGGTATTATGCTAGTTTGTTTCTAGATATTAAGTAAATACTGTTTTGGAATGACATGTGTAATACAGCTCAACCCTGTTATAGCGCGATCCGTTACAACGCGGATCCGCTTATAACGCGATGCAAGCGTGGCTCCCAATTTATCGTATTTAGGAAAACTTTACAACACGATTATTGGCATCTTAAATACTTTATTGTACAACGCATACAATTGTACATTATTTATAACGTGATCCGCTTATAACGCGATGTGATTCTTTGGACCCGAAGCACAGCGTTATAAGGGGGTTTGAGCTGTATTTGGTTTTCAAACCATTTTTTACTGTATGTGTGGATGACTTGGGATGTGTTTTGTAAATAACAAAAAGGAAAAATATTAAATATTGTGGTATTTTTTTCCCTTAAGAACGTAATTTGGTAGTGTTATTAACCTTTCTTTAACCCCAGAAGCATCAAATGTAAAAATGATGTGTTCTACTTTTTGTATTTTAGGTTACCAGAAAACACTGCATTTTACCTACTGCTATTAATGAGAACACGTTATAAATGTTTTAAAATGGTGATCACATTTAATTGGTTAAAATGTATTGACATCCTGGATGCCATACAAATTGAATAATAATAATAATAATAATTGTATTTCCTATAGCACCTTTCCCCCAGTGAGACTCAAAGTGTTTCACAATTACAGTATATGTGGTAAGCAGCGCGGCATATAAGATTTTCACAGACACAGGTGAGCTTACAATCTGCGTTCTTGGTGCCTGAGGCACATGGAGGTAAAGTGACTTGCCCAGGTCACGAGGAGCCGACACCGGGAATTGGTGTTAATGTTAATAAAAATGACATGGTATTTCATCATGAGTTCAATAAGGCTTTAAAGAAAATGTTTGCAAACGATCAAATGATCTATTTGTTCTTAACACGAGTTAAGTATCATTTGGTCTTAATACTCTGTGTTAACATTTAATTTGATATACTTTGGATTTTCAGTGTTATCGGAAGGAAAGTATGTTGCAGTAAGAAGTGTCTCTCGCCGGTGAAAAGGAAAAAGTCAACTGTAGTGCTATGTTTGAACAGCTACACATCATAACCCATTGTCTTCTGACTTTAACGTATAGAGTTTATGCTTCTTGTATGTTAATTTTGTACAGTATTTTTTTAAAAATGTGTGAAAGATGATCCTTCTTTGTTGTGAAACTTGTAATATTGTCCTTCGATTGAATTGAGTGACATATGGTTGCATAGGACTAACACATGTTTAATCCTTCACATTTTATTGATAAAGTTACCGTTAGAATTGTATACAAACATACTTCATGAAATCTGCCAAAAAGATAGTTAATAACACATATTGTATTGTATGTCTTTGTTTATATAGCGCCAAAAGTGTATTCAACGCTTCACAAATAATACAGTACGTGGAATTATAATACAATAAGCACAGGAAAATCGGACAATAGAAAAGGACATTCCTGCCCTGAAGAGCTTACAATCTAAGTGGTATGATTTGAGACTTACAGAGACAGCAGGTGAGGGAATAAGTGCTGTAGATGGCAGTGTTTGGCCACAATGGGTGGTAGGAGCGATTGTGGGTGTGGGTGTCACGGTAGCTTATGACAAGATATAATGAACACCAAATATCTGGGTTGAACCGAACGAGGCTTAGATATAATAAAATATATTAATTCCTTAAAAAAGGTGAACACAGCAATATAGTACAATTAACAGACAAGAAGGTAACACTTACTTAGGGTTGGGGGATGGAGAAGTATCAGCTAGCAATTCTCCAGCAATCCGGTGACATTCAAGATGGTATCAGAAGAAGAACTAAAAACTGTAGGGTTGACACAGTTTATATACCTGTGTAACCCTATTCTTAACATTGAATACAGACTATTGGTGAACAATTATCTGTATCCAATCCCTAACGTGGAGACACAGATTAACCCATGCCCTCCAGCTAATTAGCCCATGTGTACTGGGACTCTATGGGTAGCAGCATAATTAAATCGGGGGCAACGACCAGTCTACCAAATGAAGCATCTGCATTGTTTGTAGGTGTAGACATAACACTTACAAACCACTCCAGTTTGATGATTCTCCACCCTCAGGTAACAATTAGAGTGGCAGAGTCTGTTGATTAGTACTTAGTGTAAACATTCAAGCAGTTAACTTTTGATCACAGTGCTTAGGCTCAATCAGCCGGCTGCCCTTCATGACCTATTAGCATAGCAGATGGGGTCTGCATTTTCAGAACAGATCCAAAATACCATATATATACACTTTAATATCTACACACATTAATGAGTTCCATTCTGGTGGGCTCAGTGGGTCTAAATTTGCCAGTTTTTAATGCCTACAGTGACTCCACATATTGGCCAAATATCAACTCTCTGTGACCTCCAGAACTGGAGATACAGAAATGCACTTTAAAACATTAAAATACCGGATTATAATGAAACATGGGAACAGGGGAACATACAGTTTCCTGACATGACAAGGTGTAAGCCACATTCCTGGACCGCAGTCCAGTTAACCCCTTGCCCCCCTGGTGAGGTCAGGGGGTGGCCATATGGGGTGCAACCCCTTTAATACCGGGCCAACCCCCCTCTCCCTCTACAGTGGGACAATAGCCGTGAGTGCAGGCTATTGGGGTGCTTGATTTGTGGGGCGAGTTTTAAGGTTAGTCAGTATTAAAATGAGAGGGTTAACACACTTTACAGGGGAAGAGATGGCAGGGAGGCATGGGTGTGATCAAGTGTGTATGTCTGGCTTCAGGCTTAGGGGAGATCCCCAGCAGCAGGAAGGAGTAGATAGAGAGTGTGAATAGAGGATGTGTGTGGGTGCTTGTTATTGAGAGGTAAATAAGTTGTTGGGAGAGAGGTGTATAAATAATGATGCAGTGGGGAGGGGGGGGAAGTTGGAGAGAACAGAGACGTTCACAAAGCAGCGAGGAAACAGTAAACAGAAAAAGCAATAGGGAGGGCATAGTGAGATGCGGGAGGAGAGACTTCCCAGTTATTGGAGGGTAGGAAGAGTACAAATAATCCCAGCATTTAGAAAGTCAAGTTCTCACAGTTGCACAGGAAAATGAGGAGGAGTTTCAGGGAGAAACATATGTGGCATTCTGTGATCAGAGGTATATCCCAGCGTCTCCTGTGTGTAACTATATACTGCAGTGAGAGATATTCACAGACTGTATGGACATGTACAGTAGGCAGGCAGGGAGCGCACGAAAGAGTGTGCATGTAAAGGCCACTTAAGAAGATGTGGTGGAGCACGTGGTAAAGAAGTCTGCGATCTGTACGCAGATTAATCCCCAACCAAAGGGTTAAAACCCTATGACATTTTATGTACCTTCAAATATACAAATCAGGGGTCAAGTGATAATCTAAAAGGGACTACAAATTTGATTTTGGACAAACATCTAATTGGGAAGGAATATAAAACAAGGCGAGGAAAAGTCCCTCACTAATGCACCACGAGTGAGTTTCCTTCCATTGTAATCGTCATACGTTCTTCAGAATTGTCTGTTAGAGCAGGGGTGCGCAAACTACTTGAGCTGTGCCCTCTTGCCTGCTCCCCCGCCCCCTCCCCCCATGCTCACGCCCCCCCTTACCTGTTTTGCCGGCGTCGAATGACGCCGCGGGGGTCGTGTGATGTCACGAGAGCACGCGTCGCCATGGCAATGGGGATCAGATGACGTCACGGGGCCATGTGACGTCACATCACGTGACCCCCGCTGCGTTAGCCATGGCGACGCGTCACACCAAGCCTCTGAATCCCGGTAAGGGAAGTTGCAGAGGCCTCACGCGATTTCCCCCCCCCGGCATTTAATTTAAATGCCTTGGGGAAGAGCGCGGGGCCTCTGCAACTGCCTGCGGCCCGCCCTTCCCCAGAAAAATCTCGCGCCCCCCACTTTGCGGTTAAATTATCCCCGTGCATTTTCAGCAAATAGAAGCAATTTTTCTTGATGTTGATTATTTTTGTCTTTTTTTACCATCTTTGCATTCAGATATAATTTGCAGCGAACCCGTCGGTGGTCACTCCCAATGTCAACACTGTTAAGGACGGTGCAGCTTCCAGTCACGTGTTTCATGTTGGCTACAGGAGGATATAGTCCATCTCATTCTTCATTCCATTGGGTCCACTCCATGTCCATTTGCTATTTGGATGTTTCTTGATGAATGAATTAATGATGTTGAAGTCTTCACGTTCTGCAAATGTTTCCAAGCTGTCTCCACGTGCAGCTCAACCCCGTTATAGCGCGCTCCGTTACAACGCGGATCCGCTTATATCGCGATGCCAGCGTGGCTCCCAATTTTCGTATTTATGAATACTTTACAACACGATTATTGGTGTCTTAAATACTTTATTGTACAATGCATACAATTGTACATTATTTCTAACGCGATCCGCTTATTACGCGATGCGATTCTTTGGACCCCAAGCACAGCGTTATGAGGGGGTTCAGCTGTATATTCCTATTGCGGTAACCATACTTACCAAATAATGCCTCGTCTTTTTGCTGAGCACCTATCCTTGTATAGAAATCTTCCATAATGATTTTAAAGTGACAATTTCTTCAATATACATACACATAATTTATAGACCTTTGTATAAGCATTCTCCAAGTAAACTCTAAAACGTCTGCAATATTTATTGAACTCCCTTTACACAGTAAATTCCACGCTCCGTGCTGTTCTCGTTATTCATTTTTGATTTTAAAAGTGCATGGTGACTGAACTCTAAATGATCATGAATTCTGCATCAGAGGAATGCTCTTCTCTTGACATTAGTTCACACTCAGTGCTGGAAAGTGGTTTGCATCATCACTACTTCAAGCCACTGTGATGTTGTGTCAATTCTTGTTTGATTGCAGTGAAGTCAGAGAGCGCTTCAGTTTAGGGTTGTTAAATATGCAATGAAATGAGACCTGGGGAGTTTGCAGCCTGTTCGGCCATCCTCTTTAAATGTAAAACCTCGTCCTACTGCCACTAAGTGGAGGTTCCTATGAATTGTTGCAAGAATGGGCTTACACGACTTAGGGTAATGGGAGATGGTTATTATTATATATAAATTATTAGTGTAATATTATTTATGATAACCATACTGCGAAAATAATACATTTTGTAAAACTTATTTAATGAAACATCTGTGCTGCATCAAATACATTTTTGGGTTGATACATAGTGTAGCAACGTAATTTTGTGCTAACACCATTAACTTTAATCATCTCTCCTGTTGTGCCTTCAAATACTTTCTGGGCAAGCTACCCGTCTATCTGAACAAGCTCCTCACCCCTACCACATGAAGCACTTGTCATCTGAGATCAGACTCCAAAAGACTGTTCATGGTCCTGAGGTTCAGCAAAGTATGCGGCCGCTCCTCCTTCTCTTACCGTGCACCCCAAAACTGGAACAGTCTACCGGAGACTCTCACAGCCGCCAGCAGTCTAAATTCTTTCAAAACTAAAGCTGTCTCATATTTTAATCTGGTCTGTAACTGTTACATACTGTACTCCTATAATATACATCTACTCTAACTGTGCATGCTATGTCTTGTATATAATGTACTAGCTGAGAGACCCGGCGTTGCCCGGGATGTAAATGCGTAATAGGTAGTATTATTTATAAATCGTGGAACAATAGGTGAGTATTTGTTGTAAAGGTTGGATAATAATGTTGAAAAGAAAGATGGAATAAAATGTAATACGATGTTGTTTAAAAATGGTTTATTGTAAACACACCACAGTACAATGTATATTTTGGTGACATAACAGATGTAAAAATGTGAGACGTGTGTCCTGCTAGGGTGTGAGGCGGCAGGTGGCGCGTGGGTTGTGAGTGCTGTCTGTGAGTGGGGTCCTGCTAGGGTGTGAGGCGGCAGGTGGCGCGTGGGTTGTGAGTGCTGTCTGTGAGTGGGGGTCCTGCTAGTGTGTGAGGCGGCGGGTGGCGCGTGGGTTGTGAGTGCTGTCTGTGAGTGGGGGTCCTGCTAATCGTCCTTGAATAAATGAGGATTACTGGTGTCCGCTGCAATCTCCAGTCTCTCCTCTCTGTGTAGATGTGTCTCCCTTTTCTTTGTTATGTTGATATATGCCCTTATGCCCCTTCCAAGGCTTGATACTGGGTAGAGCAAATGGAACGGTCTTGGGCATTTTGACTCCGCCAGCGTTTTGCCACAGGGACACTCCACCATTTCACCCACTACGAAGGCAAGTCCCTAACCTTATCGCTAATCTGACTCCTTACCCTAAAAACCTTTAACCCCTAAAAAAAGATTTAACACTAAAGCCCCTAAAGTTAACCCCAGGGGGCTGCCATGTGGAAATGCATTACTATGAAGAGGTGCGGAGGCAATATCCCAGAGGCTTCCCCAAAGGGAAGCTGCGGCCTGCACCATGCTGTAACCAAGAAGAGGTGTGGGGGATATTGTCTCCAGGGCTCCACCCGAGGAAACTACGGCCTGCACCGTGCTATTCACTTTTGTGTGAGCGGGCAGGCATCCGAGGAGGGGCGCTTGATCCGCAGGCAGCCTGAACCTCCGTTTGAGGAGCTGCAGCCATGCTAACGCGCCCCCGCCAAAGAGGAGCCGCATACTTTTCTGTGCCGTTGCAAAATGGTTCAAACTTCACCAGCAACAAAGGAAAGGGTTCTTTACAGTAAGGGCAGTTACAGTGTGGGATTCATTACCCATGGAGACTGTGATGGCAGATACAATAGATATGTTCAAACAAAGTTGGACATCTTTTTAGAAAGGAAAGGTATACAGGGAAATACCAAATAAATGAACATGGGAATGATGTTGATTCAGGGAGAAATCTGATTGTCAAGAAGGAATTTATTTTTCCCCTTATGAAATATCATGAAAGGATATGTCACTGGGGTTTTATGTTTAAGTACCTGTCGTCTAAATTTAGCATAGTGGTAAAATAATAAGTGCAATTAGCGCTTGTGTGAACAATATACAGTGATATACAAACAATAAATAGACCAAAACCTGTGTTCCCTGACGAAGAAACCCATCAATTGGAGTTTCGAAACGCGTAGGAAGGTTTTTGGCCATCCAGGGACACCGTAGCAGTGCTAACCAGGCGGTGACGTCAGCGGAGGAGACGATCGGAAAAAACTCTGTCGGCAACGAGACCACGAGGATTGTAGGAGATCTCCCCGCACAAACAGACATTTGCACCCCACGGCGAGCGGTGATTTCTGGAGTAAAAGACCCCGAACCATTGTACATGTCCTACTCATGGTCGGTGAGTAGGATTTCAGTTTTACCAACGGCGGAGCAGTACAGCTTCCTTAAGCACAAGCGCTTGGAAGTTTTCTTTCATTTATCTTACCAGTAGATTGATCAACTGTTTTATTAACACTTTTATATCAATTGAAGTATCAATTGTTTTAATCAATAAATGCTCTTTATACATTATTCATCATACTATCAATTGTCCTAAGGGTAATACACTATTGCGGTGTTCTTTGCATTTCTTTGTCTCCCTCTCTGAAGTTACCAGCACAAGAAGAGAACTTTTGCACAAAACTCTATTTCCATTTCCAGCCTCAGCGCCATAGGAGGTTACTCCACACATAAATTTAGCATAGGTTGAACTTTATGGACATATAGATATGTCTTTTTTTCAATCTTATCTACTATGTGACTATAGGTGTTGCACGATACTGTTTCAACCTGTGCCTCACATGGAGGCCATAATCGCGGCCAAGCACGATCACGGCCCAGCGCAGGGGCATTAACACAACAGGGGGCATTTAAACTTGCAGGAGATTCTGGAACCCAATACGGAGGCCTGTACCTCGGGAAGCAGGGGGTCCCCAGACCTCAAAGTAATGTGGTTCAGCTCTGGAGACCCCCTGCTTCAATCCTACTGTACTGATTAAAAATTTAATTTCTATTTTTTATTTGTAAAGAGCTGTGCTTGGAGACACAGAGAGAGGGACCTCTTCTCTCTGCGCGTCTCTTCCAGACTGGTGCAGCCCGGTAGGATTAACACAGTGGGAGTCTCATTCAGAAGTAGGGACCCCCCCGCTGCATTAATCGTTATAGGCAATTAGTGTACTGAGTTTTTGGGCGTGGGGAAGCCGCGATTGGTTCGGCATCAGTTTCCTTGCGCCCAAAATGAACTTAAATAACACTCCATCGGTATGTAAACTACAGTAGTATTTACATTATTTCTTCTGTGTTTTTCTTTTCTTGTTATGTTCTATTATGTATATTACTAATGTATTCTTGATCACAGATTGATGTATATTTCTTCGTACAGGTATATGTTGTTACGAGGTTGTGTTGATACATTGCCGCCATACTGTTGCTCCCATTCGTCTCGGTGGTTTCTTGGTGCCTGTTTGGGCTCATAGCTCAACTGGCCTTGTGTTGTCATCACGTTCATGACATTGTGACATCTTTGGTTCCATGTTGTCATCAATTGGAAGTTCCAGGTGCCCGGTGTCAGGAATCGGCGTTCTCCTCGCTTCCCACACAAAGCACCCCCTCTCCGCAAGGAGTCCCTAGACACCACAAAATAATCCTGCCTTACCGGTCTCCATGGTGCCCTCGCCCTGCCGCGTCGCGGGATCACTCACCTCCCGATTCCTCTGCTCCGCCGGGCGAGCCCACGCCCCTCATACCACGCACGCCAGCCCCAGACATTATGTGCATGCATTCTCAGTTACAGAGCACCGCCAACAGAGCACTTTAACCACTGCTTCTGCAGGAGGGCGCGCCCCAAGCATCACACAGTCAAGGCAAATCAATGATTTACACTCAGCTGGGCTGTTGTAACACTCTCCTATCAGGGAGGGACTGCTTGCAAGTCCTCAGGCCTGCTCCTTTTCACCATTGACCTGCCCAGCTTTATATGCCGTGCTTCCCATCAACTCGTCGCTGACATAGTCTGTATGAAGCATTTGACTATTCTTCAGTGACTCCTCAGGTATGACGGCGGATGACGACTACCCCTCTGGCTCTCGACTTTGGCTCTACTTGGACTTGTGACTTCGGGATCCTGACTTGGCAACGGCAATAATTACTCCTTCTCTACTACCGGTACCGGCAAGTATTGTTCACTACATAACTGGCTGGCACACAATAACACCACACTCCGGGACACGCTCCTTTGCTGCGGGTGCGTGTATCCTACGTCCCACCTCAGCACAGGGGACGGGTCTGGTCTGTGGGCAAGCACGGCGTAACATTATGCGCGATCCCACAGACGCAGACAAGACCGAAACAGGCAGTTTCTCCTAATTGCGTCAGCATAACGCAGGCCATGGCGGATAAAATTGTGGCACTTACACGCAGGTCGCAGTACTCTCAGACAGGGTACCGACGCGACCCCTCCAGAGTGTAAGCCAAACTCACGAAAGCGCAGTTAGCAGCTCGATGTAGGATTCCTCCTCCCAAGCTTTGCAGGTGAACCGCAAGATTGTAGGGGTTTTCTAAACCAGTGTGAGGTGCATTTTGAAAATGGCCCCCCATCTCTACAATACTGACGCAAGAAAGTAGCCTATATTTATACCTCCTCATGGCAGGCCCTGGCATGGGCTTCCCCGGTGGGGAGCGACGTTGCTGACCTACCCAAGATTACCAAGCGTTTAAAGCCGGTTTCAACGGGTTCGATTCCACCGCTCGTCGGGAGATGGAATTGTTTCTCTCCTCCAGATACTCAGGGACGGCGAACGGTGACCCAGTATGTGTGGAATTCCGGACTCTAGCAGCCGAGGACTAACTGGGGACAAGGGACCTAGTCTATCGTATTCTGGCAGGCCGGCAGCCATACAAGGACGATCTCTCGCCAATCCAGGCGGATCAAACTGGAGGCTGTAGGGTCCTGATTGATTGGCCATCGAGTGGATCAACGCATCCAGGTACGCCGCTCAGAGCGTCAGCGCGTTGCTTCCATACTGTCAAGTTCCGTTCTCCAGTACTTTCAGCAGCATCTGCGTCCCTCCAGTGCTACCACACCTCTTCGTCCTGCACTGGAGTTGCCAGAGCCAATGGCACTTGGGGGTACAACGACATCCGCACACGATACGCCCAGTTCCGCCACGCCGGGGGAGGGATGGGATTGTGTTTACTGCGGATCCATGGAACCCATCCGGGTCGGGAGTGTCAGTGTCGGGAAACGGGAACACCCAGTGAGTACAGAGGGGCTCTCTCTGGGTGTAATGCTCTCCACATCCCTTCTTAAAGGTGAATCCCAAAGACAAACTTACATTTCCAGCTTCCTTCGCAGCGATAAGTTCAAGACTTCTACCGCCGCTTCATTGACTCAGGAGCTGGAGGAAACTGCGTGGATCTAGAATTCGCCAGGGTAACCGCATACACTAGTGAGAAAGAAGGTTCCATTGCACTCGTTTGGTATCGATGGACGTCCTCTTACCCGGCCACATCTCCTTAGAGACGGCTCCTTGCTTCTGTCTTCACATCTACACAAGGAGACCTTCGTTCTCGATTGCCATTCATGCTCTGGGATACCCATCACCTTGGTCTTCCTTGGCTACAGCTTCACAATCCTCTATGGATGGACTTCCTCCGCTCCCATTCCTGGAGGCCGAGGTCAGGCGGGACTCATTCAATGCTGGCCAATACCTTGTTCCGAAGTGTATTCTACCTTCGTTACATCAATTCCGGGACGTTTCAATAAGGTACAGTAAGACCTCTTGCCGCCACAACAGGAATTACGATGTGCCAATCAATCTAGTTTGGTTACCCCTACCCAACGACCACGACCTTACCCGGTCGTACCAGAATCTACCGTATGGATGAATTAATCCAGGAGAATCTCAAGAAAGGCTTTATCGGTCACTCAATTCCCCAGCAGGGGCTGGGTTTTTCTTCGTCAAGAAAAGGATGGGTCGTTGAGGACTTGCATCGACTACAGGGGTTTAAAACCAGATCACTATTAAAAATCGTTACCCCTTCCCCTTTACCGAACTGTTCGATAAATTACAGGGGGACAAGATTTTTCCAAGTTGGATCTACGTGGGCCTAGAACCTGTGTGCGCATCAGGAAGGGGGATGAATGGAAGACGGGCCTCTTCAACACGTAGTGGACACTAGAATATCTGGGTAATGACTTTCGGTTATGTAATGCTCCCGCTGTCTTCCGGATTTATTAACGACGTCTTTCGTAAGGTATCAATATTTTGTTATTGTTTACTTGGAGAATCCTGATTTTTCCAAAATCTCCAGGACACAATACCGCCACACCTCCTCGTCCTTTCCCGTCTCTGTGAACACCATTATACGCTAAACTGGAGAAGTGCACCTTTCATAAGACTTCTACTCCGTTCCTCGGGTTTATCATTCAGATGAGGGGTTTTATGATGGAACTCACGGTAAACTTCAAGCGGTACTTAAATGGCCAAGACCCAACATCTCAAGGCCATACAACGTTTTTAGGCTTCGCTAATTATTATCGTAAGTGTATACAGAGTTTTTCCACATTGTGGCACCTTACTGCGCTAACCAAAAAAAAGGAGCTGATCCTTCTGCTTGGTCATCCGAGGCCATCTCCGCCTTCGAGACAATAAGGAAGCCGTATATCCGCAACCATTCTCACGTATCCCGACATTGACACTTCCCTTTGTACAGGAGGTCGACGCTTCTGATTGCGGCGCTGGTTTGACCGTTCTGCTCAGAGACCCACGTCCCAAGATAAGTTACATCCCTGTGCATATTTTTCAAGACAATGTCGTTGCCGGAGGACTATGACCGGTGGGTAACAGGGAACTTCTGGCCATGAAGATGGCTCTTCAAGAGTGGCGGACACCTGGCTGGAGGGTCGAAAGAAGAGCCGTTCTACTATTCTCACGGACCACAAGACCTTCTTTACATAGAGACGAATGCTCGACGCCTTGGTCCAACGACAGGTCGTTGGGCTCTTTTTTTTCGCGATTCGATTTTCACCTGTCCTATATCCCGGGACCAAGATAACATAAAGGCAGCGCACTCTCCCGAAGACATTCTTCTGGGAGAGGCCAGAGGAATCGATAGAGGATATCCTTCCACATGAGAGGATTCTCGCCCACGTTACTTTCAGAATCTCGACAGATTTTGCACTCCCAGAGCGCATTCCCAAGGACTTGGTCGTTCCCGACAACAAAAATCTGTGTACCATACCATTTGTTCCAGAAGTCCTGTCTTGGGTCAACTCCTCTAAATATGCAGTGTCTCCGGTTTTAAGAAGACCATGATCTATCGTCGGAATTTCTGTGGCCAAGGATGTTTCTAAGATATCTGGAATTTACCCGCGACATGTCCACGTGCGCTCCAAGCAAGACTCTCCGTCAAATAGCCTCAGGGTTTTTGTTACCCACTTCCAGTTCTTCCGACCGCCCTGGTCCCACATTTCTAGGACTTTATCGTTGGAGTTGCCCAGGTCCAGAGGAATGAACACTATCTTGGTGTCGTGACAGGTTCTCGAAGATGTCCCATTTCATTCCACTAAAGGTGTTACCCACCTCCCCACGCCCTGATCGATATCTTACGGAGAGCGATTTTCCCGGATTTCATGGGATTCCTTGTTCCATGTTCTATGTACAGAGGTTCTCAGTGTATCCAAAAATTTGAGAGAGCTTCACGAGAAGATTGGGACTATCTTCTTCCTTCTCTTCCGCCTATCATCCAGTCCAATGGACAAACGGAGAGAATCAATCAATCCTGGAGAAGTACTCAGATGTTTATATCCGATTTTCCAGGCATGATTGGGCTAAATCACTCTCTTGGGCGAGGATGCCGTCAAATTATGCGAAGAACGAAGTCCACCCGGGGGTCTTTCCTCTTCTTATAAATTATGGGTTCCACCCTCCCTGTCGTTCCCACCACAACCTTCCTCTGGAGTAACAGCCGTAGATGAAACGACTTTCCTTCCCTACAAACCGCCATGGTCCAGGATTCAAGTCTACCCTTCTCAACTCCTCCGCAGACCGAAACTACAGGCCGATCGTCGTCGCGGTCGGCGACAAGTTACAAAACCAGGGGGGATTTGGTTGCAATACTCCATCCTAGCAAAGATCACCTATATGGTAACATTCCTAAACTGGCACCTAAGTTCCTCGTCCCCTTACCTATGTGAACAAATCAATCCTGTGGCATTCGGCTACAACTACCACCCAGTATGAAGATTCCCAAGTCTTGCCATTGTATCCCTCTTCTCTTAAAACACATTATATCCAGGCATCTTTCTCCGTATGATCAGATGTAGAGGCGGATCCCATTTACTGTACAAATACGAAGTAATACGCAGAGTTCACTTTCTTGTGGATGAGTCCTCGCTATCAGGGACAGCTTCCGAGAAGTTTGGGGAAGGGAAGGGCTTTGGCCCTGAGAGGATCCATGAGGTACCTTACAATAGGAACATTCCTAGCCCGGCCCATCTTAAGTCCCTCTCTGAAAAAGTTCCGAGGAAAAACGTTCTTGGACCGGTCCTGAGGTACCGGATTCTGAAAGGGGGGGAAAGGTACTGTAGAATCGGCGAGTGTCGTCGCTTCCCACACAAGCACCTTCCCTCTCCGCATAGGAGTCCCTGGACAACACAAAAAATCCTATGCCTTACGGTTCCCACGGTCCTCGCCCTGCCGCCGTCGCGGGAGCACTTCCACCCAGGGCGGTTCCTATGCTCAGCGCGCGGGCGCGCCCATGCCTCCTACACGATCGCCGCCCCGACGTTTATGGGCTGATTGCTCTCAAGGTTACAGAGCCACAACAGCCGTAACGTTTAGAGCCCTTTTACACCCTGCATTCATGAGCGGAGGCGCGCCCCACAAGCATATCACACCGTTCAAGCATCACATCATGATGACATCAGCAATGGGCATGTAAAACAAATCTCCTCATATCAGTGGAGGACTCATTGCAGCCCGGCCTGCTCCTTTACCCATTGGGCTGCCCAGCTTTATTATGCCTGTGCTTCCATCACTCGTGCTCGAATAGTTCGTATGGCGGAGCATTTGACTATTCTTCTCAGTGACCAAGGTATGACGGGATTGGACGACTACCCCCTCGGCTAGCGACTATTGGTCTACTTGGACTTCGTGAACTTCTGGCATCCCTGAACATGGCACGGCAAAATACTCCTTCTCATACCGGGTACCGAGCAAGTATTGTCTCTCACTACTATACCTGGCCTGGCAACAATAACACCACACTCCAGACACACTCCCTTTGCTGCGGTTGCGTGTATCCCTACGTCCCACCTCAGCACAGGGGACGGGTCTGGTCTGCGGGCAGCACCGGCGTAACACCCGGGTCCTGGCAATAATGTCCGGAAGGAGGTGTGACTTTAGTGGTGTTATAAATATTGGTATGTATTCATATATTTTGTACCCCTGATGAAGGTGCATGTATGCACTGAAATGTTGGACACTTTTTTGATTCCTAAGTCATTAAATTGACTGACTTGACTTATAATAATAATAATTTAGATTTTATCTTGTTGTGCTTGACTCCATCCTTATTATTTTTAGTGTCACATTAGTAGCTTAAAAGTGCTAACAACCCCCGCCTAAACAACCTTTTTCTTTTAACTTATAAAGCCAAAGGGCTTAAGTGGTGCAAATCTTTTGCAAGATGATTTCTGTTAACGCCTTCAAATAGTACATTTCCCTTGATCCAGTAGAATTCAATAAATTCCCATTGTAGCTAGGGAATGTAAATTGGGATGCAATAGCTAGAGAAAGTGTTTGTATACAGTAGCTTGTAAAAGTACTGTATATCATGATACAGTAGCTATGGAATGTGTGTTGATATACAGTAGGTACGGAAGGTATTTTGGGATAAAGTCGCTAGGAAATGAACAGTATATTGAAAGACACACACACACAAAAAAAAAACATGCTCTTTGTGACAAATCCAATATTGATGCTGGGGTATTTCCAGCTGACCAAGGTGAAACATGTGCACATTTCAATTCCACTTCTCCATATTCAAATAAAGCAAAAGGTACAACACATACAATTATGAATTTCTTTAAGGAATTCCAGAATTTTCTATTGTAGACGTCTGGGAAGTTATGTTATCACAGTCCCCCCAAATAAAGCTTATTTTTTAATACAAGAACCACCCATGGACTGACATGAGGTAAAAGCAATGATTGGACACGATTGCACCTTTAATGGTGTAGTTTCACCGAGTAAGAAAGAGATCAAATGGCTTTCATATGCAATTGAGGATCAAGAACGAATTATACTATATATGTATGTTTTATTAGATAAAACTCCAACTGGGTTCCCAGCACTCTTAGATAAAATACAGAATAAATGTCACTTGGGTATGCCCAATTTTTTTTTTACTACGTTAAAGTCATGATAAAGGACATTCAGAAATGTGACTTGAACGTATAATATCAGTATATGTACACATAAATGTGTTACTGGCTGTAATAGGGACTTATCACTGTTTGAGAGAAACTGCCTCTAAATCCAACAGTGTGCTGGTTAATTGCACACAGGCAATCAACCAGACTCCACCTGACTGATTAGGACTTTTAGAAAAAACTGATGTGAGAAACAGGAGAGATTTCTTAGCTCACATTTGGGCTGACATAAGGAGAAGGAGGACTGCAGAGATTTCCTTAGCCCACAACTGGGCTGACCTGAGGAAAAAAATGATGTCTTGAAGCACACAGAAGGACTGTATTCTGACAGCAAGACAAGGGGACAAGACCTCTATACCTGGACACAGAGAGTGCCATAGCACACAAGGGTGCTGACCCAGGAGAACAGAGAGGCCTTCCCCTACAGCTACAATCATATATTTAAAACAGAGACATAAACATTAAAACAAGACAAAGCTCAGTGCACATCCAGAAAAACTTAATACGGTACAGTGCCTAAATATACATGTATAAATAACTAATAAATAAATGGTCTTTTAGTAACATTTTGGCCAAATTGTTGTAAGCCCTTGAGCCAAACTTCACGGCAGACCACGTTTCAAGGGTCCTACACTAATATAAATTCTTAATAACCTGTGCATTGCCAGGAAGAATGATTATAATAAATTGTCAATATAAGTTGCAAAAGTTCTAAGTCTGATTGAAGCTTTTATTAACCTGTACATTACCAGGAAAGCACTCTGTAATGATTTGTCCACAATCACACTGCATGCAGGCAAGTTCCCCTGATAGTTGGAGATGCCATGGAGTGAGCTTTTAACCATTTAAATGGGGAGGGAGTGAGCTTCAATTGGATAGGAGGTTGCCACCCTCCAAAACAGCCAAGACTAGCTGACAAGAATTATAAAACATACAGAACACCTACAAGCTCAAATTGAACCCCAAAATACCCACAACATATATATAAGCATATAAGTTTCACAGAGGAGTGCTACTGAGCATGGCAATTTATATTTAAAACCAGAGACATAACATAAAACACAGACAAAGCTCAGTGCACATCCAGAAAAACTATATACGGTACAGTGCCTAAATATACATGTATAATAACTAATAAATAAAATGGTCTTTTAGTTAACATTTTGGCCAAATTGTTGTAAGCCCTTGAGCCAAACTTCACGGCAGACCACGTTTCAGGGTCCCTACACTAATATAAATTCTTAATACCTGTGGCATTGCCAGGAAGAATGATTTATAATAAATCTGTCAATATAAGTTGCAAAAGTTCTAAGTCTGATTGAAGCTTTTATTAACCTGTACATTACCAGGAAAAGCACTCTGAATAGATTTGTCACAATCAAACACTGCATGCAGGCAAGTTCCCCTGATAGTTGGAGATGCCATGGAGTGAGCTTTTAACCATTTAAATGTGGGAGGGAGGGAGCTTCAATTGGATAGGAGGTTGCCACCCTCCAAAACAGCCAAGACTAGCTGCACAAGAATTATAAAACATACAGAACACCTACAAGCTCAAATTGAACCCCCAAAATACCCACAACATATATATATAAGCATAAAGTTTCACAGAGGAGTGCTACTGAGCATGGCAATATATTTAAAACCAGAGACATAACATAAAACACAGACAAAGCTCCGTGCACATCCAGAAAAACTTATATACGGTACAGTGCCTAATATACATGTATAAATAACTAATAAATAAAATGGTCTTTTAGTTTAACATTTTGGCCAAATTGTTGTAAGCCCTTGAGCCAAACTTCACGGCAGACCACGTTCAAGGGTCCACACTATATAATTCTTAATAACCTGTGCATTGCCAGGAAGAATGTTATAATAAATCTGTCAATTAAGTTGCAAAAGTTCTAAGTCTGATTGAAGCTTTTATTAACCTGTACATTACCAGGAAAAGCACTCTGTAATAGATTGTTCACAATCACACTGCATGCAGGCAAGTTCCCCTGATAGTTGGAGATGCCATGGAGTGAGCTTTAACCATTTTAATGTGGGAGGGAGTGAGCTTCAATGGATAGGAGGTTGCCACCCTCCAAAACAGCCAAGACTAGCTGCACAAGAATTATAAAACATCAGAACACCTACAAGCTCAAATTGAACCCCCAAAATACCCACAACATATATAAGCATATAAGTTTCACAGAGGAGTGCTACTGGAATGGCAAATATTTAAAACCAGAGACATAACATAAAAACAAGACAAAGCTCAGTGACATCCAGGAAAACTATATACGGTACAGTGCCTAAAATACATGTAAAATAAACTAATAAATAAAATGGTCTTTTAGTTTACATTTTGGCCAAATTGTTGTAAGCCTTGAGCCAAACTTCACGGCAGACCACGTTCAAGGGTCCCTCACACTAATAAATTCTAATAACCTGTGCATTGCCAGGAGAGATGATTTATAATAAATCTGTCAATATAAGTTGCAAAAGTTCTAAGTCTGATTGAAGCTTTTATTAACCTGTACATTACCAGGAAAAGCACTCTGTAATAGATTTGTCACAATCACACTGCATGCAGGCAGTTCCCCTGATAGTTGGGGAGATGCCATGGAGTGAGCTTTTAACCATTTAAATGTGGGAGGAGTGGAGCTTCAATTGGTAGGAGGTTGCCACCCTCCAAAACAGCCAAGACTAGCTGACAAGAATTATAAACATACAGAACACCTACAAGCTCAAATTGAACCCCCAAAATACCCACAACATATATATAAGCATATAAGTTTCACAGAGGAGTGCTACTGAGCATGGCCATTTATATTTAAAACCAGAGACATAACATAAACACAGACAAAGCTCAGTGCACATCCAGAAAAACTTAATACGGTACAGTGCCTAAATATACATGTATAAATAACTAATAAATAAATGGTCTTTAGTTTAACATTTTGGCCAAATTGTTGTAAGCCCTTGAGCCAAACTTCACGGCAGACCACGTTCAAGGGTCCCTACACTAATATAAATTCTTAATAACCTGTGCATTGCCAGGAAGAATGATTTTAATAATCTTGTCAATATAAGTTGCAAAAGTTCTAAGTCTGATTGAAGCTTTTATTAACCGTACATTACCAGGAAAAGCACTCTGTAATAGATTTGTCACAATCACACTGCATGCAGGCAAGTTCCCCTGATAGTTGGGAGATGCCAGGAGTGAGCTTTTTAACCATTTAAATGGTGGGAGGGAGTGAGCTTCAATTGGATAGGAGGTTGCCACCCTCCAAAACAGCCAAGACTAGCTGCACAAGAATTATAAAACATACAGACACCTACAAGCTCAAATTGAACCCCCAAAATACCCACAACATATATAAAGCATATAAGTTTCACAGGAGTGCTACTGAGCATGGCAATATATTTTAAACCAGAGACATAACAATAAAACACAGACAAAGCTCAGTGCACATCCAAGAAAACTTATTACGGTACTGCCTAAATATACATGTTAAATAACTAATAAATAAAATGGTCTTTTTAGTTAACATTTTGGCCAAATTGTTGTAAGCCCTTGAGCCAAACTTCACGGCAGACCACGTTCAAGGGTCCCTACACTAATATATTCTTAATAACCTGTGCATTGCCAGGAAGAATGATTTATAATAAATCTGTCAATATAAGTTGCACAAAAGTTCTAAGTCTGATTGAAGCTTTATTAACCTGTACATTACCAGGAAAAGCACTCTGTAATAGATTTGTCACAACCACTGCATGCAGGCAAGTTCCCTGATAGTTGAGATGCATGGAGTGAGCTTTTAACCATTTAAATGTGGGAGGGAGTGAGCTTCAATTGGATAGGAGGTTGCCACCCTCCAAAACAGCCAAGACTAGCTGCACAAGAATTATAAAACATACAGAAACACTACAAGCTCAAATTGAACCCCCAAAATACCACAACATATATATAAGCATATAAGTTTCACAGAGGAGTGCTATGAGCATGGCAATATATTTAAAACCAGAGACATAACATAAAACACAGACAAAGCTCAGTGCACATCCAGAAAAACTTATATACGGTACAGTGCCTAAATATACATGTATAAATAACTAATAAATAAAATGGTCTTTTAGTTTAACATTTTGGCCAAATTGTTGTAAGCCCTTGAGCCAAACTTCACGGCAGACCACGTTCAAGGGTCCTACACTAATATAAAATCTTAATAACCTGTGCATTGCCAGGAAGAATGATTTATAATAAATCTGTCAATATAAGTTGCAAAAGTTCTAAGTCTGATTGAAGCTTTTATTAACCTGTACATTACCAGGAAAAGCACTCTGTAATAGATTTTTCACAATCACACTGCATGCAGGCAAGTTCCCCTGATAGTTGGAGATGCCATGGAGTGAGCTTTAACCATTTAAATGTGGGAGGGAGTGAGCTTCAATGGATAGGAGGTTGCCACCCTCCAAAACAGCCAAGACTAGCTGAACAAATAATATAAAATACAGAAACACCTACAAGCTCAAATTGAACCACCCCAAAATACCCACAACATATATATAAGCATATAAGTTTCACAGAGGAGTGCTCGAGCATGGCTATATATTTAAACCAGAGAAATAACATAAAACACAAGACAAGCTCAGTGCACATCCAGAAAAACTTATACGGTACAGTGCCTCTAAATATCATGTTAAATAACTGAATAAATAAATGGTCTTTTTAGTTTAACATTTTGGCCACAAATTGTGGTAAGCCCTTGAGCCAAACTTCACGGCAGACCACGTTTCAAGGGGTCCCTACACTAATATAAATTCTTAATAACCTGTGCATTGCCAGGAAGAATGATTTATAATAAATCTGTCAATAAGTTGCAAAAGTTATAAGTTTGATTGAAGTTTTTATTAACCTGTACATTACCAGGGAAAAGCACCTGTAATAGATTGTCACAATCAACTGCATGTCAGGCAAGTCCCCCCTGATAGTTGGGATGCCATGGAGTGAGCTTTTAACCATTTAAATGTGGGAGGGAGTGAGCTTCAATTGGATAGGAGGTTGCCACCCTCCAAAAAAGCCAAGACTAGATGCTGACAAGAATTATAACATACAGAACACCTACAAGTCAAATTGACCCCCAAAATACCACAACATATATATAAGCATATAAGTTTCACAGAGGAGGCTATACTGAGCATGGCAATATATATTTAAAACCGAGACATAAATAAAACACAGACAAAGCATCAAAAAACATAAACTCTATATACGGGTACAGTGCCTAATATACAGTATAAATAACTAATAATAAAATGGTCTTTTGTTTAACATTTTGGCCAATGTTGTAAAGCCTTGAGCCAAACTTCACGGCAGACCACGTTCAAGGGTCCCTACCACTAATATAAATTCTAATAACTGTGCATTGCCAGGAAGAATGATTTATAATAAATCGTCAATATAAGTTGCAAAATAGTTCTAAGTCTGATTGAAGCTTTTATTAACCTGTACATTACCAGGAAAAGCACTCTGTAATAGATTTGTCACATACACACGCATGCAGGCAAGTTCCCCTGATAGTTGGAGATGCCATGTGAGTGAGCTTTTTAACCATTTAAATGTGGCGAGGGAGGGAGGCTTTCAATTGGATAGGTAGGTTGCCACCTCCAAAACCAGCCAAGACTAGCTGAACAAGAAGTATAAAACAACAGCAACACCTACAAGCTCAAATGAACCCCCAAAATACCCACAACATAATATAAGCATATAAGTTTCACAGAGGAGTGCTACTGAGCAGGCGACTATATATTTAAACCAGAGACATAACATAAAACACAGAAAAAGCTCAGTGCACATCCAGAAAAACATTATATACGGTACAGTGCCAAATATACATGTAGAAATAACTAATAAATAAAATGCGTCTTTTGTTTAAACATTTTGGCCAAAGGTTTGTAGCCCTTGAGCCAAACTTCACGGCAGACACGTTTCAAGGGTCCTACACTAATATAAATTCTTAATAACCTGTGCATTGCCAGGAAGATTTTTATGATTATAATAAATCTGTCAATATAAGTGCAAAAGTTCGAATCTGCATTGAAGCTTTTATTAACCTGTACAGTTACCAGGAGAAAAGCACCTGTCATAGATTGTGTCACAATCAAGCTGCATGCAGGCAAGTTCCCACTGATAGTTGGAGATGCCATGGGAGTGACGCTTTAACCATTTAAATGTACTGCGAGGGAGTGAGCTTCAATGGATAGAGGTTTGCCACCCTCCAAAACAGCCAAGAAGCCCTGACAAGGAATACCTAAAAAACCAGAACACCTACAAAGCTCAAATGAACCCCAAAATACCCACAACATATATATAAGCATATAAGTTCACGAGGAGTGCTACTGAGCATGGCGAGATATTATTTAAAAACCAGAGACCCACTAACATAAAACCCCAGGACAAGATCAGTCCACATCCAGAAAAGACCATATACGGTACAGTGCCTAAATATTACGTATAAATTAAACTAATAAATATAAATTCTGGTCCTTTAGTTTAACATTTTGGCCAAATTGTTGTAAGCCTGAGCACAAATTCACGGCAGACCACGTTCAAGGTATCATACTAATATAAATTCTTTAATACCTGTGCATGCCAGGAGAATGATTATATAAATCTGTCCATAATATAAGTTGCAAACAGTCTAAGTCTGATTGAACGTTTATTAACCTGTACTTACCAGGAAGCACCTCTGCATAGATTTGTCACAAATCACACTGCATGCAGGCCAGTTCCCCTGATAGTTGGAGATGCCATGGAGTGAGTGAGTTTTAACCACTTTAAATGTGGAGGGTGAGATTCAATTGGATAGGAGGTTGCCACCCTCCAAAACAGCCAGACTAGACTGACAAGAATTATAAAACATACAGACCACACCTACAAGTCAAATGAACCCCCAAATACCCACAACATATATATAAGCATACTAAGTTTCAACAGAGGAGTGCTACTGAGCATGGACGAATATATTTAAACCAGAGACATAACATATAACACCCAGACAAAGCTCAGTGCACATCCAGAAAGACCTATATACGGTACAGTGCCTAATATACATGTATATAAACAATTATACAAATAAATGGTCTTTTAGTTTTTAACATTTGGGCCAATTGTTGTAAGCACCTTCCGAGCCAAAACTTCACGGCAGACCACGTTTTTTAAGCGGTTCCTACACTACATATAACTCTTTAAAACCTGTGCATTGCCAGGAAGAATGATTTATATAAAATCTGTCAATATAAGTTGCTTCAAAGTCTAAGTCGTTGATCAGCTTCTTTAAACCTGACTTATCACAGGAAAAGCACTCTTGTAATAGATTGTCACAATATCACACTGCATGCAGGCAAGTTCCCCTCGATAGTTGGAGACATGCCTGGAGTGAGCTTTTATACCTTCACAAAGTGGGAAGGGAGTGAGCTTCAATTGGATAGGAGGTTACCACCCTCCAAAACAGCCAATACTAGCTCTGAACAAGAATTATAAAAACATACAACACACTACAACCTCAAATCCATGAACCCCCAAATACCACAACATATATATAAGCATATAAGTTTCAACGCAGGAGTGCTATTTCTGAGCATGGCGATATGATATCTTTAAACCCAGAGACATAACAATAAACACAGACAAACTGCTCAGTGCACATCCAGAAGAAAGACTATATACGGTCTACAGTGACCTAAATATACATGTCTAAATAACTATATAATAAAATGGTACTTTTAGTTAACATTCTTGGCCAAATTGTTCCTGATAGCCTTGAGGCACCAACTTCACGGCACAGACACCATCGTTCACTTTAGGGGTCCCATACATCATTTTTATATGTAAATCTTAATAATGATGCACCCATCCTGAAGAATCGATTCACTAAAAATCTTGCAATATAAGTTGCCCAAAAGTTCTAAGTCCCTGATTGAAGCTTTTATAACCTGCGTACATTCCCAGGAAAAGCCTCTGTAATAGATTTGTCCACAATCACACTGCATGCAGGCAAGTTCCCTTCTGATTGGTGCGAGGATGCCTGGAGTGAGCGTTTTTTTTATTTATTTACTGATTTTCTTCTTAACCTGTCTCCTCGTGGCAGAGAGTACGGGAAGACTTCAATTGGAATAGAGTCTGTTGCACACTCACCAAACCCCAACACGCCAAGACTCCAGACTGAACAAAGTTAATCTATAAACAATACATTGAACAACCCGTACAAGCTCGCTAACTTGAACCTCCCCCCAAACACCCAACTTATACCTCACAAACAATATAAAACAACCAACTATAAGGCTTCACAGAGGCAGTGCTACCATGTCAACGCATAGGCAATACGATTAAAACCAGAGACTACACTAAAAACAAGACAACGCTCACGTGACCAATTACCACGGTACAAACATGAATCGGGGGCCGGGCTTGTTAACCCCTTAATATTTGTCTTTCGTCGATTATTATTCCGCTAATGGTGAGACTACGGGGCTTAACTGGCATTTGAAAACATATTTGCTATGCGTTTTTTTTTTTCTCAAATGGTGGCCGTTTGATTGCCCGGAAATGGCCCCCCTTGCCAGGACGGTTAGCTAGAAATCCAATTTCTATTTTATCGCTGATTTATGGTGTTAAAATGTGGCAAATTAACTCTATTATCCACTATGTGGCATAATAGTTACTTTTTGCCCCCTATACTTGATTGTATGTGTTAGGGGGACGGTGGGGGGGTGGGGATGTGGTCTGTATATTTTGCAACTGTTTATTCGGGGGCAATTGGCCCCAATACATAACTGCTATTGTGCCTTACCCATTCATTGCCCTTAGTCGGATCGCCTGCTAGCGTACATTTGAATAGCTGCTTTAAGTGTATTTATGAATACCTTGCGGGAGCAGCAGGGGGTCTCCTTGAGCTGAACAGCTTTATATTCTGTCATGACCTGACTAAATCACACACCTTGCTGTCATCAGACCAGGGCGCCTGCTCCACCCCAAAACGTTCTGGTCAACAAATTTATCTAGTTCCACTGCGCGCCATCTTGTGCGTCATGTCGCGTCTTCGACGCTATATACAGGATTTCGGCGTGCGACACCTGTGGCCTATACTATGCCCCTATGCCTGTAACTCGGGAGGACAGGGGCGTATCTGAGGCAAAACCAATGCAGGTTTTCAGTCAGGGGACCCCCTTGACTCCGCACACACATATTATTTAATGTAAACTTAATGCAGTTATATTACCTATAGCAAGTATATTCCAGATACTTCCTTTTTCCCTTTTTCTTTTCCCTCTACCTTTTTCCCCCGTGTACACTGTTATACTTTTTGTCCTTAATTGTTTGGTGTGCTTTTTGACAGTAGTGTAATGAGTGACGGGGTGCTCTCACCAGAGCTGAAATTCCACACTTGGTTTTCCTTCAGCCCGGGGACCCCCTTACTTCAGGAGAACAGGCCGTTGTTGGTCCCCCCCCCCCCGGGCAGGTATTCCCTGCAGAATTCGCTAAATTCTCCCCACGTACGTGAACGACGGAAAGTCCTTTACCAAAGTGCCAGGGCCGATACCCCGGTAGTTAGTAGCCCATTAATGGGGCCTGTATCTCCTGGATTAAGTAGGGTCCCCGAGACCTGTATATAACCAATTTTTGTTTCCGGTCCAGCCCCGGAGACCCCTGTCTGTTTACACCTCATTATTACAATATATTTATTTTCTGTACCCCGTAGATGCCTAACAGCCTTGCTGGAGCATGCAGACCCCTTTCTCTATGCAAATGTTACAGGCGGTTATTTTCTATCAGAGCTTGTTTCACGTTGAAGTTTCAGTGCGCCTTCCGCCTGACCCTCGGGGATGGGGAAAACATATCGTTTTTTCGCACAGCCCTTGCATATTGCCAAGTCCTTTTGGGCACGTTTATCTCGCCATAGTTAAAATGGGTATTATGTGGACTTAGTCTGATTTTTAACATCGCGCCTGCCCGGCTTAGTTCCTATATTTTTGCGACGTGCATATTCCCTTCTTCCTCGGGCCCAGAGTGTCAACTAGCTCCAGCGGGTTAGCTTAAGCTGGCCAGAGCCCATCTTATCACGTCCGACAGTCTTTTTAACAGGTTGTGAATTGTGTCCAGCACTTGTTTAAAATCATGCTAAATAATGTGATTCCACTTTTTGACACAATTCTGTTTCTTGCAAGGACACTTTTTGATTGGTCTAAACCAAATTTCCAGCCATTAAACAGTTCTCCAGAGCCTCGTAATATTGGCGAATTGCTCTTTCCTGTTTTTCGTTTCATATTATTTTTATATTGATTATTTTTATAGAGAATTTATTTTTCTATCACTCACTAATATATCATTATTATCTACTATATAGCAAATCAGTCCAAATACATTCACTGTATTATCATTTAACCGCCTCGTACTGACAGGTATGCCAACCACCCATGCTATCTTCAACCACCTTATCGCCCCCATTTTGCTATTCAACGCATTATACCCCCCGCACCCGCACAGGATTCTGGGACAATGCCCACATCCGCAACACCTGACGTACAAACAAGCTGCCACCTTTTATCTCAACGCTCACTACCTCATGACCACAACCATTAGCCATGTTTATGCTGCCCTTTACAAAAACCGTTTTAAGCTAAGGTGCCCCCCATTGCGGCAGATGCCCAAAGTCAGTAACTGACCACCCAGACATGTTTTCAACCTGGACTGGGTATTTTTTAATCAGTGTGTAGGTTGGTTGCGACATTTGCTCTTTGAGATCCCGCACAAGACGTAGGTAATCACCACAATTTATTAAGGTTATGGTGGGGAAAAACTGTGACCCAAAAACCACAATCCCTTTTTGTGCAGTGGACCCCCACGTGCTATGTATGGCGTACAATGCCGTGGATAAGATCATGTTTGTTTTGGTTGCAGACCTTTCAAAGACATGCAAATGATCTTTGTATTACATGCAATATTGTTTACACAGTTGTAGATGCTATACTGTGTTTTGCGGGTTTTTGTCACTTTTTTCTTTATCCCACCACCAACATTAATTAAATGTGGTGATTACATGACTATTTAATATTGCTAAATGCCAGCAAATTTGTCAGCAACACTTTAACTCCACTGATGACTACCCTCAAGGTTGAAACATGTCCTGTGAGGGGTATTTAACTGACTTTGAATCCCACAAGTCCTTGGCTTAAAAGATGTGTTTAAAGCAAGAATTGCATTTGCTATAAGGTTGTTTTGTTAATGTAAGGTAGATTCTGAGATAAAGGTGGCCATGTGTGTCATTTGAAATGTCATTTCAAGAATCACATTTGATGCAATGTGGATAGTGCTGTGTTCCCGTTTTTTCCCCCCCCCCCCCCTTTTTCCTGTACTTACCGTTTTTCTCCTCCCTTTGTTTGCCTGTGTGCCTCGTATAATGTGTTTGACAAATGCGACAGGTTTTTGGTCACCCACCCGACCACTGTCCTAAGAATGCCAAATGACCCTATAAGAATATTACAGTTTGCTTACGCTATAGGTGGATCGCGTTTACCCCTGTCACCTGTTGTTGTACCACCCCCACCGAATCTTAAATATATTCTTTGTTTATTTTTGTCTTCCAACGACTCATTTATTGTCTAACTACTCATTTTATTCTATATGACTCCTACTGTATTTCCCGTATAGCCTTCTGAACCTATATCTTCTGCTTTCAGGTATGTGGATCTCTCTTGTTGAGAATCTTCTTTGCGCCTGATTTTCCTTTCCAGGGAGCCTATATTTCCACAACTGTAGCATTTTTGTGATTACTTTTTCCACCCCATCGTCGTCCTCCTGCCTAACAGTTACTTTGCGTTTGTAGTTTATTACCTGCACCCACACACCTGTTAGAATAATTCGATTGCTGAAACATTTTTCTTTTTGTGTTGCTTACGCTTATTTTCGCACACCTCTCGTCCTATCAAATTTCCTGTATTTGATTTCCTATTAAACCCGTTAACCCAAGTTTCCCCCAGTTCCCCCGTCCTCCCGATGATAATCAACCAGAGATTGTCAATTAGTGACCAAAAAAGATTTTGGAAAACCCCACAATCACCCTTTTCGTCCCCTGGTCGTTTTTTTTTTCCCTCCCCTCTGTTCCCCATAATTATTAGCCCACTGACCTCATCTTACTAACACCTTAATACACCCCCTCACTGCCAACCCTAGGGCAGCATGAATCCCTCAACTCTACCCTCTGCACATTTCAGTGCAGTTAGGGTACACATTTTTTTTTTTTTCCCCTGTCTCCCCTTTTCCTCCAAGTGGTTCTCTAAGAAAGCGCTTTTTTTTTTTCTGCTTTCCTTCTGGATGTTTAGGCTCTGGTGCCAGTTTATCTATCTATGTACGTGGCACCATTTTCTTTGAGTAGGCGCCAACACTGCCTGCTTAACTTTGTTCTGTCAGTGTCCATATTGGCCACGACCACCACTCTCATTGAATATCTGTGTTTAGAGCAATACCGATCTTGTTACAATGCTAGTCTAGCCTGAGTGTATAGCGTGCGATTTGGCAACTGAGACCCACCTCTGTGACGATTGTCTTACTTTCTGTCATGTGTGTCGCTGTCTCTGTAAACTGTAATTCTGTGATGATTCCCCCGGTTGTGTCCGTCTTGTGCCCCCTCTAATTTACCAACTGATTTTGTTTGAAGTAAGATAAACAAACTGCTTGAGAGGCAGAATTTAATACACTACATCCTATACATTCGAGTTGATTATCTTATTGCTCCTCATAAGGCCTCGGGCATGATGCCTCGGGCCACGCTGATCAGCTCTCCTGCTCTGCCTCGCCTGCTCAAAATGGTGCTTTTTTCTGTTCTGGCAGGCGAGGCAGTGAGCGCGCTCTGGGGGCGGGGCGGAGGCGGAGCAGAGTCGGAGCGGAGGCGTGTCAGGAGGCGGAGCGGAAGGCGGGGCTAGTCCCTCACTACCATTGGATGTGAGCGGTCACGTGACCGCTCCTTCGCTTCCCCGAGCGGCAAATTTCAAACTTCCCTGTCTGCTCAAATTTTCTCAGCCTCCGCACGCATCAGCATGCATGCGGAAGCGGCTGCTAAAGCCGCGCTGATGACAGATGCAGGGGGTTAGTGCATCTGCTCAGCGTGGCTCAGCCCACCTCAGCGAGGCTGAACCTACTATGTCCCAGGCCTAACCTTGCCACAAATTGATTTCTAATTCAATAGGTGCAAATTATTTTCACACACAGGTGGTTATAATTGGCACTGGTGACCCCTCCACAACAATTCAGAACTGCTCACATATCATTAACCCCCCTGAGGAATTTCTGTGCATTTTGGACACCTACTTGCCCAATTTACAGGCTTTTAGGAACATTTACTTTGCACTCTGTCAGTTTGTCTTTATACCAGCTGTGGTGCTTTTTGTGTAAATACCTTGTTGTCCTTATGGCTTTTCTATGTCTTGGGCCATTACACAGGCCTGGTGGTATATAGAATTTACTTCATTGGGACTACACCCATTTTTTTTTTATCTGTGTACTGCTCTTAAATGAGGTTTTATTTGAGGATCAGCGCCTGATGACCGGTGTTGGTGCACTTGCTTTACAATTGTACCTTCCGGTCCGTTGCCTCCGCTCAGAACCTCCGGATGTCGCGGTGCCCAGCCGTCGGATCCCAGATGACTGTGACTGTCCACAACTCCGTGCGCTGTCCCTAACTAAGGTGACAATTCCTTCCTCTATCGGGCGTCCCTGCAGTACAGCAGCCTACTGTGACTCAGGGAAACTTCCTATGGGCCTGGGGAGTAATAGCTGGCCTATGCAGGCGGGTCCAACGGACCCCCGGCAGACTCACACTACCCTCCTCTCCGCTCGGTCCCGAGCTCCTCTGCCTAGCTGGTCTCTCCCCCGTTTCCTGTTCCTGCTAATTCTTAATCCCCTCCCCTCATGTGGCTCCTAGCATCAGGTATTGTCCCAGAGCTCGCGGGAGTTGTCGTCCATTATCAGAGCCTTTCCCTTATTGGCCTGTCGTTCGCGCGCTCCCATTGCGCATCGCGACCTTCACCCCGTCAGTGGTCCTTTGCAATATTGCGCAACAACATGGCGACACCTGTACTACGTGCCGTCGCGAACCTGCCGTACTCCCTCCGCACACACACCTGGTATCTAACACACCCTTACATATATAGCCCCTGAAGAAGTCATCATCGATGACGAAACGCGTAGGGCGTGGCTAGAGCAGAGCAGACATTTGTCCCACTGAGAGCAGACTGAGAGGAACACAGCTTGTGGGCTCAGCAAAGCAATCATTGGACACATCGGTTGGCTTGATTGGTGGTGCCAGCAGCTAGAGGCAGTCGGGAGGGCCTCGGTTTCCTGGGAGGGCTTCCGTTTTTGTGCGGACACCAGACCGGGTGAGCGTCACTTCCGGTAGAAGGAGACCGCGCACGAGAGGGAACACCATCAACAGGCTCGAACGGCACCACTGGCTTATGAGGGCCAATCTCATAACTGCTTTCTAATAACGCTATACTTGTAGTGGGCATTTGTCTGATTTAATGTTCCATAAATTATTTTAAACTTTAATGCACTAGGTGTGCGCCTGTTTTCTTTTCTTTTTTCTTCATATATCATATATATATATATATATATAATATATATATATTATATATATTACAGTGGTTGACAAATCACCAAAAAATCTACTCGCCACAAACAAAAAAATCTACTCGCCACCTAGTACCAAACTGTGCTGCTTGGCCAATATTTAACTCGCCCGGGGTTAACTCCACCGCCCGGGGCGAGCAAATGTATAGGTTTGTCGACCACTGTATATATTATATATAGATATATATATTACTATATAATATAATATTATATATATATACTAGCTGAGAGACCCGGCGTTGCCTGGGATTAAAATTTTGCGCTCCCTTCTCTCTCCACTCCCCCTGTCTTTCTTCGCACCACCCCCCTGCGCCCATCTCCCTCCCCACGCGGGGAAGCAAGGGAGCGTGGGGAAGGGGACCAGAGGGAAGGGGAGGAGCAGCCAGGTGGGACGGGTCACGGGACCGGCGCGTCACCCGCTCGCAGGGGAAGCTGGGGGATGTAGTCCGGTGGCGGCGCCGTGACTGCGCACCACCACCCCCTCCCCCCCCCACGCCCATCTCCCTCCCTATGTAACGGGAGCATTGTGCGCACGCGCAATGAGCTGCGGGTGAGGGGGTGATGGAGGGGGGGGGGGAGCCACGGGGAGGTGAGCTGCGGTGATGGGGGGGACCGGCGGGAGTGTGCTGGGGGGGATGGGGTTGTGGGATGGGGGGTGGGGAAGCCACGGTCCGGGCCGCTGAGTGAAGAGGACAGTGGCCGGGTGCTTTTGCGTGTATGTGGCAGTTGGGTGAGGCCGAGGGGGAAGGGGAGATGTGAGTGAGGAGAAGAGAGTGGCAGTTGGGGGACGTCATAGAGCCACACAGGCCAATGAGAGGCGTGCGGGGCGGGGCAGGGATACGGACCAATCTGATTGGCCAGAGGCTGAGTGACAGATCCACGGACCAATCAGATTCACCACATCTACCAACAACCCCACAAATTTCAAATTTATATCACGATCTATCTCTATAGATATAAAATCATATATATATATAGCTATTAAATTCCTTTATTGCAAGAAGAAGGTCTTTAATTTCATACATTTTACCAACTGATTTGGATGAAGTTTGTTCTGAGCACCGGAGCCATGTTCATATTTGCTTAGTATTGGTCACCCCTGCATGGCAATATTTGTAATCTTGTGGTTTCTTAGGCTACGCTTATAGCGACGTCAGGCTGCGGTCGCTGGAAAAATCAAATTGGGATGACTTCCAGCGATCGCGACCAAGCCGTCGCTCCACCGCGCCGCGCATACTATAAGCGCACGCGACGACGGCAGTGCATTTGTTTTGACGCGACGTCGCTGTCGCCGGCACTATAAGCGCAGCCTTAAACTGGCACAAACAAAATACAAATTATTTCGGGAAAATATGGGAGAGGGGAACGGGGGTAGCGGCTGCTGCTTGAAAGGAGCCTGATAATCTTGATAATAGTTTCTCGTCTACGCTGACTTTAGGAAGACTTGATTCACCATTATGTGAATAAAGCAACTTGAGAAGCCTGTGGTTCTACATAGATCAGCTAATGCCTGCTTGTAAAACGCATCCAAGCTCCTATCTTAACATGCAAAAAAACTTGGCCAAATTTTACTGCACAATTGAACCACATTTGTATACAACACACCCCTTACAGTCATTTGCATGTACAGTAATTTAAAAATGCTGCAGCAGAAGGGCGTGAAGCGCAAACGCTGGTGTAAATAATAAATCATGGATTAATAGAAAATGCTCCAGTACATTTAGTACTGTAAGGAAATCCTATAATTTACTGCATTACAATTAAGGATTCCCTTCTAAAAAGCAGTCTAAGTCCTTCTATCTAAGCCTGCTGTCTACAAGCACTCCTAAATCCTTCTCTATCAAGGATTCCCCCAATTTATCCCCATTTAATTTGTAAGTCGCCTGTTTATTCTTGTTTCCCAAATGCATAACCTTACATTTAAACCTCACCTGCCCAAGTTTCCAGTCTCTCCAAGACCTTTTGGAGAGAAATTACATCCTGCTCTGATTCTACTACCTTACACAATTTAGTGTCATCAGCAAAGATGGAGACTTTACTTTCTATGCCAACCTCAAGGTCATTAATAAACAAGTTAAAAAGCAGGGGTCCCAGTACCGGTCCTTGAGATACCCCACTCACAAGTTTAGTCTGTCCTTTAACCAGTTTTCCATCCAGGTGCAAATATTTTTCCAGAGTCCAATTTGCTTTATTTTGTACATTAACCTCTCGTGTGGAACCGTATCAAAAGCCTTTACAAAACCTAAGTAGACCACATCAACTGCATTACTCTGGTTTAAATTCCTACTTACCTCCACAAAGAAACTAATAAGGTGAGTTTGGCACGGCCTATCCTTCATAAATCCATGCTGACTATTACTAATAATTTTGTTATCCATTAGGTATTCCTGAATATTATCCCGTACTAAACCTTCAAGTAGCTTCCCCGCTATTGATGTCAGGCTTACAGGTCTCTCTCCAAAGTTCTAGACTAGAGGGGGCACGATCTGACCCAGAATAAAAAGGAAATATACAGTGCACTCTGATGTGACACAGGGGTATTACTATAAAAAAAACTTGGCTCATATACATTTCCTACTTACATCCAGTAAGTAGTATAAAAGCCTTTGTCCAAAATGTTATGGTTGGATTTTTTCTTGTGGTAGGATTAATGATGTTCCTCAGGGTGAGAAAATAGCAAACTCAGTGTAATTCAATTTGTCATGAATTTATAGAATGTAAGTACAAAATATACTCACATATTTTACAAGAATAAAAGGCACGGAAATAAATGAGGAAGGTATTGGAGATGGCGCTGTGTCTTTTAAATTCCTGTTGGGTTCGAGTGGTCAGGGCGTCCCTTTGCCGGTATGTTCCGGAGAAAGACTGACGTATCGGTAGCAACTGCGAAACGCGCAGAGAAGCAGAGAGAAGGCAGGAGTCCGTGCGCTGTGTGATTCCGGCCAATCGGAAGTGACGAGAGCGAAATCTCGCGAGAGTGAGTGACGTCAGACGCCGGGGAACACGCGAAGGTAGCCCAGAGGGACACCGGCTGCCGAGAAGCAAAGGCAGCTAGCGGAGTATACCAGCAAAGGGACGCCCTGACCACTCAAACCCAATGGGTCTCTTGGAGTAGGGGGTCCCTGGAGCTAAAATCAACGCAGTTCAGCTCTGGAGACCCCCTGCTTCAAACCTAGGAGGGAGGAGGGGGTAGCATTTTCTTTTTTGAAAGGTGTTTTAACATCTCTGCACTAGCTACCAGGGCCGCCGACAGGGGGGGGGGGGGAGAGCCGGGACAAGTGTGCCAGGCCCTGTTGCTTCGGGGGGCGGAGGGACAGCTGCCGGTACTCTTGTTGCCACCAGGCCTGGCTCTCCCCCAGCTGCGGGCCTCCCGTCACTGACTGTCCCACGCTGAGCTTCTAACGCAGGCGCGCGCAGGGCCTCTCTGACGTCAACGCGCGACGGAAGCAAGCTGAGCTCAGCTTCCGGCGAGCACCGGCATCAGAAGCATGGCGTGGGACAATCAGTGAGGGTGGCCAGCAACTGGGGGAGAGCCGGGTCCAGCGGCAAATAGAGGACCGGTAGCTGGGACCCTTTGCAGCCACCAGGCCCGGCTAGAGGCCTGAGACCATCCCCAATGTAAGCCTGTATTTTGTATGTATTTGGGGGGTGGTTTTCTTTATATGTATTTGGAGGCTGGGGGGGGGGGGGTGGCTGCCAAGGGGTTAGATGTATTGAGGGGGTGTTTTTTTTTTAAAATATGTATTTGGGGGCAGGTTTTTTTAAAATATGTATTTGGAGGGTGGGGGGGGGGATTATATGTATTTGGGGGGTGGTTTTGTTAAAATATGTATTTGGGGGTAGGTCTTTTTAAAACATGTATTTGGAGGGTGGGGGGATTATATGTATTGGGGAGTGGTTTTTTTATATGTATTTGGGGGTGTTTTTTTAAATATGTATTTGGGGGGAGTTTTGGCGGGATTAAGTGAGAGTGGGGTAATTGATGATGGGGGGGAGAGTGAGAGAGGGTGAGTGAGGAAGAGGGGGTGAGACGGAGGGAAGAGAAATACATGGGAAGAGGGGGGGGTAGAGGGGGCTCGCGAGGTGTAAAATGCAGGGGGCTCACAAGACCGCCAACACGGGGTGGGGGGTTGGGGGGCAGCCGCAACACTAGTCCTGGGCCCCGGAAAATCTGTCTGCGGCCCTGCTAACTACTGTGACATGTGCTATTAATTCATGGTATGGACTGAAGGAAAGGTAATGGCCCTGCCTGTAAAGCAAGTGAACCCAGTTTGAATCACAGTGTTAGATCTCTCCCTGAAACTCTGGCACGAAGATTAAGGCCTCATCCAGTGTGACGCTGAGCGGGCTTGCGCTCAGCGCGATCAAACATACTGCTACAATGTGTGGCCAGCGTGCAGGTGCCCTTGAGAGCATGGTGCTCAGCTGCTGGCGAGACAAATCAATATGATTTGCCGCTATTTCTGGCGCGTCACGTGAGAGGTTCGCCCAATGAGGGCGCACCAGATCCGTGACATGGCCGCGCCCCCTACGCGGGCAACTAGCAGGATACAAATCCCCCTAGCAAAATGAGCGCCGAGCTCGAGCGCTAGCATGCTCTCATTCACCCTACGCTGCGGCCAAGCTAGAAGCATGCGCGCTCACGAGCGCAGTGACGTCACAAGGTGCTCAAGCTGGGGCGATTCCTGGCCATAAACAATGTGCTGTAACGAGTGCGGGAGGAGAGGGTGGGGAGGGTTTGTGTCAGGGGGTTTCAAGGGGCGTAGCCGTGACGTCACAGAGCTGGTTTGCCCTCATTGGGCGACCCGCTCACGTGACCAGCCCGGCCGCGCTGCAGAAACAAAATAAGCTGTCTCTGCGAGCAGCTCTCCGGCCACATGCACGCACTATGGCCATTCCCATAGGATTCCATGTATTTGATTGGGCGGCCGTGAGCGCGGTTGCGCGCGTGCACGCTTCTAGCATGGGCCACAGCCTTAGCGCTATGGGAACATTGCATCCTTAAAATTCCCATGCAGCCAACGCATTGCTCAAAGTGCACAAACATGGAGACGCAACACCTGTGGCTAAGGCTGCGTCCATGCTGCCGCAGAGTGCGCTTGGTGCGCTCACTGCAATTAATATCTATTGGTACGACCACGCTCACGCAGCGCGCACTCGTGAGCGTGCATGCTTGGGGAGACAAACAAAATTGACTTTGATGCGCGCTCAGCAGCAGTCAATGCACACAGAACACAGCCACACACACATACACACACACAGAAATAGCCTCGATCCACGCCCTCCCGAACGTGCTTGCAAAATTATGCAGGACACCCTGTGCTCATGCTTGGAGAGTTGGTGATGTCACATCTCTCAAGCATGAGCGCCCTCAGCGGCAGCGTGGACGCAGCCTAAGGCTGCGCTTATAGTGCCTGGTGACGCGACGTCACCACAAAATAAATCCATTGACTCCGTCGCAAGCGCTTATAGTAAGGGCGACGGAGCGGTGAAGCGACCAAAAATTTTGAAGCCGGGTAAATTTGATTTTTTTAGAGACAGTCGCCACATGTGACTGTCTCTAAACCAATCAGAGAGCGCTGCCCGGCCCCTTCGTGACGTCACTGGCCTTGTCGCCAGCGACGTTGCTTAAAACTAAAGTTTAAGTTTTGCTAGTGGCGACGGGTGACATCATCGGTCGCCGTCACTATTAGCACGGCCTTAGGCTGCGGCCAGGCAGGGAGCGAGGGGGTGACGTCACACACTCTGCTCGGCCGGGAGATTTGTGGCCAGCTAGGTATGCGCGTGGGGGGGGGGAGGGGGAAGGGGGGGGTGTGTCAGGGGTGCACGTGGGCGAACCACTCACGTGACGCCAGCGAGTGGCAAATTCACTGTGCATGCGCAGGCGCTCACGCTGGCCACACACAATGTGTTTCATCGCGGCCAGCGTGAGCGCCCGCTCAGTGCCACCCTGGAGAGGCCATAGGCTGCGAGCGCCTGTGGTGTCGCCCGTATTGACACAGCGCAGCGCCAAAACATGTTTGCTACCTACGTGAAAACGTCCTATACCAGATGCGACTGTCTCCCCGCTTGCTACTGCAAAGCGGGAGACAGTTGAAGCGTTTTCAAAATTTGTTTTCGGGTTGCGACTGCTGCGTCACGTGACGCGGCCGCCCAAACAAAAAACAGATTTCAGCCAGCAGGCGCGTGCGCAGAAGAATGTGCTTGTGCACGTCGCTCTGTGACGTCACCGATGCGTGCGTGCGCGCCCTGCAGTTCGGCTGTATAATCGCAGCCTTAGGCTAAGGCCATACAGCCTTCGCCCGGAGGCGTGCAAAGGCTGTGATGTCACCCGCGTGAAGCGGGTGTGTTTTCTGTCCATGGTAGACGCGCCGTGCGGGGCCTCTATTGGGGCGAACCACTCAAGTGACCTGCCCGTCGCGCCAAGAAAGCAGCTTCAACTGATTTCCCGCGCAGCGCGGTATATGGGCGCAATGTGATGGCGCCCCCCATGCGGACGCCTCTGCGCGGGCAGTATGGACCTGCCCATAGTGGGACTGCAGCTTTAGCTCCAGCTCGAAGCGCCCCCCCCCCTTCCTTTGAAGGGGGCGGAGCGTACAATGACGTCAGCGCAGCCGGCAGTGGCTGGACGTGACCGGGGGCGGAGTTACGATGCAAATGAGCTGGGGTGACGTAGGCTCAGTGGGCGGGGGCAACATCCGAAACCTGGGCTTGGAGCGGCGTAAAAGTGGGCGGAGTTATCATACAACAGTGGGCACGTTGACGTAAGGTGGGCGGGGCTACGCCTGGTCTCCGTTTGGCAACGTGTGTGGCCGGCAGGGGGCCCCCCTGCGCAGTTGCGTAACGCCAGGCAACGCCCCCTCCCCGAGTCCCCGCCCCCTCCCCGAGTCCCCCCATTGCTCTGCATCGGCACGAGATCCGCTTCAGCCTGAGGAGTGTGCGTGTCTCGCGGGGTTTCTGCGCCTTTATTATTGTCCCCCCCCCCGGCTAGTCACATCGGGGGGTCTTGGACATCAGAGAGAGAGGAGAGAGAGAGGAGGGTGGGGAGGGGGCTGTGTCCTGGGGAGGGGAAGGATTAAACATGGATGCGGGGATGGAGAAGGAATGCAGCGCTCTCGGGGGGCTTTTCCAAACGGTGATGAGCGATATGAAGGTGAGTGGGGGGGACTTGTGATGTGCTGGGGGAGGTGGGAGCTGTGGGGGTGCTGTGTGCAAGGCGCGCCCCTGGGAAACTTATCAGGGAAACAGTGGGGAGGCGTAGGGTTTCCCCAGATGGGGGCTCCTGTGTCAGCTGCAATCCCCTCCATCTCTAACTGCAACCCCCCCATCTCTGTCTAACTGCAACCCCCCCATCTCTGTCTAACTGCAACCCCCCCATCTCTGTCTAACTGCAACCCCCCCCATCTCTGTCTAACTGCAACCCCCCCCATCTCTGTCTAACTGCAATCCCCCCATCTCTGTCTAACTGCAATCCCCCCCATCTCTAACTGCAACCCCCCCATCTCTAACTGCAACCCCCCCCCATCTCTAACTGCACTCAACCCCCCCCATCTCTTAACTGCCAACCCCCCCATCTCTAACCTGCAAACCCCCCCATCAATGCCTCTCAACTGCAACCCCCCCCATCTCCCTCTCAACGCAACCCCCCCATCTCTAACTGCAACCACCCCCCCCATCTCTTAACTGCAACCCCCCCCCCATCTCTAACTGCAACCCCCCCATCTCTAACTGCACCCCCCCCCCCATCTCTAACTGCTGCATTCAACCTGGGAGTGAGAGTTTCAGATTGAATGTGGTCTATTGGGGGGGGGGGGGGGGGGGTGCGTGCTGTTGTGGTGCACAACGTGTGTGTGTTAATAATAATGGGTGTGTTAATAATATTAGGTGTGTGAGTGATCATAATATAATAGAAGTGTGTGTTAATAATAGGTGTGTGATGTTTGTGTTAATAGGTGTGTGTGTGATATAATAATCATCGGTGTGGTTTCTGGTGTGTGTTCCTTCTGATGTGTGTGGGTATCCTCTCTCCTCATCTGTGTGTGTGTGTTTCCCCGCCTCGCTTGGTGTGTTCCATCCTCCCCCTCGTGTGTTGTTTCTCCTCCTCCTCGTTGTGTGTCTTATCCTCTCGGTGTGTGTGTCTTCCTGTGTGTTCATCCTCGGTGGGTGTGTGTGTTGTGTTCCTAGTTGTGTGTGTGTTTTTGTGTTTGTTCCTGCTTCTACTGTGTGTGTGGGGCGGTTCGCTTTAGGGCAACACATTTAGTGTAAAGGTTGATGTCTTAATACAGGGGTGCGCAAACTTGCTGCGCTTGCCCCGTGTTGTGGCCCCCCCTGCGGCATCAAATGACACCTCAGGGTCATGTGACCAACAGCGTCATTTGATGCCGCATCTCCATGGCAACGGGTATCAAATGACGATGCGGGGTCATGTCACGTCACATGACGTCTTTAGACGCCGCGTTGTCATGGAGACGAGTGAACATGGAAGCCAGGTAAGTGAGCCGCGCCCGCCCTCCCCCACCGCTCAACAAAAGTCTCGGCGCGCCCCCCCAGTTTGTGTACCGCTGTCTTAATATATATATATATATATATATATATATTATTTATATATATATATCTATATATATATATAATATATATATATAATATTATATATTATCTTTAACTGTGCATGCAGTGTCTTGTATATGTATACCTCTGTTCACCTAATGTAACCCATGTATTTGCCATCATAACTCTGTGCCCAGGACATGCTTGAAAACGAGAGGTAACTCTCACTGTTACTTCCTGGTACAGCATTTTTATAAATAAAAATAAGAGTGCATTTTTGTATTGAAGTCCATAGTAGTAGCTGAAGTGTGCAAGAGGGGAATCCCATAGTAGATTATAGGCGCAGAATAATGAGGGAAGGAGGGTGATCCCATAGAAGCTTGGAAGTGCAAATAAGGGGGCTATCCTTAAAATAGGAGCCAGTTGAAAGGTGGGTTACTATTATTTTGTAAATCGCCAACATATTCGGCAGCGTGGTACAATGGGGGTGCAGAGTGATTATTTATATCTATATCTATCTCATAACAACGGGCAATGAGGGGTTGGTGATGTGTGTGCCCTGTCTGGATTTGCATGACATGTTTTGATATCACATTATCTTTTGGGGACATCGCTCACCTGTGTTTTTCATCACTTTATTTTCTTCTTACCAACAAAAATCAGATCTTCATAGCACAGCCCACATCATTGCTGTTTATATTTGCAGACTACATATGTCTGCTGTTTTTATTCAGTCTATTGCATAAACAATCTGTTTTAATTTCTGTCCATTAATTGTGCGTAACCCTGTGTTGCTACTAGAAATAATATTCATTGATCAGCAGCGTAAAAACAAGCTGCATGGTTGCACTACAAGGTGGTAGACACTTTTAACACCATAGAACAAAGCATTTATATATCTCTATCTCTAATCTTTGTGATATTTATGCCATGATGGTGAATCAAGAGCCATCTGGATAAAATGAATCATTTCGTTTTCAAAGAAGAAAAAGAAAAAAGGTATAGACGTTTTGTGATGGAAAATATGTTTCTAGTTTTAATTGTACTGTATAGGTTTTAATTGTACTATATATGTTTTAAGATGAAAAGTATGGGTACTCCTGAATTTTAAATAAGTCAGTCTGTAGCCAATGTGATACTGGGTTACTTACAGTGTGTATGTATCTATATACTGGGAAAAATCCAGAGTGCCTAAGAATTCTCTGCTGGTGTCCAAGTTGCAGTGCTGACTAACCTGTCAATCACCGCTGCGTCCGGTAACAGCCGAACCTATCCTGCTTTAAGCAAGATTGGTTATGCTGTAGCGGCGGTGACAGACAGTTCAGTCAGCACTGCACCGCTATGTCTGGCAGAGAGAAGAGTGTGAGAAGGTGGTGGGGGGGTGTTCCGTGACTGCCCACCCCCGCTCCAAAGTGCAGCTTAGCACGCGCGTGTGTGTGTGTGCGTATGTCTGTCAGTGTTTCGTATGCACATATCTATGACACGCACAGAGTCGTCGACAGGGAGGGGGATGCTGTGACAGTGACGGCTTCTCCTCCCCCCTTTTATTTTTTTTACTCAGTTCTGGCTCCTAAAAACTCTGGTCTGGTTCCTATGCTTACATTTTATTTAGTTTATAAATAGATTTTTTGTCCACCCCTGATTTTTGTTACAGATGAATCGATATAGATGAAAATTTGTCGGGCGGTCGCCTAAAATGTTATCCCTGGCGCCTGTGTTCTGTCGGTCACCGTGCACCCAATCCCGCTTTACTATCGCGACATCAAAGCAGTGTCCAGTGTCGGCAGTGACTGACCTTTTTAGATCTGCGCCGCTTAGTGTGCGGGGAATGGGGACCGCAGCGCTGGCGTCAGAGGCGCACAACGGCTGGGGGGGGGAGGCGAGATGGAAAGCTCCAGCACTGTACCCACCTTTTGCTCTACATGTGGGAAGGAGTGCCCGTGTGCTTGAGTGTGTCACAGATACACGCTAACACACACCCTCTGACATACAGAGCCTCCGACAGGAGCCAAAGTTGGGATGGGGAGTGGAGAGACTGTCCGCGTGCCAGGCGTTCAGGAAAAACTGGCTCCTAAAAATTGTAGCTGGCCCCTAAGACCTTTAACATTTTTTTGTGTCCGTCTTTTATTTTGAAACCAGCTTAATGTAGCATCCAATTTGTCAAAGTTGGCCACGTGTGTTGGGAAAATGAATAGAACAAGGAAGATATATTGATTTGAACACATTTTTCACATAAACACGGCAAATAATGTTCGTCATAATGTATCTTTCACGCTGTACCTTACCCGCTCACTGCCACTCTCATGCAGTTGCTTTTGCATTCCCCACGTGGTTTAAAGTGAGCCGGACTTAAAGCAACAGCGCGCACTGATCACCAATGTTGGGGCAATTTTTTATTTTGAGATATTTTCTTGCCCTTTCCAAAACTGTTTGTTTATTAAAGCTGATGTTTTGTTTAGCAAAAACTTTAAGCGCTTGAAATATGAAGTTCTCCGGTGGTTAAAATGCAAGTCTCCCAGAGCAGGCTATAGGCTACTATGGTAGGTGCTAGAGATTCTGAAAATTCGGATTTATAACGCGACATTTATTTATTTTGTAAAACAAAATTTGGAGCAGGACATGCTCAAATGGGCAAGATACCAGCGTTATATGGGTTACACTCTTATAGGCTTCTGTGGAGGGGTATTCTGCTTTAATATAGAGATATATTAAAGCTTTTGCCAATGTTTAAGAGACTCAAACTTCCTATCGAAATCTTTGTGTGTGTGTGTGTGTGTGTGTGTGTGTGTGTGTGTGTGTGTGTGTGTGTTCCCCTAGGTCTGTGCAACAGGGTCACATACTTTGAGCTGTGCACAGGTGCAGCTGTAGAACTCTTCTGCCAGAAGGCCAGGAAGAGTGCATCAATAAGTGCTCGATGCCACTCCATGCACCTCGCTCCTGAGGGTCCGTCTTTAGGCGAATGGCTCTCTGACGGTCCCCGTCTGGGAGAGGTGTTCCTCCCGAGGCGAATTAGAGGTTCCAACACTCTTGCAGTAACACCCCACAGCGAAAACAGTAGTGCCCAGTGCGCTGTGAACGTGCCCGGCAAGGTGCGTTTAAAAACTCCTGTGCGCCTACTCCTACACCCTGACCCTAAGGCCGCGATTATAGTGCAGGCGCATGTGAGCGTCGGAGCGCAAGCAGTCGCGCGCGCCTGGCGCCCGTGCAATCCGTGCACTCTGATGGGGAGGAGTGGCTCTGACGTCACCAGGCCGGTTCGCCCTCATTGGCTGAAGCACTCACGTGACGCGGCACGAAAAAACACAATTTTGTCTATTCACAATTCTGCGCCGTCGCGCTTCCTGAAACGCGCACTATGGCCGGCCTGATGGAGGTACTACATTTTGTTTGCGTCGTGCGCGCTATAATAGCAGCCTAAGGCCGCGATTCTGCCAAAAACTGCCGGCGATGGCGCAAACTGCAGAAATCCTATGTAGCTGAACATACCGTCAGCGATGTGCGCGTCGCCTGGACCTGCAGGGCGGCAGACTGGAGAGGAGACAGAGAATTTTGTTTTGGCCCGGCAACGGCCGCGTCATGAGTGTGGTTCAGCCAATGAGGGGCGAAACGGCCACGCTTCTCACCTCTCTTTCTCTCGCATGATCAGATGCCGCTCGGCGGCAGCGTGTGAGTGACGTCACCAGCTGGCGCAGCCGCCCGCCGGCATCTGGTATAATCAAGGTTTTACGCCGGGAGAGGAAACTGCTCTCTGCAGTGAAGAAAAAAGGCAAAAGAAAGTCTGTGATCCCATTAAAGGTTGTGGGGTCAAGTTGGTGTATATAAGAAGGTGATCCCTTTGAAGTCCGTGGGAGCAGGGGATCCCATTCAAGGCGACAAAGGGCAGTTCATGTTTTTAAGAGGGTGATTTTATTTAATGCTGCGTTCATATGATCACTCGCAATACGAGAATGAGGGAGAGTTAAAAGGTTTGCTGACGTATCAAGGTATTTTATGCCAATTTTCCATTGCTTGCATCGGTTAACAATTTTGAGGCGTGGTTTTTGGAGTAGGTAAGGGATGATTTGTTGATATGAGGTGTATCAAAGTCTGCGTTTAATAAATAGTAATTTATGATTTGCATCAATTAAATCCTGGTCTGAACATGTGTGATCCAGAGATCAGCGCCAGCTGTAAGCGTTTTATACATATACCGTAGGGGGAAATTTATATAATAATAATAGCATATTTTTGTATAGCGCTGCTAGTTTTACGTAGCGCTTTACAGAGACATTTTGCAGGCACAGGTCCCTGCCCCAAGGAGCTTACAATCTATGTTTTTGGTGCCTGAGGCACAGGGAGATAAAGTGACTTGCCCAAGGTCACAAGGAGCCAACACCGGGAATTGAGCCAGGCTCCCCGGCTTCAAGCTCCGTGCCAGTCAGTGTCTTTTACTCACTGAGCCACTCCTCACGTAGAAGGCTTTCTCTGCACCATAGATACACATTCACCATTGTGCTCCCAGGACAATACAAAAGCACAAAAATAGGGTAGAAGTGATACCTGCATTGGCCATGTGATTTATTTAACAAGGGTGCAAGATTTCAGGACCACTCGGTCGGTCCCTTCTTCAGGACTACAAACAATACAAGTTGATATTGGGGTGGGGGGGGGGGGAACCCTCTGCATTCAGAGCTCCCAGTTTCCTAGAAGTGCATCTGAGCCCGAAAAACCTCATAGTTAAGATGGTAAAAAGGTAGTTATGCTCGGAAAATTAGGGAAACCAATCATCCCACAAATTCAAACACAGGCTAACCTTTGCTCAATTACATGGGTCAGTGGCCTGATGGGTTAGATGTCGTCATGCTCCCCTGTAATCTGTGGGAATCTCTGGCCTTGCACAGGTTAATGGGGCAACAGCTCAAGGAGGATCATAAGAAAATAAAGCTCTTGGCCAGACGAGATAAGGCTGATTTATGGGCAGGTAAAACTCAAGGTTTGTAGCAAATAACTTCAGTCTAATGAGCCTATCTAATCTGCCGAGTTAATGTATTAAGTGTGTTTAATAAGTTTCTAGGGAGACCAAATAAGCTCAGGGTGAGGGTTCCTCTTGAAATGAGCTGCTTTGTCTTCACTGAGGATGACAGCTTTACTTTGTATATCTTTAAAAAGTTCTTGAAACCCTGCTGAGCCCCAGGGAGTGCATCTGGAGACACCTCACATGTTAACTTTTTCTGCCTGTGCCTGCATCAGATGTCACAACCTTCCCCCCCCCCCCCCCCTCGCCCTGTTCCAAAAAAAACATGTTTATCGGGTTTTCAGCATTTGACACGCAGCAATACCTCTGGGCAAAAAGAGAGAAGTGAGAACCAGTCGCATCATTTAATGCATCCTATTTGTAGAGGGTGCAGTCTAGCGGTGACACCCACTGTCTTTTGAAGTGGGTGAACCAGATGGGAAGCTGTTCTCTCTCTTTGGGCATGTCATTTTAGCAGGGAACAAAAAGTAGATTGTAAGTATTGTAGGCGAGTACCAACAACACGTGTATGTATATGTATCTATGCGTGTATATACATACATCTACAGCATGTTTGTTTATAATAACACCCCCTAGCTCTTTATGTAGCCTTAATCTCTTCAGTGCCAGAGTGCCCAGCAATACATGGCTTGGTAGTGCGTTGTATGCCCGCGTGGCACTCAATGGTTAACTGGGGGACAGGCGATCTTCATACAATAACCCAGGGCCGGAAAAATCCTGGGAGCATAACATTTCCACCCTGGCGCCTGTGCTGTGCGCAGTCATGAGGGACATGATTGAGGCTGCGTCCATACAGGGGCAGACCGCGCGTCCGCATGCTGAGCGATCAGACTGCCTACAGGCAGTAATCGCGCCTATACAGCGTGCGCACGGAAGCGGGAGGGGGGCGCGTGATGCACTTGAAATCAGTCAAAACTGATTTCTCGCGCGATGGGGCCGGTCACGTGAGCGGTTTGCCCAATGAGGGCGAACGAGCTCCGTGACGTCGCTGGCACCGAAGATGGTGAAACTCTCCTAATGTTTGGCTAACTATAGTTACAAACTAGCATAAATACTGTACAGAATATCATATAACGAACGTATACATGTTTTACAGGCTTGTGCCTTGTTTTAAAGGTGCGATTAATACCAGTTTGCCCATGTTGTGTTTTTTTTTTTTTTTTTTAAATGTAACTGCTAAAATGGTTAAAAATCAAATGCTTTCACAGGTTGTACAAGAGCAAATCTTTCCAAAGGAAGGACAGATTTAATTAGATTGTGTTGCATGCAACAGGCGGTCCGATGGGTTGCAACTTTCAGAACCAGTCCCCTCTCCAGTAATTGGTGATAAGAATCTGACCAGACAATACCAGTGTTGTGAAGGTGTCTGATTTTGCGCTGAAGAGTGCGATTTTGGCTTTACCATCAACACACAAAACGTAGCTCATGGTTGACCTTTGGAAGTAGTCTTGTAATGTCTAGTTTAGTTAAAACGCTCGCAAAGCAGCTTTGCAAATCTAGTTGACTTTTGTCTTTAGCAATATTTGATGACTGAATCCTGAAAGTCTCCAAGCAAACGACACATTTTATGAGGGCGAAACGATAGGGTTTTGTCTGTTTAAGAGCTGATGTCTAATCCCTCACACTTCACGCTGATACATGCCTACAAGTCATGGTTTTTAATCCATTCCTTTTTTTACAAGAACACTGCGTTCCCCAATGCTGCTGAACAAAATGGTGGCGTAAGCACTTGGGGTGTGGTAGAGATGTCACAGGGCATTCCCAGATTCCATGGCATCGTTGCTCCTGCCTGGAATTAAGGCAGTTACCCTCTGTGGATAGGCGAAGGGCTCGTCAGGTGGAAATGGCAAAAAAAAGGGCCTAACGACCCATTATATCAAAATATTCACAATAGAGCCCTGACTGCATGTTCTACACGATGTAGTTCCAAGTTTTACACACGTATTGGTCTTGGAAAGGCGTAGCTTTATTGCACGGTCTAGCCCATTTGGCCACAGCCGTTTCTCCGCAACCAAAAAAACGCCGGCTTTTAGCTGCTGCTCACCTCGCCTCCGGGACACCGAGCCCCCGGCCACTTCACCGCTAAGGTAAGTCCCTAACATTACCCCTAAAATCCCCTATGGCCAACGCTGTTATCCCCTATCCTAAAAACCTTTCCCCCTATCCTAAAAACCTTACCCCCTAACCGCTACAACCCCTAAAGATAACCCCCTGCCCTAAAACTGACCACCTTGTAGAATAGGCCGGTGGTGGAGCAGCTGCACAGGGTCCCCCTGCGGCTAAACGGCTGCAGCCAAATGTACCATTACGATTGTGCCGCGCTGAGTGTCCCATTGGGAGAAAAGCACTATATGAAATAGTTTATTAATAATAATAATAATAATCTTCCTTTTAATCCACTGAAAACAAACATTTGACTTATGTTAATTTGGAAGTTGGGCCGCTGCACGATCGTCAGTAAGGCTGCGGCCATGGTGAGCGCTGGAGAGGGCGCAAGCGTTCACTCGGCTTCCCCGCCACCTGCAGGAGGAGAGATCAGTGTCCTGCATGCAGAGGAGACAGAGAGGCGTGTCGGGGGGGGGGGGGGGGGGCAGCCGTGACGTCACGGAGCTGGTGCGCCCGTGAAAACCGATTTTTCTGTTTCCTCCTGAATCGCGCGCCTCCGCGCACGGTAGCGCGCTCTATAGACTGCCTTATAGAGGCACACGTATGTGACCGCGCAGTGCGCGCCCTCGTGATCACCATGGCCGCAGCCGAAGGTTGTTACTCTATTTTTAAGCCACCCCGATCAGAGATCCTGTGAATGAGCGGGAGAGAGGTTTTGCTTTGCCTGTGCAAACTCTTGTTGAACACACCGTGACACGAGGGAGTAGTCGGAGGAGGTGATACCCCCTCCTAAATCTCAGCTCACCATGTTTACAAACTAACTTTAAATAAAAATACTTCCAGGCTGCAGATTTTGCTAAATAGTCACCAGATGTGTGCACCGAATCCCTAAAACACGGTGCTGCCATTAGCACATGTTGATCCCTTTAAAGCCACAATCTATGCTTCTCTTGTTGTTTGTTTATTTTTTAAACTTAACGTGAACTGGGGGATATGGCGACTATTTTCTTGCCTGGTGGGTGCAGAGTGGATGCTGGTTTAAGGCTTGGAGAGGCCATCACATATTTGGATTTTTTTTTTGTTTGCTTGTCAAAATCAGCCCTACATCCTAAAAATATCTTGGGAATGGGGGGGGTTGTCAGGGGGCCACTGATAATCTCCGAGGGGTTCAGGTCAGGTTTTTTTTTTATAGCTTTTAATGGACCAACCTAGATGAATTTATATGGCACTGAACTGAAAGGTCTCATCACAACCTGTAGTGACGTGACATTCACATTATACAATTCAAATTGACACTTATTTTTGCTATCTATTTACCAAGTTAAAACAGGTTTTTTTGGGGATGGGGGGCGGAGGTGGTTTCATGTGATTGAAGTTTTTTTTACTATATGTAACACGTGGGTTTGCGCGGCTAATTGATTTAACACTTCCAGTAAATGGTAGCTTTCTTTCCTCCATAAAAGTCGAAGTCCTTTTGGCTTGCGACAGCTGTGTAAACTTCAATACAAATGTATTCTTGGCGACAAAGGCATCGTCGCAGGCCTGCCAGGGGGCACGGCTTACCCCCAGATGACATAATGACATTGTATAGTTGGAACACATATTTTGACACCATGAAACTAAACCACACATTCCATCACATGTGAAAGTGGAGCGCTGCACTGGAGCAAGTTCAAATGGGATATAAACCATCAAAGATAGGGTTTAATTAGTTAAATGTCGGCGATTTAAAAAAACATGAAGTATGAGTATTTGTAAACACGCTGTCTGGGAGTAGGTTTACTAGACGTTTTATAGGGATTCATCTTAAAATGGACAAAAAGCTAGAGGGGACGCAGTGTGCTCATTTGCATGACACTACCCAGAATCCCTGGCGGCAGCGGAAGCATTGTGTGCTAAGAGTTAGTGGCGAAAGGCAGGGTTGCAGACGTGAATACTCGCACGTGGCGTTTTTATTTGCTAAACCTGTTTTGAAAGCGGGCAAGAATTCCTTTGGCAATATTGTTGGCGCCGCACAAATAATACGGTTATCGGATCCTAAAAAAAAAAGCAATGGGTAAAGGAAGACGTGGGCCGTACAGCCACTTTCTAATTCATTGTGCAATGTTGTGTGCACCATATGTGAACCATATAGAGTATGTGAACCATATGTATGTATGTGAACCATATATTTGACAAAGCTGGGCGCGAAATGCGTTGGGACTCGTTCTCTTTTTTTACTTAATCGCTTTTGTATAAATCTTTTTTATTCTACATGCAATCTAGCCCTGGCTTTCATTGCTGTGCATCGCATTTGTTTTTGTTTGTTCAATATTTGCAAACACTTGTGTATTACCCCACTTCTCTGTGTATTGAATGCGCGGGGTGGCGGATAATTAACTTGCAGGTAAATAAAAGCACTCCCAAGTCTGAGTTTGCATTGCTCACAATCATCTCCAAGATAACGTAACCATTCTTTGAGAATATATAAAAAAATATGAGTGTGGCTTAAAGCTTCCTTAGCACTGAGATGATGACTTAACCCTTTGCATGCCCCATGATGTAGATACCGTGTCATCGTCTGGCACTCCAGCGGCCCTATATGTCACATGGGCTTTCTCTTTTCTTGTAATTGCCTATATTTAAAGAGTTATTTTAATGTACATATTTGCGATCTAATTCTAGCTACAATTCCGACGGATTCTCAAGCCGCTCTCTGGGGACCAGCTTACCCGGATGCAGGAATGACCTATATATTTGCATACAGGTGAATGCACCTAATATGCATATAAACTGACCGTGTTTTTTTAAGGCAGTGACGTGTGTGTGTATAAAGAGGTTAGTTACATCTGGGTTATTGATGCCTTTTTTGTTGCCCAAATCGCACACCTATAAGTATTATACATGTATTATGAGCTGAGCCTTTTCTTTTTCTCTGTCTTCTCCCTTTTTGCCTATTTTCAGTGTGTGTTCAACAAGAGTTTGCACGGACAAAGCCTAGTCTTACTTATTCTTATCCTTTATTGGCTATCTGATAAGGGTTCATAACAGTGGTTTCCATTTTTTTTTTTTGGTTAAGGATCCCTATGTAAAATTCTGAGGAACCCCCAAACCTCTCTAACGGCGTGTCGGAGATCAGATGCATTGTAAGAAACCCCAACCCTCTCTAATAGCGCGTCGGAGATCAGATGCATTGTAAGAAACCCCAACCCTCTCTAATAGTGCGTCTGAGATCAGATGCATTGTAAGGAACCCCAACCCTCTCTAATAGCGCGTCTGACATCAGATGCATTGTAAGGAACCCCGACCCTCTCAATAGCGCGCCTGACAGATGCATTGTAAGGAACCCCGACCCTCTCTAATAGCGCGTCTGAGATCAGATGCATTGTAAGGAACCCCGACCCTCTCTAATAGCGCGCCTGACATCAGATGCATTGTAAGGAACCCCAACCCTCTCTAATAGCGCGTCTGAGATCAGATGCATTGTAAGGAACCCCAACCCTCTCTAATAGCGCGTCTGATGCATTGTAAGGAACCCCAACCCTCTCTAATAGCGCATCTGAGATCAGATGCATTGTAAGGAACCCCAACCCTCTCTAATAGCGCGTCTGAGATCAGATGCATTGTAAATTCTCCATTTGGCACAATTTTAAAATGACCTGAAAATTACAGGGAACCCTTTACTATATTTAGACCAGCCCCACATATTCTTGTTGCTGACATGGAAGTAGTAGAGTTCCTGCTGGCCTTCTCTTCTCTCCCGCATGGCCTGTAATTTCTGATGGCAAAAACAAGATAACACAGGTTTTTTTTTTTACATAAATCCACGTGTGCAAACGGTGAGATTGCCGGAGCAGGGTCATTGCACCGCAGGGATTGCACCGTATTCTTGCATTACCTGCCCGCGACTTGAATGCAGGATTTATCTGCAATACCCATTAGTGATTACCGGTCCAAATGTTCTGTAGCAAAATATTTTATTAAAACTAAAATAACCTGTCAAGGGGGAATCGCACCTTTAAATGCATAATACATGCAATAATCACTTTTTTTAAAAATGTTTTTTGTTACTGGAACACTTTGTTCATTTGAACATTGCCAACTGATTATTTCACCAGGTTGTGTAGGAAATGTTGGCGCACAAGCAGACGTGTCCCACGTCTAAAGAGCAGCTAATTACTTATCAGTGTGTGGATTGTATTGATGTACATATTTAAGGGGGCGAAAACAAAATGGCCGCTTGGACTGCTGCTTTTAAAGTGGAAAAACACCTTCAACGAAGATCAATAGCTTCAGAACGATACAGGCCAGTGGAAGTATAGAATTGGGTGTATTTAGTGTATTCCCAGTTCCCTTCTGCTTGAATTCACTGAAGTAAAGTTACATGAGAAATCTCCTTATCTTAGAATGTGAAAGATGAGCGGAGCAGTCGGAGGACAATTCAATAACAAAATGGAAGGCTAGACATATTGCCGTCTCACAAGGTTACTGTTTACATGCAGTCTTTCTTAGTTGATAACAAAAAAAAGCAAATTGTGCTTGCCCGTATAATTGCCGCTTTAGGCCTGTAATCTAGAGCGCGCTGGTGCGCGTTGCACATGCACGTGGCGCGCGCGTTTCGTTTATATGTTGTAAGCGGTGGCGTGCGCGGCAGGGGACGAGGCTATAGACGTCACGGCGATGGCCGTGCTGTGATTGGCTTGGCAGCATCGCGAAAATATACATTTCCACGTATTTGCTGTGATCTGCCGCGCCACCGCTCACAGCCGTGCACGCGCGCGTCTCGACTGTATCAACATTCACCTGTAGATGCAGAACGCCGGGTTTTGATTGTAACTTTCCAAAGCGCTTCGATTCGGTTGAGACAAAAAAATCAAAATCAAATCTTTAAACGCAGACGGTCCTCGTTTTTCCGACGGAATGCGTCCCGCTAACCGCCGTCGGTTACCTGACGGATTGCGGGTCCCATGTTAATCGGCGGCGGTGACCATCGGATAATGCGTCCGGCGGACTGCATTATGCGGCGTCGGCAAGGGAGGACTACCTGTACCGGCCTCCACTTAAGGGGGCATCGCTGTACTTTACAGTCAGTTTGAGTACAAATGAAATACAATTATTTTATCAGATGTCTGTCTGAACTTGCTAAGCGTACTCCCTGGTATTGCATCCACTCAGGTTCTAGGAGGGATTGCCCATTTAAATAGAAGTAATCATCCTGAAAGCAATGAAAGTCAATGTTGGGGTTTCGTGGAAGATAAATAGTCTTGTTCAGAAGGACACTATCAATGCCCGATATCATTATTATTATTATTACTATTATTACATATTATTATACACCCCCCTTAATGGTAAGGTTCTGTGACGCTGTCTTCCTATTGCACTGGAATATTGTAATGTAATCTAAAAGAGGGGTGCGCAATTTTTTTTGGGGTGGGGGGTGTGCGCACAGCACTTAAAGAGGCCCCGCACTCTTCCCGAAGGCATTTAAATTAAATGCCGGGGTGCGGCGAAGGTCTCTGTAAAGTCCCTTACCTTGGCTCAGATGGCTTCTGGCGACGTGCCGCCATGGCAACGCGACGTCACATGACGTCTGAACGCCGGAGCCAAGGTAAGGGGGGGCGCGAGCAGAAGAGGGGAGCCGGCAGGGGAGCGCAAGGGGAAAAGATTGCGCACCCCTGATCTAAAGGGAGAATGAATCTGTAACAGGAGCTGCATAGCCCTACTGTAGAAGTTACAGGTATATCTACCGTTGAGTATTTCACACGGATACTTCTAGATTTCTACTGAGATGGAAACACCTTTGCAAAATGTTGAGGAAAAATATTAAAGCGGCAATGTTGCTCAATGTAAATTTTTTTGTTTTTTTTAAATTTGTTTTATCCTACATGTGCTTTTTTTGTTTGGGTTTTTTTTTAAATAAATAAATCTGTTCTGTACTATGAGAATACTTGTAGCATTTTTTTAAAAACAACTCTGAATGACATTTTTAATGTATTATAATGTAACAAGCATTTGTTGTTTCTATAGCAACCATTTACAAAGTCACAGCCCCTTCCTCTTCTGAAACAGGCTCTGGCACACCCCTTTGTGAGCCCTGCCCTCTCTAGCAGTGCACCAATTGTATCTAGTGACTGCCTGGCCACATGATCTTCCCCACAGAACTTTACATCTTGGGTCCTCTTCTGCTGCACTGACAGCCATTTAGTGAACCCTCCAAGCCGAATATTCGCAGATCGATCGCAGGAGAACGGATTGATCGGCAATTTAGCTAATGACTTATTCTGTCGATTTGTATTGATGCACCTATTGTTAAAGGGGAAACGAAATAAACAATATAAAATCGGCAGCTAGGACTGCTGCTTTAATACAACTAAACAAAAGCAAAACCATAAACAAACAGCCAGGGCTGCTGCTTTTTAATAAGGTCTGGGCGCCTTTTATACTTTGTTGGAGGGGACATCCCTCCTTGAACTTACTAATTACTGTGCCATGTTTCATTGGTTCATTTTTAGTATAATTATTTTGACATATTTTTGTTATATGCTCAATACAGCTCAACCCCGTTATAGCGCGATCCGTTACAACGCGGATCCGCTTATAACACGATGCAAGCGTGGCTCCCAGTTGTTCGCATTTATGAATACTTTACAACACGATTATTGGCGTCTTAAATACTTTGTTGTACAATGCATACAATTGTACATTATTTCTAACGCGATCCGCTTATAGCGCGATGCGATTCTTTGGACACCGAGCACAGCGTTATAAGGGGGTTGAGCTGTATCTTCATATTAACTGAATATTTTGGAGTGTTTGTTCAATCTTTTTCTAATTCCTTTGTGATACGTTTATAAACTTGTGTATGTAAATTGATAATCCCAACTTTTTTTTTTCTTTTGTAAAAAAAATAATTATGCTGCCATAATTATAACTGTCCAAAGAGATAAAAGAGCAGGGCATATATTATCCAATAAGTACGGTTCCGAGGGAAATTAAATTGTATTCATTTTTGGATCCAAGGCAAAATGGTCATGAAGCAAAATAACACACTGCTCATTTGCAAGTCATTTCCCAGAATCCCTGGCTGCTGTGGAAGCATGGTACGTTAATGAGATAATGGGGGGCGGGGGGGGGGGGGGAGCAGGGTTGCAGACCTGTCTGAGATATGTGATTGTGTCACAAGTGATCTTTGTATTTGCTGTACAAACAACTGTACACTTTACTTTACGGATGATTGAATCGTTCTAAAGAAGCCAGTTACATTGATACATTACAACAAAACACAGGGCAGCCCAATGCTACATCCAGTTGACAATACATATATGGTAATATATATAAAGTTAAATACTTCAATAATAATATTTTCTTTGTTATTTATTTAAACCCTTTGGCCAAAGCGTCATAAGCCTGCGTACCACGTCAAGGCATATCCAAATTTGCAGGTCCTAACACAGTACACTGTGAACCTTTCCTTTTACCTCTGTATGAGGGGAAGCAACCACAGTGAGTCTTGTCCATACAGCAAAATGAGAGAACCTCCCAAGATAAAAAGGTGGGGAGGGGTGAGCTCTGGGAGGGGAGGGGGGGGGGGGGCGCCTACCTCCAAACAACTGTAGTTGACACATTATTTCACTTTTTTTCCCCCCCTGCACATTGTGTGTTTTCCCTGTAAAGTCTGTTCTGGAAACAGAAGCAGCAGCAGCATATGTAAGGAAAACTATCTTGTCCTTTTCGATCTGCGCTGCATGAACTCTGTCAGCAGACGCCATATGAACGTTCCTGCTTAGTGTTCATTTTGGCTTGATGTGATTCTTACACAATTTTAGGAAAACAGATCTGCTGTATTATTTTTGGAAGGGGGTGCTGAAACAAGACACCTTGTTAACATTCAATAAACAAGTCGGAGACTTGCGATTTCAAAGAAAATGGTTACTATTTACTAGCTATTTTAACATTTCTATATGGTTGCCCAGTATAATTTTAGGATCCGAATATAACGCAACCCACACAACGTTTTTAAAATAAATCTAAAATATATCATGCAAGTTAGAATATTAAAAGTTATAAAAGTGCATGACTAAGAAATATTTCATTATAAAGGTCAGTTTTTCGACACCGTGAAAATGGGGAGAGAATCCGGCTTACCCCCTTTAACATTCAATAAACAAGTCGGAGACTTGCGATTTCAAAGAAAATGGTTACTATTTACTAGCTATTTTTAACATTTCTATATGGTTGCCCAGTATAATTTTAGGATCCGAATATAACGCCAACCACACACAGTTTAAAATAAATCTAAAATATATCATGCAAGTTAGAATATTAAAAGTTATAAAAGTGCATGACTAAGGAAATATTTCATTATAAAGGTCAGTTTTTCGACAGCCGTGAAAATGGGGGAGAGAATCCGCTTACACCTTGTTAACATTCAATAAACAAGTCGGAGACTTGCGATTTCAAAGAAAATGGTTACTATTTACTAGCTATTTTAACATTTCTATATGGTTGCCCAGTATAATTTTAGGATCCGAATATAACGCCAACCACACACAGTTTAAAAATAAATCTAAAATATATCATGCAAGTTAGAATATTAAAAGTTAAAAGTGCATGAACTAAGGAAATCAAATTTTTTTTTCATTATAAAGGTCAGTTTTTCGACAGCCGTGAAAATGGGGGAGAGAATCCGCTTCACGGGGAATGCCGTTCTAAAGGTAGCGGGCAGTGAAAGGTTTCCGGTGGGACAGAGAAGACGAGAGTCCTGTGCAAGAGTCTTACAGAAGAAATATAGAATTGTGTAAATCATATGGGAGCTAATCAACAGATTTTAGAAGGAGACTGATGATCTCCGAGTGACGAAATTTAGAAATAAATGGATTTGAGATTTATACTTTACTAGCTGAGAGACCCGGCGTTGCCCGGGATGTAAATGCGTAATAGGTAGTATTATTTATAAATCGTGGAACAATAGGTGACTGTTTGTTGTAAAGGTTGGATAATAATATTGAAAAGAAAGATGGAAGAAAATGTAATACAATGTTGTATAAAAATGGTTTATTGTAAGCACACCACAGTACAATGTATATTTTGGTGACATAAGTGATGTAAAAATCTGAGTCGTGTGTCCTGCTAGGGTGTGAGGCGGCAGGTGGCGCGTGGGTTGTGAGTGCTGTGTGCGAGTGGGGGTCCTGCTAGGGTGTGAGGCGGCGGGTGGTGCGTGGGTTGTGAGTGCTGTCTGTGAGTGTGGGTCCTGCTAGGGTGTGAGGCGGCGGGTGGCACGTGGGTTGTGAGTGCTGTCTGTGAGTGGGGGTCCTGCAAGGGTGTGAGGCGGCGGCTGGCGCGTTGGTTGTGAGTGCTGTCTGTGAGTGGGAGTCCTGCTAGGGTGTGAGGCGGTGGGTCAGTGATGTCGGTGCGTAGGGGCGGGAGGCAGCAGGTGTGTGTGGCGGCAGGTATGTGTCGAGTGTGGCGGGTGTCTGTTGAGTGCGTGCAGCGGCTGTGAGGCGGTGGGTGAAAGGCAGAGGCGGCCGGAGTAAGGGCGGGTGAAAGGCGGGGGAGCTGTCTCCCCGCTGAGAGACCCAAATCTCGCGCTGACGCCGACTGGCTAGCCGGGCAACCCCTCCCCTACCAGTGAAGGACGGAAGGAGAAGGTCCGTGACGTCAGATGCCGCCAGAGTGCGGGAGTAAGTGACACGAGAAGGACTCTATTCAGCAGATTTAAGCAGAGCCAAGCAAAGCTGCGTCGTTCCTGAACCCAGAGTGATTAAACTGCTTTTTATATCCTGGAGCATGCGAGTGGACTGGAGCTCCTTGCTCTAGTTTTGTTTATGTATTAAAACGGTGTTGCACTATTTTTTCTTCTCTTTTCTTTTTAACATATGCTGCTTATACTGAGACCTAATTCCTGTGAACAAACATCTTTACCTGTGAGAGGAGTTCTTGCGCTTCGTGTACTCCAGATGCAACCTTGAGGGATTGAGAAATTCCTCACACCAGCAGCATCTCCACTTGGAGATATTAATTATTTTTGAATCATTTTTGAATTATTTAAATATAATTTGGGTTTGCGCTTACATTTCCTGTATCATAGTCCTATTCTGTGCCTTGCTCTCCCCCCAGACTGCACCAGTTACCATTAACCCTTACCCAGGATGCACTGCTAATAAAAAAAACCCAAGCCTGTTGCTAAGGCAGAACAGCAGCCAGATAGAACCTTAAAATCAACAGTGTGAGCAGCACTACACGTAATGCAAATAGAGACAACCACACTCGAAGATTGGTTTTAATTAACCAGCTCAGTGCTGTATCTTTTATTTGGCCACATTTTGGTGCAGAAAGCTTTCTGTACCACAGTGTGGTAAAATAAAAGGTACAGCACCCAGCGGTTATTTGGCACAAAAAACTTTATAAGTGCGGTTCTTTCCACTACGTGTTGATTGAAGGGTGGATCTAGAGCGTCCGAGACAAACCTGCACGGTAACCAAGAAAAGTGGCAGAAAATCAAAAGATCGGCACCCTGCGAGTGTGCAGTTCCAAACTACGTAGGTCTGCTAAAAGGAACACTACGCCATTTTTGTAACTTACTGAAATCCTTAATACAGCTCAACCCCGTTATAGCCCGGATCCGCTTATAGCGCGGTGCCAGCGTGGCTCCCAATTTTCGTATTTATGAATACTTTACAACACGGTTATTGGCGTCTTAAATACTTTATTGTACAATGCGTACAATTGTACATTATTTCTAACGCGATCCGCTTATAGCGCAATGTGATTAATTGGCCCCCAAGCACAGCGTTATAAGGGGGTTGAGCTGTATATGTGAACGTTTCTACCATAGCCACCCCCACACCGAACTCTTCACCCTTCCAGGATGTACATGATGAGGGCGAGTAGTATTTCTCGATATGGTTTTGTGATGTAGGCTGTGCATCACGGAGTAATTATTCTTTGCACAATCTCTAATTTCTTTATATACGTCAGGAGATGTGACTTGTGGCAAGGCCAAAGAGCAGAGTTCTAAACACACCTTTAGAATATCACGAAAGCAGTCAGATTTATAAATCAGAAATTATTATTATTATTACCAATATTGTTTAAGCTGCAGCACAGAATAACCAGCCGCAATCAGCTCAGCCTTGCACAACGCGTGAGTAGTCCACTGCATACGTATAGCGATAAAATCCGGCGCCTTGCTCCAAAAACAAGCGGTAATTGCTACATTTTGACCTTGCGTCACTGTATCAAGTTGCTTTTCATGCACCACTGAGTGCTTTGGGGTGGCGCTATTGGAGGAAGAAAGTCCAATACGATAATGGGACCCATCAACATTTGTACCTGTAACGGTGTTCCCCTCTGTGTCCTAAACCCACCCACTTTGAAGAAATCTGCTCCCAATGTAAGATACAAGATTAAGAAGTTTCATACATATGCTGCGCGAAGGGTCGTACTGTAGATTAAAAAAAAAAAATAGCTGGATTCTTTGGAGTTAACTATTTTTAGGAGTGGTTACTATGTCTTAGGAGAGGGAGCGGCTCAGTGAGTAAAGACTCTGGCGCTGAGTGTGAAGCAGGGGAACCTGGTTCAATTCCCGGTGTCGGCTCCTTGTGACCTTGGGCAAGTCACTTTATCTCCCTGTGCCTCAGGCACCAAAAACATAGATTGTAAGCTCCACGGGCAGGGACCTGTGTCTGCAAAATGTCTCTGTAAAGCGCTTCGTAAAACTAGCAGCGCTATACAAGAACATGCTATTATTATTATTATTATTTGGGTAGGTGGAACTGCCCATTTAACGGAGAATAGGGGGGATCACACCTAAAACAAAAAAAATGTGAATCCGCCCCCACCCCCCAAGATATGCTACTTTAAATATAGCTTTTTTTGGAAACTGTCAGCATAAATATCTAGTAAAGAGCTAGTGTTTATGATGGTAACTAATTGCCAAGGGCTCTAAAGTGGAAAAACAGCTAAACCGCATAACGTGCCTGGAACTGCAAAGGTTTTAAGAGGACTATGAGAATGTATGAAGGTGCACAGAATGTGCCCTTTGTAACGCCCTGAACAGCAGACGCCTCTGTTTTAGCGGGAGTGCGTTCACATAGCAACCTCTGCTGTTTATTCTCTTTTGCTGCCACCCTGCTAGAGCCGTTTTCCATGCAGATTTCAGGGATTGATCAGTGAAATGTCTTTGTGCGCCCCACTGAAGTCCAGTAACGTCACAACAAACAGGAGGTGTTTAGCAGCCATGTTCACTTTGTTTGTTGTGACCATTTTTCAGGAATAAAACATTTTGGGTTTTTTTCCCCCCAATCTTTTTTTTTTTTTTTTTTAGACATGAAAACCAACATACTACAAAAAATAAACGTGCAGGGAAACTGTCCCTTTAATCCCAAGGCTGGGGCCATGGTGCCGCAGACCGTGCGGAGGCGTCCGCACGCTGAGCGATCGGATTGCCTTAAGGCAGTGATCACGTCCATGCAGGCGGAAGCGGGCGTCCACCGTGGCCAGGGAAAGCACCCGCTTCACCGGGGTCACTGCACAGCCCCAGGCCCCCCAGCTTCATGCTGCACTACACTGTGGCCCCAGCTTCATGCTGCACTACACTATGGCCCCAGCTTCATGCTGCACTACACTGTGGCCCCAGCTTCATGCTGCACTACACTGTGGCCCCAGCTTCATGCTGCACTACAGGCCTGATTAAACAAATGATCCAATAAAGTGGTTTCTCAAACTCCTGGACTGAATATCCCAAAAGCGACTGCTTTGCCATTCTCCATTTGGTGCACAAAGTGAAGTACTCCAAGGTACAGGGGCTGGGATCACAGCAAATCCCATTTCTATACCAATTGCATTGCTGAGGCATGGATCCTGCATTCTGTCTCTCTCACGGAGACCTCCTCTTTGCTTCTCCTTGTATCCCTGCGTGTCCCTCCTGTCACGATGCGCCCTCTTTATGAAAGGTGCCGTTCTTCCCCCCTCCCACCAAATTTTTTAAATGGAGATCCATGTAATGCCCTTAAAAGCAGATTACCAACCTTCACGTGGCAACTGGCATTGCCTATTATCACTTTCTTCCCTCCACCAGGCATCACAGAGCTGTTCTCCGTGCCGATTTCAAATACACTTATTAAAGAAAGTCTTATTTTGATCTTCTCACATAAGGTTCTCGGAGGTCTACTAACGTTACTAAGTGAGAGGAGCCTAAAAGAGCAAGAATAAAAAAAAGCAAAAGACCCAAATAAAAAACACTTCACACAAATCAGCTCCCAAACGCTTCAAGATCAAATCTAAAAGGCAACTGTTCTTTCATTCTTCATTTGGGGCAGAAAATAACACCACGGTTTGGGGATTGGGACACCAGCAAACCGTTTCAAAGCAGATGGATTCCACCTGGTGATAAATACCAGTCGAGTTCCTGAGCCAGGGAACCTGCAATCTCTCGGTCACCCTGAGCCCTTCTAGTTGTCACTTTCTGTCCTCCATGTTCGTTGCCTCTTCCTATATGTCTCGCCGGTCACAATGAGACCCCCCTTTTTAAAAGGTGCAGCCCTTCTCCATAGGCAACTTGCCATACCGCTACCATCCAAACCACCACCCCCCCTACCCCATCGCCATTGGGACAAGATGTGCAGTTGGACCAAGCTCCTTCCCCATTCCCCAAAACCTTAATGGGCCATATTCCTACCCGAGATACACTCCTTCCTACAATGAGCAGCCACATTACCTTCTTGTTTCAACATTGTCCCTTATTCCCTCTAGATTGTAAAGTATCATTAGAAGGGCCCTCATTACCTCTTCGTACCGGTTTGTGCATGCAACGGTTTACATAACATACATAATTCTGCACCCCCATTGTGCCACGCTATGGAATATGTTGGAGCTTTACGAATAAACGAGAATAATATGATCTATTTTAAAGGAGCAATCCACGCCATTCTCCCCCCCCCCCCCTTTTTTCCAGTATGATTGAAGCAGGGGGGGTCTCAGAAGCTGTACCCCAATCATTTTAGCTCCGGGGGCCAGCTGCTTTCAGAGATACTTGCCTCCGAAGGCCGTGCTGGTATCTCACTGCAGTTTTCTGCACTTTAAAGCTCCCGCGTCCCATGGGCCAATAGAAAGCCGCTCCAGATGACATCACGGCTTCCTATTGGCAGCATTGAAAATCCGCCATAATGTGAACCCTGGAGTAGCTAACGGCACCTACTTCTACGGCAGTATCTTCGGAAGCAGGGGGTCCCCAGAGCTGAAATGAATTGGGGGGTTCTACTGATGTTACTAAATGAGCGAGGCTGAACAGCTCTATTAAGTTAGGTTTTTTGGCTAATTTTTTAGGAATAAAACGCTACGTTTAAAAATCAGTTGGGGGGGAGGAAATAGAGAGGTGGAAACAGAAACGGTATTGTACAATATTGTGAATAAATCCTAAAAAATAAAAATGCAGTGGGAACGGCCCCTTTTAAGGTAACTGGCACAACCCTGGTTGGGAACCCACGCAATACAAACAGCCCTTGTTAGTGTCTAATGTAGGGCTGATGAATAAACTGGTGAAAGAATGCAATTCCCAAGTCAAAGGTAATAGGCGAGAAGTAGAGGACTTATTTACTTGCTTGAAAACCACGGTAGTGCCCCCACCCCCCGCAATGTATTAATATAACATAGGGTACATTCCAAATCAATAATATATAGTCATTTAATGCATGATATCCTTGTATGGCTTGCTGAATATGATGATTTATATGACTAGGTCTTATCCATAGGGATGTTTATATCAGTGGTTCAACATCTTTTTGAAATGCGTTAAAAAGGCATTAATTTTGCCTTTGGGCTCCCAGACCACATTTTTGTACACACACAAAAAATAAAAAATAAATTATAATTTTTTAATCTCTAATGCGCTTGGGCTATTTGCTTCGAGTCGTAAATTTAGTCCATACAAATAAAGTCCTTAGGTAAACACTTTTGGAAGTGGGTGCTCCTCCTTCAAGCAGTATTCTCATCTATTCAAAGAAAAAGGATTACGGTTTGGGGGTTGTGTGACCCCAAAAAAAACCTACTTAAAAAAAAAAAAAATGAATTAATTGAATATAGGAGGGCGCCGGGCATGCGGCAGGTTCCGTTCTACGGGCCCGCCGCAAAGCGAAAAATCGCCGGAAAGTGGAACCGGCGACTTTCGGTGTGCGCGCGCATGCGCCGACCGGCAATTCGCCCTTCTACGCATGCGCAACCTCGGCAAACCTCCCCATTCTGCCCCTCGCAACCTCGGACCGCCCCGTTCTGCGCATACATGGTGGCCCCCTTCTCCGTAGCGCCGAAAAGCGGGGCCTTGCTGTATATGGAATTATTGATGCAGGAAAACGGCAATCTCCCTGGCCCCTTCGCTATGTTTGTCACAGAGTATCCAAGTATAATGTCCCTCCTTACACCATGAACCCCCACCTTATAAGTCTTCGGGCCCAGTCCAACCCCCCCATCCCCCAGCAGTGCCGTCTTAACGCATGGGCACGCTGGGCAGTTGCCAGGGGGCCCCATGAGCGTAGGGGCCCCACGCTAATCTATGCACAGACCAGAATGTAACACTCATTTTCCAGATCTCCCTCCTCAACATTCAGATCTCCCGCTAACTCGGGAGGAGAAAAATTACGACTTGTAGCGGAGAGTTGGCGGGGCCCAGTGCACTGCTTTGCCCGGGGGCCTATACTGCTGTTAAGACGGCCCTGACCCCCAGGTTGGGAAAAAGCTATATTTACCAAGCAGCCTTTGGCCATAACGCATCTTACGGGGAAAGACTCAAGTCAGTAAGCTGCAAGATGTCTCTCAGCACTGGGAAGGGTCTTCTCGCCGAAGACCCCTTAATAAAGGTCTGTCTATGCTTATGTAGTGGCGGTACCCTACGGGATATTGCAGGAAAACTTGCTTACACTAGTGTATTTGAACGTTAAGTCGCTCACTTTTATAGAGGAAGGAAGCCAGTGATTTATGGGGTTGTCCTCAGAAAAATGTTCTTCTGGAACATTTCACAATGACAATTTTGTAATAAAGTTCTGGAAAAAAAAAAAAAAAAGAGCGAAAATGAATGGAATTTCTGTATTTTTAGTTATGAAAACGCTGTCTGCGGCTCTATGGAGAGATCCCAAACACGCTGAAAGACAAATACACACGTCTTCTGTTTCTCTTCCAGCGTTCCACATTACCAAATTTCCTCTGTTATTCGCAACCTGGTGACCAAGTCACAAATGGATTTTGGCTGAAGAATCAAAAGAACGGCTCCGTAAACTTTGCGGCACAAACAGAGTTCAAACGCTAAAGTTTCAATCATCTCCAGTGCTCTGATAGCAGGAAGTTACCCCTCCTTTAATAGGACAGGGTTGCATGGCTAGAGATTGCCAGATAATAGTTATGTGACCTGCCGTGAGTAGAGGGGTTAAAGGGTGCAGCTCTCCCTGTATATTTAAGATTTCCTCACCATGCTGTACAATAGGGCGCCTGTTCTCACTGCTTTCGTTTTTCCCCATTAGTTTATTCCTGCAAAATGAGCCCATCACTGAAGTGAACCTGGCTGCTAAGGCTGAGGACCTGCAAGATTGCCACGCCACCTATAGCAGCTTTGCCCGCTTCCATGAGATCAAAAGACAGATGGGTACTTGCGGTCCTTCGAGCACCAGTGCTTCTTGCATCAACTGGCGGAGGAATGCTGGGTGAAGTACCTGGTCCCCAAACTGAGGGGCAAGGTCGGCGGAGGCGCACCGAGAGATGGACGGGGATAATGCAGGCGACGGTGGTAAAGAAAACCCTGCTCGGCTCGTATCGACTTACTCCTGAGGCCTACAGGACCCAGTTCCGTGAACCAAGGTTCCCAAGATTCTCACCTGGAGTATGTGTCCCGGCTAGCCCATCATTCCCAGAGATTAAGTCGGAAAACCTTGCTTCGTACCCGATTCAAGAGGGAATCTGCCAGGCCTGCCTCTGAGCCCGGATAAGATCGGTTCTTGTGGCCCCAGAGGCTCATGCACAGGGAAAAGACCACGTTTGAAACGCTGTGGCAAATATCCGGTGAACCAAGGAATTCCAGGAGGTAAGACTTGGGCAGCTGTGCCACTGTATATCCAGAACACTCTCTATTGTGATTTTTTTAATACTACCTGAAGCAGAGGGTCTCCTCGGAGCTGATCTGCGGTGCCTCCAGTTGCCAAGATATATCCGGTTTTGTTCACCACATATTGTGTGTATTGGGCACGACAAGGCCACAGGTTAGGCTTGCGGTGGCAGCCAATGCAACGTCAGCGTGTCAAACACCGCGAGAGAAAAACGTATACTTTTGAGGTCAGCTCTTGGGAACTCTCCTTTTAAAATATATTTTTAAAAAAAAGGGGGGGGGGGGGAAAGCAGTGACTGCCACTTTAAGATTTTGTATTTATGGAACCTCCACATTAAAAAGGGGAAAATAGAACTAGTTTAGTGATCTCATCTAGCATGCCAACACTCCTTAATCATCCCAATTATGACTCAGAGGCTTCGGTAGGAAACTAGCTTGTGGTTGACTAAAATGCACAGTAATTTAACAGGTCGTATATTCATACGAATGGAAACCTACAGAAGAAAAAAAATAATTAAATGAACAACGCGGGTTTTTAGAGATGTGTTTTCGGACTTCATATGAACACAAACTGGGTGGTTGTGTTAAAGGTTTTTTTTTTTCTGAGAGTAGGAAACACATTCATCTTTATGCATATACTGAAGTGGCGTAGCCAAGCCAAGAAAAGCCTATTTACAAAAACCCCTTTCAGGAGAGAAACCCCCGGAGGTCATTCCTCTAAATTGGCTGTGGAAATCCATCCTTATTAGTCAGAAAGTAAAAGACAAAAAAAAAAAACAGGGGTAAGCCCTTCCAATGTGACGTAATCCAAGTCAATTCACCGGGCCAGTATGTCCATTTCCAAAAAGGTGCAGTCCCTCCTATGAAGGAACCAATGGCAAGGACATGTAAAAGTAGATAGGTTCGTATTCGTGATACCTCTCTTAACCACATTCCAGCACAAATCAGTTATATTAATGCAAATTCAGCTTGTCTATTCACTGGCACTAGAAATCAACATATTGATTATGGGTCTAATATGGTTGTAGACCCCCTCTTTGGGGACTGCACATTCTATAAATGGGTTAACGCTTATAGCGAGCTAACTGGGTGGGATCACACCTCCCATGTATGTCCTGTTACCCGTGATGCCACTGTAGGAAGAATAGAGGTTATATATAGCTCCACCCTATGTTCTAGAAGTAGGTTCTTCAGAGTTCTGACTGGGGTCCTCACTGCGAGTCCTGTAAATAAGTTTGTGTGTATGAAGATTTCCCCAGTCACCTTTGTTATTTTTAGTTAGGAACGTACCCTTTAAGTAACCACCAGCAGTAAAGACCACCATTGTTCTCACTATTGATAAGGATGCAGCAGGCTCTTGGTAAGGAGTTCTCGGTACAGTAACTCGAGTATGATTGGACTGACCCAACTGGAAGGTTCCCTGTGCATTCCTGATTGTATAGATATGGAGAAAGCATGCGATACATAATAGCGGGTTACTAAACCAGGAGCCCGAACTCTAGGAAAGAGATCCCTAACCCAATAAGCTTACAATCTAAAAGTTTGGGAGTGGAGACTAGGAATAATTGATGTTAAAATTGAAACAAAATACTCCAAAGCCTTAGTTTATTTGGAGATCTAAGAAAAAAAATGATTCAAGCAATTATACTTATGTGGATTTGTTTACAAAGGTATGAAATCTACGTTTAACCCATTATATATGTCACAGCATAGTCACATTGGATCACTTTATTGCTAGGATGGACTGCACCTTGTAACAAAAGCCTTCGTTCTAATACGGTGGTGAAGGTATATGTACAGAAGTTGCATTATTTTGTATTATTTTTTATCCTTACATAGGTCTCTGAAAGCCTCACGATTTCCTGCCCTTCCTATTTCCTTTGCTACACTTCCTTCCCCAAAAAAACAAGTTGATTCATCTAAGCAAGTACTAAAAGCAGGAAGTTTAATTTTGAGCCATAAATGACTGTATGTGGATGATGATCAGCAGGAATCTGTATTAATACAAGGTGCATTCAATACAATTGAAGGGAAACCAACACAAAATGAGAAGTGTGTGGAAATCATCAGGAGCAAAGACCCTCCTCAATAGGACCAAAGTGAACCAAGAGCAATCCCCCCCCTCCACCACCCCACCGTAGCCTATACAGCATCTTGCCACTTTGCTCTTTCATAATACACTGTAGCCTTTCAAGTGTGTTGAAGTTTCAGATGTTAAAAGTAAAAACCACGTTGGAAAGGACAAGACGAGGTGTCTTTAAGCCAGTGGGACAAAGAAAATGCCAATAAATGGCCACATTGCTGACAGCTGCATCAGTGTTTCCATGGTACACCAATGATTTCGCGGGTTTTTACCATCCTTACAGATGTAGCAGGATGCACGGACCTGTTGCTGCACACGCGCACACGCAGAAAGTTAAGATGAAGCCAATAAATCAGATCTTTTCAACACGCCCACTGCGTAGGGAAAAACAAACAACACAAACCTTTCTTCACTTTCTTCTGCAGCTTTATTGTATCAGACGATTTCTTCTTAATGTCGGCACGGGCTTTCTTATATTCTGAAAGCAGATACATGCAACATAACATGTATTACTGATCTATGCACATTTTTTCTTTATACAGAATGTAACACACACACACACACACACACCTTTAGTCTGTAAGAATGTGGCAATCTTTCAATGATGAATTTACAGTAAATCCATTTTTAATTTGGATTTTAAGATCTTCATCCACATCGTTTTACTTTCATGCTTTAAACTTTTACTTAAAAGATAGAACACAAATGAGAGAATGTGCATGTCTTTCAGACCTGCTTACTTTACCCCACTGTAACGTCATACAGTGGTTAAGTGGCAGATAAGGATTCTGGGTAGTAACTTGCAATTCAGCACACAGTGGGTCTTTTAGCTTCCTCTCCATTTTACTACATGTATCCCCTAGAACTGTTGCCTAGCATTGCGCAGCTTATACATAAGCCTGGGACAAGAAAGATACAGACTCAGAGAATCCACGCAGACAGCCGATTGTGCATTGTGAAACATGGCTGCAAACCAGACAACTTCAGCTCAATAATTCATTTCTCAATATTGTTTTGCATACACTATGCTTCCAACTTCTGAAACATGAGGAGCTCTGCAAATATTTATGGAGCAGCTCAAGCAAACAGCATATCTAGTTTTCTGTGTTGCAGGTTCGTTAACCAACTTTTGGAATAGAAGACCTGTCTAATTTACGACCTTCGGTACCACAGGGTCCAGCAACAAAATATATTGGGGGGGGGGGGGATATATAAGAGCAAGCGTTTTAAGCGGTGGTGGCTAAGAGGTTCCGTTCTGGCTAGGCCTCTCCCCCCGCCTCCTGGGTATGTGTCACAGTATAACAACTGTGACACACACGCCAACACGCTCACATGCAGCGACGTGCGCGCCCACACATTCAAACACACATCCAGTGACAGACCCACACACACACACGTACCCCCTCTCCCATGACGCGTACTTGCGTACGGACATGTCACGGGGGAGGGGGTACGTGTGTGTGTATGTTATGGGGGTATGTGTACATACACACGTACGTACGGGTCACGGGGGAGGGGGTACGTGTGTGTACACTTACACACACACATTTGTAGTAAAAGTGTGCGTTAATTTTGTGTTATTTTAGGTATGTTATGAATAACAAATGAGTAATAGACAAGAGAAGATACTTCGTATAAGGTTATTTGTACAACAATTGTAACGTACATTTTTTTTAATTTTATTATTTCTGTCTCGTTGTACATTTAAATGTTCGTCTGGAAATATATTGAAAAATAAAAAAATGATTGGGTGCGGGGGGGAAAAAGGAAGGGGTTGGTAGGCGAGATAGCCGCTTTGAAGAAAAGGTCTGTACAGACAGTTCTGCACTTCAAGGGAAGCGGTTAGTATGTACCCAGAGTGAGATTCTGCAGGACAGCAGGCTCCCCCTTACCTTTTGCATGGTCCTTGTCCAGCTGGTTGGCTATCTTTTTCCACTCCTCCACTTTGATTTCCAGAGGGTTTATCAGGCTGTCTGTCAGAGCGCTGCAATGAGATCACAACGGAAGGAACACCGTTACTGGGGCTCCGTGGGGCAGAGGAAATGACGCATCGTAGAAAACGTGGACGACTCCAGGGAAGCACTGGGCGCCATTCATTTCAGCTTCCCTGAAGTAACTTCACAGAAAATTGAAACCGCATTGTACATAATATTAGGGGGGGGGGGGGGCGAAGGGGACCCCACAATTGGCTGATGTTTCTTTAAATAGAAAACACATTTGACAAATGACCTAACATTTCTGTTTTTTCCCCCAGCTGTTTATGATATTAGGTTCTTTAACACGGGCACATAGAAACGGAAAGGGCCCGTGGAAACCCACCGCCTTCTGCACCACGCCAGGTAGAGCAGAGCTGTTCTCCATGAAGACTTCAAAGAGATTCATCAGAGACACCGTCTTATCCGGAGCCTCTCTGATAAGGCGCTTTGAAGCCATGTGATGTAGCAATTCAGGAGGGGCTTACTTACAGTCAGGACAACTTTGGTTTTGGGCTCACAGTTTAAAAAAATTAAAAAAGCAGTGTGCAGGGGAAAACAAAAAACACTAGAAGGGTGAAAATACATACAGTTTATTGTACAACATAAATTATTGAAAATATAAAATTACAGTACAGGGGGACTGCGCCATTTAAAAACACCAAATACTGTACTGATGCATTTTTTTTAAAACACAGAAATCAAAATGTATTATTCTGCGCGCCACAGGTAAAAAAACGAATGTTTTCGTTTGTAAAGTTATGATGATGTCCTCGTTAGTCAAACAGAGACATAATTATCCGATATCCTTGCATGCAGCAGACCTAGAGAAAACATTCTTTTACACGGGGAACACACAGGTTCATTTATTCGTTGATGGCGATTACATCTTTCCAGGGAAACAAATTAAACAAAGCTTCAAAAATGTAGATACACACACACACACAAACAGGTGACATACACACCTGATTTCACTCGTGCCTCCCAGCCATCTCTTCCCTGTAAATGGTGTTAACCCTCTGATTTCCATACCGACTAATCTTAAAACTTGCCCCCCAAATTAAGCATCCCAATAGCCTGCACTCATGGCTATTGTCCCACAGTCACACCTACCACCCATTGTGACCAAGCACTGCCATCTACTGCACTTATTCCCTCACCTGCTGTCTACGTAAATCTCCCAACATACCACTTAGATTGCAAGCTCTGCAGGGCAGGGATTTCCTTTCCTATTGTCTGATTTTGCTGCACTTATTGTATTATTATAATTCCCTTTACTGTATTCTTTGTGAAGCGCCGAGTACACTTTTGGCGCTATATAAATAAAGACATACAATACAATTGGTGTGTGTAATAATTTGGAAAGGATTGCTCCATTAGCTCACTGTCCGAGTCCTGCAACGCCTTGTACCACAACACGCTTACTGCGCACTCTGGCAGTGAGGTGGTTAAGAAAGATCGGTTTCAGCCAACAGATTCAAAACAATTGCTGCGGGACATGTCCTGGGCAGAAGTGCTTTAATGTGGTTAGACGGACCAAAGATTCATTGTTGGCTTGGAAAGCAGCTCTGTGCCGGCGTATCTATAAATAACTGGGAAAACTGTAAGTAAGACCGTACGGCTTGTTTTTATGGCGTGCCTCTCAGGCACTATTCTCCGGATAATACTAGTGGGTAATGCCAAGCCATGGCAAGCAGATAGGGCAGGAGTGTGCAAACTTTCCAGTCTGTGCCCCCCTGAGATAGGGCACACATTGTAACCCTTTCTGTTTTAGGCGGCATGCATGCTGCCAAAGACCGTGAGGAGGCATCCGCGCGCGATCACATTGCCTTAAGGTATTGATCGCCCCCCACAGACCGCGCGGGTGACAGCAAAAGGGGGCGCGCGGTGCGCGAGGTATCAGTTCAAACTAATTATGGCGCGACGGGAAGGTCACGTGAGCGGTTCGCCCAATGAGGGCGAACCAACTCTGTGATGTCACAGACATGCCCCTAGACGCCCCCCACGGCGCATCTACCTTGTCCACAAAACGCTCCCGCTTCCGGGTGACGTCACCAGCGAGCACGCATCCGCATGGTCGAAGGCTGTATGGACGCAGCATTAGGCTGCGGTCCCAGTACGTTCTGTCGCACACGCGCCTGCGGGGGGGCGGGGAGGCACGTGCACAACGCTTCACAGCAGACCACGGTCCTAGGAGTGATTGCAACGGGAGGGGGCGTGGCGAGGGTTTTGTGAGGGGCGTGGCCATGACCTCACGCGGCTGGTTCGCCCTCGTTGGCTGAACTGCCGGCAGGGGCGTAGCCACGCCTCCGTCACAAGTTCCACATACAAATTTTTGTATGTATGAGAACTTGCAGTACAGCGCGTCTGTTAAATGCGCGCCGACACAGGTACTGGGCCTGGACTGATTGGGGGCGGTGCTTGTGCGCATAGGCGTGCGCTGTAGAACGCACTGGGACCGCAGCCTTAGGGACGCGAGAAAAGCATTGCAGAGCTACAGGGGAAAATGAAAAGCAAGATTGGTAATCGGCTGCAAAGACCTCCACGTTGAACTCATTTTCAAGATTGTAATTGTCACAATATAGTCATCATGTGTGTGCTACATTTTGTCTTCAGTAGGGGTTTACCACCAAAAAGCTAATTGCCCTGCGGCAGCAGCGGTTTCTTGGTTCTGTAGGTGATCGTTGTATTACCAGTAATCGAAGCAACTTAAAAGAATGCTGCGCCCTAAGAAGTCAGAAGACAGCAGCTTTCTACCCAGGGATTCTGCTACATAAAACACCACCGACCAATCAGTGGGAGTTTTCCGTTCGGAACCAATAAAGCCCGAAAATGGGCTTTTCCAGCGATTAATTTTATTGGTGGAGCATCATCACGTGGTAGTGTTCCTGCGCCCTATATAAATATGGCTGTGCGGGAATGTGCGCGAGAGAGAGAAAGAGCACGAGAGTGCGCGCGAGAGAGAGCGCGAGAGAGAGCGCTCGCTCTGGCAATGGATGGAAAAAAAGTAAACATAATTATGCCCCTTTATAAAGCACTAGTAAGACCACACCTTGAATATGGAGTACAATTTTGGGCACCAATCCTTAGAAAATACATTATGAAACTAGAGAAAGTGCAGAAGAGCCACCAAATTAATAAAGGGGATGGACAATCTGATTTATGAGGAGAGGCTAGATAAATTAGATTTATTTACATTAGAAAAGAGGCGCCTAAGAGGGGATATGATAACTATATACAAATATGTTTGGCGTTCATACAAGGAACTTTCAGAATAACTATTCATCCCAAAGGCAGTACAAAGGACACCAGGTCATTCCTTAAGGTTTGAGGAAAGGAGATTTCACCAGTAACAAAGGAAAGGGTTCTTTACAGTAAGGGCAGTTACATACCCATGGAGATTGTGATGGTAGATACAATAGATATCTTCAAAAAAAAAGTTGGACATCTTTTTAGAAGGGAAAGGTACACAGGGATATACCAAATAAGTAAACATGGGAAGGATGTTGATCCAGGGAGTAATCCGATTGGCAACTCTGGAAGGAGTTTTTTTTCCCCCTTATGAGATCATTCGATGTGTAACTGGGGTTTTATGTTTGCTTCCTCTGGATCAATATACTCCAAGTACGGATATAGGATAAAGTATCTGTCGTCTAAATTTAGCAGAGGTTCAACTTGGACATGTCTTTTTTTTCAACCTCATCTATGTAACATGACGAAGATGACGCAACAGCACCAGAACCAACTACTGCAACAAGCCAGACAGCAGTGTGAAGGCGCCAAAAGAAGTGAGACAGCATCCCCAGGTATTGCAACCTTCCACATCTCCCCTGTCCACTTAATACCGGCAGGCTCCCCCTCAATCCTACTCAACACCGATGGGCTCCATGTCTGGTACCGGCAGGCTCCCCCTCAATCCTACTCAACACCGATGGGCTCCCCGTCTGGTACCGGCAGGCTCCCCCTCAATCCCACTCAACGCCCAAATGTTGATAATGAGCTATTTATTGAGTTCATTGAATCATCAACATTAGCAATCACCATTGAGACCCTAGAAATGCCTAGTGATCCTGCTGTGGGACGCCCTTTTACTTTCGTGCGCCCGCACCCTGCCGTCCGCTATTATGGCAGACATGGAAGTATTAGAAACCTGCAGTGCTATTTCTATCGCCATACACTTGGCAAAAGGTGCTTGACAAATATGCCAACAAAAAAAATGGGAAGATGTTTGTATTGTCAGTGACTCTGCAAGTTACATGACAACATGTCGCAAGGACTTAGCGGCAAAATCAGACTTCATAGCTTTTCCTTTACGTGACCTTGGCCCCTCGTCAGATTGGGTTCTGAAAAACGCTTTGAGTTCATGTGAAGTATTAAAAAGAGCACATAATACAAGCAGCAGCTTTTTGTAAGTATGCAAAGGAACTCAAGCGAAAGTACTATGGCGCGTGTACCCGACCAGGGGGTAAAACACCCGACCAGGGGGTAAAACACCCGACCAGGGGGTAAAACAGAAAGGAATACCAACGGTTACTCAGACAAGATGGTTTTCCATTTTGCTTTGCTAGCAATATGGAGAACGTTCACCGGTTTTTTTTGGGGGGGGGGGATGCTTTTGGAAAATAAATAAATAAAAAGAGGCCCTTAAAGTTCATATTAACAGTGAAGTGAACGAAAAACACCATGTACAGGCATACCCCGGTTTAAGGACACTCACTTTAAGTACACTCGCGAGTAAAGACATATCGCCCAATAGGCAAACGGCAGCTCACGCATGCGCCTGTCAGCACGTCCTGAACAGCAATACCGGCTCCCTACCTGTACCAAAGCTGTGCGCAAGCGGGGAGACTATAGAGCCTGTTACACATGTGTTATTTACATCAGTTATGCACGTATATGACAATTGCCGTACAGTACGTGCATCAATAAGTGGCAAAAAGTAGTGCTTCAGTTTAAGTACATTTTCGCTTTACATACATGCTCCGGTCCCATTGCGTACGTTAATGCGAGGTATGCCTGTACTGTCTCTTCAACAGAAAATATGACCCCAGTTGACATCAACACTCTTGAATCCAAAAACAAACAAGTGCATGAAGTGTTTACCATAGATGGGGCCCAAACAAAGCAGCTATTGGAAAGAAACGTGGGTAACACTTTCAGTGATTTTGGTCCGGCCACATGTGCTTCACCGTCCGAACAAAACAGCAGTGACTGGAGCACAGCTTCAGATTATTTTATTGTCCCATGAAGAAATGGAACACAATGCTTCAGCGCAACATCTCTTCTCCCACCGTGGCATTTGAAGTGCAAGAGGCATCTCTTTGGTACGCAGTTCGGATCCTTGACCCATTTCGGAAAGGAGAGTTTAGCGAGGACTAGAAATATTATGGGGTTTTTTTTCAGTGTTTTCAAATGCTGATGGTCTGGAAAAGGAATTACCAGTCCTTGACAGAACCAATACCAGAAAACCATACACTTACAGTTCATGGTTATTGGAATGCTTAAGGAAGCATACGAGTAGCACCATGGCTGATAATTTTGTAACCATGTATTATTTGTCTTAACTCTGTGCCCAGGACATAACTTGAAAACGAGAGGTAACTCTCAATGTATTACTTCCTGGTAAAATATTTTATAAATAAATAAATTTACACCTCATACATAAAGCTTGGCCCCCTGCAGACACACTTACCAGACCGCCCTCCTAATGTCTCTGCACATTCTTCCTACCAACCAATTAGATTGTGAGCTCTTCGGGGCAGGGACTCCTTTTCCTAAATGTTACTTTTATGTCTGAAGCGCTTCTACCCTTTATGTGTTATTTGTATTGTTATTTATATGAATGTCACGTGTATTACTGCTGTGAAGCGCTGTGTACATTATATAAAGACATACAATGGCAAATTAAGCTGTTACACTGATTTCGCAGAATGTGCTTTGAATATTCTTGGGCTTCCAGAGTCCAGTGCTAATGAGGAACGCGTCTTCCCAGAAAACAAAATATTTACAGTAAGAAAACAAATAAAATGGCAAAGGAATCGCTCAAAAAGTATTGCACGGTGCACTACAACAAGTGTGATACCTAGACTATAAAGATGAAGGAGAGCGAAGGATGCACTGCAAACTGGATCACTGTATGAAAAAATACGGGGCAAACTCCAGAATAAAATCGAGGGTTATTTATTAATAAACTCACTCATGGGTGTATACAACAGCCGCACCAACGCGTTTCGTCCAATACAGGACTTTATCAAGGTCTTTATTCTTGCCTCCCTGTATATGATGAAGCTATATATATCAGCCTAAGGATTTATACAGTGTTCCTTCTCTGGACTTATGTGCTTATATTGGAAGATATTTGTGTGCACACAGTATTTGAGCATCGCTCTATTCACCCTTCTTCTGATACCTAGACTAAGCTGTTTTTTTAAATCTTATGATGTGTACACCATATAATGACAGATCTCACTTCAAAATAAGTAACTTCTTCATAGCACAGTTGTATATTGATATGAAAAAATGCATTGCTCATTTCACAGAGCAACACTTTTAAGGTGAATTGAACACTCTGCATTCCTCTGCAATGCTCATTTCACAGAGCAGCCATTTTTACACTCTAGGCTGCGGCCCCAGTATTAACGGCAGCACGCGCGCCTGGCGACCAGTGCACAGATAAAAGCCGCTATCGGCGGTCTGTAGGAGAGCCATGGGATGCGCGGGGGCGGGGCTATGAAGGGGGGGACGGAGCCATGACGGGGCATATCTGCCCTCCCATTGGCATGCCCGCCGTACACGTGATCACGCTGCGGCACGGGAAGACAAAGTTCTTGTCTTCCCTGCCAGCGTACGCGCCATCTCGCTTTGCGCGACCCACACAGCTGCTGGGGCCTTCCCCATAGAAGGCTGTGCGGCGTGGCGTGGACGCCGTTGCGCATGCCGCAGCAGCCGCTGGGGACCTGGAATAAGGTTAAACGAGCAAGGCATCCTTTCTGAATAATGAAAAATGTGTGGCTCATTTAGGATCTCAGCAAGTGCGGGTAGCGGCTCTTTCAGGGTTAGGACCAGATGCAATGCCTTAGCTATGCCTGTGCTTCTGTTCTGCTGTGCCCAGGATATTTAGTTCATGTTAAGATGCTTGCAAACATTGCATGATAAAAAACATTGCATTGTAAAGCGTTGGATATACCATTTGTTGTAAAGTGAAACGTTGGATAGCGAGGACTACCTGTACATTGAGTTACCTCTCGTTTTCAAGTACTGTACGTCCTGGGAATATTATTCGGTTATCTGGAATATGATCGCACTAGTACAACTGACCAAATAATTCCTGGGAGAGAATTAGTGTGTGTTTTAGAATTGCTGTCTTTAAAAGGTAATTGGGTTCAATTAAAGCTCAAAAGGGATTATTCTCATTTACCGACACCTTTTACCATTCTGTTTTGTTGAAAATTAGGTTTATATTAAATGCATGTGTGTACAGTCATTTTATTACAACTCCAGTATTAGTTATGAAGAGTTGATTACTGCCCATGTAAACCCCAAAATAAACTAATGGCAGTGTCCAGTTTAACCCCTTCACCACCTCTCTGGAACCAAATGAGTAATGGATTACATTAAGGCGATTTACACATTAAAGCTGCAGATCAAGCAATATCCTACATGTGTTTTTTTTATATATAAATAAATCAGTTCTGTACTATGAGAAAATACTTGTAGCATTTAAAAAAAATAAACAATTTTAAAGTAATGTTTAATGTATTCTAATGTAACAAGCATTTTTGTTCCTATAACAACCATTTACAAAGTCACATCCCCTTCTCCTTCTGAAACAGCATCACCTTTTTGAGCCCTGCCCTCTCTAGCAGTGAACCAATTGAATCTAGTGCCTGTCTGGTCACATGACCTTCCTCACAGAACTTTGGCTGTCGGTGCATTTAGTGAACCCACTGAGCCGAATTTCGCGATTGATTTCTGGAGAGCGGATCGATCAGCAGCTTAGCCAATCACTTGTCAGTGTGTAGATTGTATTGATGCAAATATTGAACAGGGGGGAAAAAAAGCGACAGCTTGAAGTGCAGCTTTAAGTGGCAGTTCCACATAGCTGGCAAGCAAAGTTTTTTCTTTTCTTCAAACAATTAAATATAATTGTATTTCTAATGTCTCTATAGCAACCAAATGTTTTGGAGTATTTATTTAATCTTCAACCAACCAATCTCTCTTGTGATAATACTGTTTGGATTAACAATCTCCCGGTTTGCAAACGGTTTTCAGAGTCTCTTAAATTGTTCTGTTTAATGATGGCAGCATGGAAGAGAATAAGGGGAAAGAGCGCTAATTACTAGATCATTTCAATGTTAAGTGGAACTGAAAGAAATGGACTAATTTTTACACAAAGAGGCCAATAAGTATACAACAATGGTGTCTAGCCAGACGCACACCGAGAACCCAACGCTAAATAGAATTTATTTTAAAAGCATCACAGTAAGAAAAAAACTAGCATAATACATGAGTATAACCTAGCGACAGAAACTACAGCTTAGGTCAGCGGTGCGAAAACTGGGGGGTGCAACCCCAGGGGGGGGGCGCACGGTTTACAGAGGCCCTGCGCGCTTCCCGAAGGCACTTCAATTAAGTGCCGGGGGAGCTGCAGGGCCTCTGTAAGCCTTTACTTACCTTGGCTCCACACGCGTTGCCATGGCAACACGGTGTCAAATGCCGCCGCGAGGTCATGTGACGTCACTTTGCTATGACGCCATAGCCGAGGTAAGTGGGGGCGCGGGGTGAGGTGATCACTGGCAGGGGGGCGCAGGGAAAAAAAGTTTGCGCCCCCCTGGCTTAGGCCAGTGGTTCTCAACCCTATAATATTGTGAAATTCTGCGGAAGCCCCGCCCTCGCGTCTGAGATCAGATGCATTGTAAGGAACCCCAACCCTCTCTAATAGCGCGTCTGCGATCAGATGCATTGTAAGGAACCCCAACCCTCTCTAATAGCGCGTCTGAGATCAGATGCATTGTAAGGAACCCCAACCCTCTCTAATAGCGCGTCTGATGTAAGGAACCCCAACCCTCTCTAATAGCGCGTCTGAGATCAGATGCATTGTAAGGAACCCCAACCCTCTCTAATAGCGCGTCTGACATCAGATACATTGTAAATATCTTCTGTATTTGGTGCCATTTTCAAATGACCTGAAAATTGCCGGGAACCCCTTAGGAACCCCTGCTGGAAGCCCCTGGCTTAGGCGCCCTTTACACTGCTGCCATGAGCTTTCAAAGATAGAGAAGGGGCATAAATATGCTACGAGCATAAAACTGTCCCACAACTTTCCATGTCTTATGATGCGACCCGTTCTTTACAGGGGTTAGCAGGGGAATGCTTCACAGGCCCCTCTGGCAGCAATAGGGTTAACCACGGAAAGGCATTGGGAGGTTTCGAATTCTTTGTCCACTAGGAATGTTGTTTTCACCAGGGCCTCAATGGGGGGGGGGGGGGTGCTCACCAACCAAAATATACACTCAACCTGCAGCCCCCCCCATCATTGCTAGGGGGGGGGGGCAATAAAGAGAAGGATGACGGAGAGAGGAGGGCTTTGCCTGTGCAAACTCCTGTTCAGTACACAGTGATATCATCCCAGATGGTGTTGAACCAGGAACCCTCGTGTCCTCGTTTCCCCGGTGTGTACAAACTAACCTAAAAAAGGTATTTAAAATACCTCTTGGTAAATAAAATGAGTCCATCGACCAGATTGAACTTCTTAAACAGATCACTGCCATTGGTTCGTCTTGGTCCCGGTAGAGATATCTCCTTTAATTCTTCTATGACTTTGAGTAACCAAATTGCTCTTGCTGACAGCCGTGAAGACTTCCAAACAAAGACCCCGTCTGTGCCTGCTCATCACACTGCAGTTGTTCCACATTCTGCCTGCCCTTCTGAATGTGCAGGTCATGAGATCATCAAGGAGCCAGGTGGAAACGCAGGGCAAGTCCAGAACTGTTACCAGAGCTGGGTCCTCCAAGCAAGAAAACCTGTGGTGGGCAACATGTGGCCCTGGGGCCCTTACAAGGGCCAAATATCCCTAAAACTCATTGAGGCAGTAGAACAGGGGCGCGCAAACATTTTTTTGTTGCGCGCGCCCACCCTCCCCCGCCTGCTCCTCTCCGTTCTGAGCCCTCCCTCCTTACCTTACATGGCATCAAATGACACCGTCGGGATCACGTGACCCGCAGCGGCATTTGACGCGCGTGACGTCACATGACCCATGGACACGAGTGACGCCGGCAGAGTCCAGGTAAAAAGTAGGGTGTTGCAAAGGCCTCACGTGATCCCCCGGCATTTAATTTAAATGCCTCGGGGAAGAGCGCGGGACCCCTGCAACCGCCCGCACCCCTTCCCCCGACAAATCCAGCGCCCCCAACACTTTGCGCACCGCTGCAGTAGAACACAGAGAGGAGGGGGGGGGGAGATGTATGGGGGGAGGGAGCGTGACATAAGCAAGGCTATATAACATGGGGGGCAAGGGATGAAATACATCTTCCAAGAAATTCATTTATTTACACAAACTGTCAGTATACCGGGTTTAACGCTTCTACAAGGGTCAGTCCCTCCGAAGGCGAAAGTGAGCCAGAACCAGTGGCGTGATCAATAGGACATCTAGCTGATGACCCAACATTAGGTCAAAACAGAAAAAACATCATTAGCCAGCCAGCTTGATATCGGCGACAAGGGGAAAATATATTCATTTCTCACAGGAGAGAAATACTGCACGTAAAATTGTTAATTTCTGGTTTCTAAAAAAGCCAATTACACCTACAAGCTGCTTAAATTATTATAATTGTATTCATTTTTTACAGGCTACAGGGGACTGTCCCTTAAAGGGTCAGTCCTCCCTAGTTTCAAATGGCAGCGACATGTTTACAGGGTTAAATCTGGGAGACAGACTTCTCTTTTTACTAAAAACTCTGACGACTATAAGTATTTCTAAAGTTAGTTTGTAAACCTCATGAGCGTAGCCCGGCTAAGCTCTTCTGTCAGATGTCACAGAGCGCAATAAGAGTTTGCACGGGCAAAGCTCCCTTCTTTACCCCATCCTCTCTGATAAGGACAACATGGGGGGGGCGGGGGTAAAGGGTGACTGACAAACTACTCCATTCAGAGACCCAGAAGCCTGATTACATGTGTTTAGGGAAGCCAATTCAATTCTCAATAAAATGTAGGTTTGTTTGGTCAGCAGACAGATTTAAATGCCGACGGGCACAAAGGTCTTTGTATGCGGGCATGGTGTAAGTTATACAGAAACGGCACAACTGAGAAAGAAAAATTAAACCATTTCCGATCAACAGAATAAGTCACTTCCAAAACACCAACATAACACTGTGTTGCACGGTGTGTGTGTGTATATGAATATTAAACACTTACACGGTTAGATGTTTCAGGCGGGACTCTATGTTCCGGTGTCTCATACACATCCTGGTCAGAGCCGAGCCGATTTCTTTTGTCGCTCCTGGAATACAATACAAATATTTCTGATTCCTTTCGAGAGAAAAACACAATGAGAAAATGTAGCATTTCTCTGTATTTTTACAGCCGCGTCACATTTTCCAGAAGGCAAACAAAATTAAAAACACACACACACACACACACACATACACACACACACTATGGTTTAACCCAGTCCCCAGCCATTTTTAGAATCTCAAAATAATAATTAAAATTTGTGCAAGACTAGCAGTGAATTGGTATGTAATATGTCATCAAGATGAGACCATATGGGAAGAGAGGAAAATGTGGGCGATTTTGGGACAAAACACCAAGTGCTCATTTGCATGTCATTACCCAGAATCCCGGCTGCATTTGGAGCACTGTATGCTAAGCCAGGGGCGTGCAAACTTTTGCAGCTGCGCGCCCCTGCCTGCTGCCCCTTGGTGCTCGCGCCCCTCTTATCTCCATTCCCTGCATCAAATGACGCAGCGGGGTCATGTGACGTTACGTCACATGATGCCGAGTTGCCATGGCGACGCGTCAGCAACCCTATCAATCTCGGCAAGTAATACGTTACAGAGGCCTCACGCGATCCCCCAGCATTTAATTTAAACGCCATGGAGAAGAGCACGGGGCCTCTGCAATCACCGTGCCCCCCTACAGAAATCTCCCGCCCCCACTGGGGGGGCATGCGCTCCAGTTTGCGCACCGCTGTGCTAAGCGATAATGGGGAAAACAGGGTTACAGACCTGTCCGAGACATGCAAATGTACCCACACAATTGGGATTTTATTTTCTGGACTGACAAAGGAGGCCTAAATTCAGTTGTTACTGAGAAATAAACTAATTAATTGGAATAAAAGATCATTTATACACAGATTTGTTTTTTTATTTTTTATTTTTACACTCAGCCACTTTGTGTTACCCAATTCACCATGTATTTATTTCTTTTTGCCCGAAACAACCCAACATAAAAGGAGAGACAAATGGCAAATAAACAGCATAACAAATCGATCGGCTGAACTTATTGCAGCGAAATACATTGGGCAGTTACCCAGACTGTCCATTATTCTCATCCACCTGGTACATTGCTTAACAAAATAAGAGTATACAGCAGCGCCATCCATAGTGAGGTGCAACTAATCCCGAACGCCACCTCTTGTGTTGGATACATGGATCACAGCGCTGTCAGGGCACTAGAATACGCACATTTGTTTTTGAAGGGTAAGGCTGAGATTGTACAGCGCGCGATGACGCTTGCGCGCCAACCTCAAATTGCCTAATGCCTATGAGGCCGCTCCGTGTGCACACGACAGGGCGCGATGGCGCGACCGGGATCTGAAGAGAGAAAAAAAAAATGTGTCTTTTCAAGCGCGGCCGTGTGACGTCCGTGTCACGTGAGCGGTTCAGCCAATGAGAGTGAACCAGCTAAGCGACTCCTCCGCCACGCCTCCAGATCGCCTCCCCAATCTCCTGCAGCCAAAATTCGCAGGAGTGCGCGAGGCTACGCGCTCGGCCGCGCAGGTAATATAAGCGTAGCCTTTCACTACACACAGACGACGTGAGGTTTTGAATTCTGTGTACACGTGAAGAGACCTGCGCGGTGTGAAGAAGCTCTGTGCAGATGAAGAAGCGTCACATGTTGGATATGATCTAGTCTTTCTTCCATTAAAACATTATCTCCATCAGGAATAGATACTAAATGACCATTATTGGGGCACTCCCAGTAATTATAGCTTATGACCTACTGTCTGCCACTACAGTGCCTGTACAGTACTTGGTATGAATGTATGTCTTTATTTATATAGCGCCATTAATGTACATAGCGCTTCACAACAGTAATACTCGTGACAATCGTATAAATAACCAATAATACAAATAACACAAAGGGAAGAAGGGCTTCAGACATAAAAGTAACATTAAGGAAAAGGAGTCCCTGCTCCGAAGAGCTTACAATCTAATTGGCAGGTAGGAAGAACGTGCAGAGACAGCAGGAGGGCGTTCTGGGAAGTGCGTCGGCAGGGGGCCAAGCTTTATGTATGAGAAACGCAGAATGATTCTGGAGTTGGCTATTGATGTGTGTTGCCACTTTCAAATACTTATTAGGGAAGGCTTGAAATTTGCTAGAACAAAAAAAAAAAAAATGTATGTTAAGTTTAAATGTCCCGGTGGAGAATAGGAATCCCAAACTGATGACGTCACAGGATATTTAAAGTTGCCATTATGTTAGACACACAATTTCAATGCCTGCATAGATCCCCACACCGGTACAGAGGGAGGTATCTCTGGATGTGGGGGGCCCCTTGGAGCTGAAATGAACAGTTCAGCTCCGGAGATGCCCTGCTTCTGTAATAAACAAAATGTACAAAAACATTAAGCAATAGGTGAAAGCCGCTCAGCAGCAATAAAAACGTGCGTTGAAACCAAAACTTGTCAAGGAAAAGGCTAGAGGGGTGAAAACCGGCGCCCTACTTTACATTACTGTGAATAAATCTTTGGGGCGGAGGGCGGCAAACAGAGGGAACTGCCCCTATAACAAAGAACCATTCCTAGTTGAATTCTGATTTCCAACAAAATAGGTGAACTATATTTTCTATGGCGTACCGAGATTATGAAATACAGATTCAAGTTCCAACGGGCAGAGTCAGCCATGTACTTCCTACTCGCTCTCCCCTTTCCTGGCGGAGGAACACTGCGGTGCGTTGTTACAGGATCCTCTGGCAGCAAAGGGATTAAAGGAATGTTCAAGATATAAGCAAGTCTGGTCTATTTATACATTGTGTCGTATACTGAAGCTATAGGTACAGTTCTGCATAAGACTTATAAGGCTGTGGCCCCGCTGGCGCTGAGCGCGCTCATGCTTGAGAGCGGTGACGTCGCCAGCTCTCCAAGCATGAGCGCGCGTGGCGGCATGTTGAGCGCGCTTCAAACGCTTTTGTCTCCCCAAGTGCCAAGCTTGGGAGTGCGTGCGTGCCCGCACCCACACCGCAGGGACGAGACAATTTAAATTGCAGAAACTAAACACGGCAAGCGACGCAAGCTCAGCGCTAGCGTGGGCGCAGCCAAATACTTAATTCAGCGAATAACAGTTGCAATGTCACCTTTTGATGACGTCAGAGCTTTCAATTGGCCGCCAGAGAAAGGCTGACCTCGGCAGCCATATTGTTTCTGGAATTTCTAAATAAAATCTCTCAGGGAACGGGGGGGGGGGAGGGGGGGATGGAACATCAGTGTGACACAGACACACACCACCTAGAATTTTAAAGGAGCCAAAACTTCAATGTTCGTCTGTCCACCCCCTTCAGTTCGTTTATAAACATGGCGCGTCGGGTTTTCATTCCCTGAAGCAGAAGCAGCATACGCAAAGCCCCCTCCGTCTCTTATATTTATTACCTCTTCTACAGACGAGGTTAAAGGCAAAAAAAAAAAACCTTAAATGCAAACACTTTCCAAGGCCCCCCAAAAATCCATCTTAATTCTTAAAAATGTAAGCTGCTAAATATTTGCTATTAGCATTGCTATTTTTGACTTCTTGAAACAATTTGACTCAAATTCTTTACAAAAAGGTTGTTTTTCTGTCCAGCTGCATGGGATTGCACCTTAAGAGAGCTGCCCGACGGCACAAATTGTGAATGTTAAACCTATTCTGAGCATGTGTTAGAAAGAGGTTTATAAAATGTATGCCTAGAAAGTAGAAATGGGGAAGGGGCTTCCTAAAATAAATGTTTCCTTAAAAAGGAAGTGGAACTATTAGTCTGTCAGTAAAATAACATGTGAATGAAATGGTGTTCCTGGAAACCCTTAATACCAGCATATTTCTGATTTATATGCGTGGACGTCTCAAATCACTGCAGAATCCTTCCACTATTCTTACTTTTATTTTGTTCAGTGTTGCCAGAAATAAGCAAAATATAATCACTTTCCACAAGATACAAATCTGTCAAATAGTTACTTTACGGGTGACTGAATCTTTCTGATAAAGCACTGTGCTATGGTCCAGCGAAGCATGAGAGAGGGGGGGGGGGGGATCGAGGCACGAGAAAGGGGGGGGGGGAGGCGGCACGAGAGAGAGGGGGGGGAGCGAGGCACAGAGAGGGGGGGGGAGCGAGGCACGAGAGATGGGGGGGAGCGAGGCACGAGAGAGGGTGGGGGGAGGCGAGGCAACGAGAGGAGGGGGGGGACGAGGCACGAGAGGAGGGGGGAGGCGAGGCACGAGAGAGGGGGGAGCAGAGAGAGGGGGAGCGAGGCACGAGGAGGGGGACGAGGACGAGAAGGGGGGAGCGGGCACGAGAGAAGAGGGGGGGATCGAGGCACGAGAGGGAGGGGGGGAGCGAGGCAACGGAGAGGGAGGGGGGAGCGAGGCAGAGATGGGAGGGGGGAGCGAGGCACGAGAGGGAGGGGGAGCGAGGCACGAGAGAGGGGGGAGCGAGGCACGAGAGAGGGGGGAGCGAGGCACGAGAGAGGGGGGGAGCGAGGCACGGAAGGGGGGGGGCGTAGGCGAGAGATGGGGGGGGAGCGAGGCACGAGAGATGCGGGGAGGAGGCACAGAGAGGGGGGGAGCGAGGCACAGAGATGGGGGGAGCGAGGCACGAGAAGGGGGGAGTGAGGCACCAGAGGGAGGGGGAGAGAGACGCAGAGGGAGGGGGAGCGAGGCGCAGAGAGGGAGGGGGGAGCGGCACGAAGAGGGGAGAGCGAGGCACAGAGGAGGGAAGGCGAGGCACGAGAGGGAGGGGGGGAGCGAGGCATGAGGGGGAGGGGGAGCGGGCCTGGGGGAGGGGGAGCGGGAGGGGGGGAGGGGAAGAGAGGCACGCGAGGGGGGGAAGCGACGGCACGAGAGGGGGAAAGCGAGGCACGAGAGGGGGGAGAGCGAGGCACGAGAGGGGGGGGGAAAGCGAGGCACGAAAGGGGCGGGGAAGCGAGGCAACGAGAGGGAATGGTAGCGAGTCCGAGAGGGAGGGGGAGCGAGGCACGAGAGGGAAGGGGAGCGAGGCACGCACGAGAGGGGGGGAAAGCGAGGCACAAGAGGGAGGGGGAGCGAGGCACGAGAGGGAAGGGGAGCGAGGCACGAGAGGGAAGGGGAGCAAGGCACGAAAGGGAAGGGGAGCGAGGCACGAGAGGGGGGGGGAAGCGAGGCACGAGAGAGAGGGGGGGGGGGGGGGGGGCGAGAGAGGGGGGGGGGGGGAAGCGAGGTACAAGAGGGAGGGGGAGCGAGGCACGAGAGGCATAGGGGAGGAGGGGAGCTTCCGTGGCTGCCTCCCCTCCCTCCCCCACCTCCACTTCTCATTTGACCGAATGCAGCTTAACTTGTGGCTGGGGGGAGGAATGTGTGTGTGCCCGTCTGTGTCAGTGTGATATTTATCTACTTGAACCCTGCTGCATGAGATGAATAATTTTTTTTGCTGGTGCAAATGGGGAGGTTCAATATTCTACTAAGGCACCGAAATCCTTCATTATTCAGTCAGAACATCAGCAAAGTAACTTGCATCAACCTGTTGCTTTGTTTCGTAACTAGGGTATTCCAGTCAATGCCATTTGTCCAAAAAAGGGAAATCTGCTCAACTCCGACGTTGCTCAAAGTCCAGCAAAAAGAACATGGTTAATTGCCTGATCGTTTTCTGCTTTTTAGGGAACGTCACGGTTTTCGCTAATTTTCTAGGGTGAGATGGAGTGGTGAGCGCAATCAGAGAGGAAGTGGAGGGTCGACCACGTGATTACTACCCAACGCCATCATATTGTCGCGACCCCAGAAGTCTGGTAGTACGCTGGACTTCTAACAAAAGAGGTTGATGTCAGTAGTCTGTACGTGTACATAACTATTCCACGAAACCATTATCCGTGGAATCCCGTAGCGCACATTCCAGTGCGTGCGCAATCCGCTACTCCCAAATAATTCGATGATCGTTAAGCTTCCAATGGCAGCAGAATCCCGGGATCCCAACCATGTGATTGGTTGGGTAGTGATGGCATGGCCGCAATGCCTCCCTTGATAACAAGGAAGGCCTTTGTCCGCTTAAATCACAATAGTGGTCAACACGATCACACCAAGAAAAGGATAATATATAATAGCCAAAATACCCGACTTCGCATGGGTCGCTGTATTCTGGAGTCATCATTTCTATTGCCGATTGTGAAAATCGATCATGGCGGCCTCTTTACCCCGATCAGTAATTTCACCTTCCAGGAGTGATAATGAAGAAATTCATCTTTTGCGCCGCTGCCTGCGCTCAAATGTATGTATTAGTGTGTGTGTGTGTGTGTGTATGGATATGTGTGTGTGTGTATGGATATGTGTGTGTGTGTGTATGGATATGTGCGTGTGTGTGTGTGTGTATGGATATGTGCGTGTGTGTGTGTGTGTGTATGGATATGTGTGTGTGTGTGTGTGTGTATGGATATGTGTGTGTGTATGGTAGGTGTGGTAGGAGTGTGCAGTGGTGAACCAATCACAAAACAATCTACTGCGCCACACAAAGCAGTAAGCTACTCGCCGCCATAACCAAACGTTTGCTGCTTGGTCCAATATTTAGCTCGCCCGGGGTTAAATCCACTCGCCCGGGTGGCGAGCAAATTATAGTTTGTCTGAAGAAGGAGTTGGAAGGGTCTGTTACGCCTTCCATTTTCACCGTAGCCTTCCCTCCTCGCTACTCACTTGTCCCACTGCTCCCCACGATCTACGCCGCTTATCTGCGATTTAGTGCGTTTTTAGGGGTAGGTGTTCAAGAAACTGGGGCGCTTACGTCTAAAGACCTATTCCTCCTCGCTCACCTTCCCTTACCTCCACATCTTCTTCCTTCCATCATTACATAGCCCCGTCGTGGCCCTCAGTTCGTTTTTCAATCATGAGGGTATACTCTCAAATTTCCAGGTGAAAGATAAACTTGGCCCACTAGTATAATATTCTGTTACATGTCTCTCTCCTTCTTACTATCATTTCTCCTCCTTGCACCCACATTCGTTTTACGTGGCATACACTCTATCGTACACGACACACAAGCCCTTTCCTTTGTCCACTGTTCGTGTAGCGCGTAAGGCTCATGCGTCGTTTCTACTTGCTCCGCCGTGCCTCTTCCCTCCATCTTTTATTACGCTCGTTGGTTACTAGAGACATCTGTTATTAGTCGTAGACGGGGTGCTATCAATTGGGCCGATTACGGAATGTGGTTAGGATCTAGTGTCGGGGGTGTATATTTATGAAGCGGGAGGGGGAGAATCTAACGCGAAGCGAAGGCCTACATGTTGTGAAATGCGTATCGGATTGGAGTAGCGCATAAGGAAAGGAGTACGAATGAGTGGGAAGACTAGGCAGAGTGATGCGATGATAAGTGAGGGCACATAATGGGGAGGACGTAATGGCAATGAGGAGAGGATGAAGCGAAGAGGTGGGGGGACTCGGATCAGGAAAAGGCGAAGAGGGATTTGGGAGAATGGTAGACAGAAGGATTGGAGTGAGGGAGCGTATAAGGGTAGATCCGAGAGTACTAAGGGGGATGTATGAGGGGAGAGGGATATGAGTGGGTATGAGGTGAGGTGGGATAGGTAGGCGGTCAAAGGTATAGTTAAGATACGGGCAGGGATGAGGCCATGAGGAAGGAAGAGCAAACAAGAATTCGGAAAAAGAAGCGAGCCGACAGTTGTTTTAGTGGCCTCCTCTTGTTTCTGTATGCCCCCCCGTCGTCCGGTGGCTGGTGTGCCTCCTAGTAATTACAAGAAGTGGCTTAACGTCTCTTTTTATGGAGTTAACTTGTTCAGAATGGACGTGATTGAGTCCGATATTAAGCCCCATGAAGATTTACGTCTAGGGTTATATCATTGAGTAATGGAGCTGGAGCGGAAAGGGGAGTGGGGGGGCTTGCGGGGAAAGGAGATGGGGTGTGTGGGGGGCACTGATATGTGTGTGTATGAGCATGTGTGTGTGTATGGATGATGTGTGGTATGGATATTGTGGTGTGTTGGCCATGTGATATGTGTGTGTGTGTGGTGTGTGTATGGATAAGTGGTGTGTGTGGCCTGGATATGTGTGTGGTGTGTGTGTGTATGGATGTGTGTTTATGGATATAGTGTGGGTGTGTGGTAGGTGTACGTTGTGTGTATGTGATGTGTGTGTGTGTGTGGTGTATGGATATGGTTGTGTGTGTGTGTGTTGTGTGTTGTGTGTGTTGTTGTATGTTGTGTGTGTATGGATTGTGTGTTGTGGTGTAGTGGATATGTGTGTGTATGGATATGTGTGTGTGTTGTGTGTAATGTAATTTGTGGTGTTTGTGTCTGGCGTATTGTGATGTGTGTGTGGGCCGTGTGTGTGTTGGCTTGTGGTGTGTATGAGGTGCTGGGTGTATGGTGCTATGTGTGATGTGTGTGTGTGTCTGGTTGTGTGTGTGTGTGTGTGTGTGTGTTTGGTGTGTAGGTGTGTGTGGGTGGTGTGTGTGTGTGGTGCTGTGTGAGTGGGTGTGGTGTGTGTGTGTGGTGTGTGTGTGTGTGTGTGGTGTGTGTGTGTTGTGTGTGTGTGTGTGTGTTGTGTTGTGTGGTGTGTTGTTGTGGTTTGGTGTGGTTGTGTTGGCGCTTATGGTATGGTGTGTTGTGATCGTGGTTTTTGGTTGGGTGTGTGTAAATCTTGCACATAATAAATTATTCTTTTTTTATTCTTACTCTCTTCTTAAACTTAATCACACACACACACCCACGCACACACGCACGCACGGCACCGAGCACGCCCACGCACGCACGCACGCACGCACACACCCGGCACTATATACAGGAAAAGCATGCGCACTTGCCCACGCTTTCACATAGGAACGCACGGCCGCATCCTGTATATAAAGCTCTTACACAGGTCTGCACCTGCCTTTCACCATTATCACCTAGCATACAGTGCTCCCACTGCAGCAAGGGATTCTGGGAAACGACATGCAAATGAGCACACAAGCCCCTTTGCTTCAAATCCATAGTGAGCATACATGTGTCCCTTTTGCCTGGAATATCCATTCACATGGCGCCCATACAAAAAGAGTATTTGATCACATTACATCCTCAATTCCATTTCAGGAACAGCAGGACACAAAAAGCTGCACCAAACAACAACGTGTTTTTATAACAGAGTACGGGGCTGCTCCTGATCCAAAAGAGTGAGAAATCCGGTGTTTATTAGCCTCTGGCAACAGCCGCGATTCTTCCAGGCATGTGATTGTATCTCGGCAGCTGCTCGCAGGAGGAGCGGCGGGAAGGGAACGGGACACAAATCACTTGTGCAGCAGTAGATAGGACCAGCTGATAAGATGGCTCCATCTGCTTCTCATATGTGCAGAGAGAAAAATACGCGTGTCCCGTGAAGTGTGCCTCCTCAGGCCCGTAATATGGTGGGCGCGCTTGCTGCGCGGCACTTAGAATTGGCTGTGGTTAGCAGCCATTCTATGCTAGGGTTGCTCGCGCGCATGGCAGTGAGCGTGGAGCCGGGCGATCCGGGGAAGACTCGAAAACATGACTTTGCGCCGGGCGCGTGCGTGCGTGCGTTGCGGTGCGTGCGTGTGTGTGTGAATTTATTTATCAAGTTGCACAATGGTTAAGAAATAATTTTTTCCCAAACGTGTTTAAAACATTTTTTTTTAAATATTATATAAAAACACACACACACACACACACACACACACACACACACACACACACACACACACACAAACACACAAACACCCACACACACACACAACACCCACACACCCACCCACACACACACACAACACACACCACCACACACACACACACACACAAAAAACACGTGACACCACACAGCTTCCAAGATCACACACACACACAGAGAGACAGTCTACCCAGCGACACACCACCCTTCCAAGGCCTCGATCAGGTGCCAGAGACAGGATGTGGAGGGAGGGGGAGGGAGGGGGAGGCGGCAGTCTGCTGGGCGTGTGTGTTCACCTCCCAGCAGACTTTTTCAGGAGTTGAGGAGAGGGCGGGGAGGGGGCGGGGCTACAGACGGCAGGTTAGGGATCGAGGCGGCAGTCTTGAAATCATTCTCAAGAATGATGTCATTGGCTGCCGTAGGTCCCAGTGACGCTGCTGCAGTTGCAAAAAACTTTTTTTCGTTTTGAAACTGTAGCCAGTGTCAACTCGGCTTCGGAGACAGGGCAGGCTGCTAACCTGACAACCATTGTTTCAATTTGAATACTTTGTGTCCCACGGCAGCACGCCCTCCCTCCGAAGCCAGCACCCTGAACGAGGCCTAAGTCTGTCACTCACAGCAGCCACGGACCGTACACACAAAAAGTGTGCGTCACGTGCACGAGCGTCGACAGGCATGCGCGCCCCCCTACATTACTAGCCTTTTACAACAGAGGTTTCTTCTCATCTTCATCTTATTACACACTGTGTCCATAGATTTTGATTGCATTTAAGTACTTGCGAAGTTGATTGTATTCTGGGACCTGGACGGGAATTTATAAGGGACTTAAGGGCACATCTAGTACTAGGAGTTATAACATGGGATTTGCAGTTCTCTCCATATGAAGAACTGGTAGCTTCAAATGTCTCTAATAAGGACAGCAGGGAGAAAAAAATGCTTGGAAACAACTACCGCCAATTGCACACCAACGTTCCAAGATGGAGACACCCCTCTGCCCCCAGAACACAACGCTTCTAATCCTGTCTAAGTACATCAACAAAGAAGCTGGGCAAACCAATTTGAATCCCAGGCTAGCTCTCCCCGTGGCCTTGTGCAAGTGATTTGGCGTCACTACCCAAACGCGGGTACTCCAGGAATGATTTATTCAGGTCCCAACCCCTGCAGAGTAACTGAAGCCCCCCCGAATCCCCCAGTCCTTGGGCGAGTTTTCTGCCCCACAGTTACCAGCTGTAAAGTTTCATCCCTATTTTCCTGCAACCCAGACACCTGGGGGGCGACCCCTCCAGATGCAGTTGTGGTTTCTTTTCTGGACAGGCAGTACTGACATACCTTTATTTGTTACAGGTAAAACAGACAGGTGCAACTTCCCCCTCCCCCCCCCCAGTTGAAGCCTCAGCAGGTTTAACAGCGGAGGTTGCAGGGTTTCTCCGGTTCTATCCCTCATCTATCCTTGGACCCCCTTTTATGTGCGGTGCCGTTAGCCATGTAGCCTCTGCAAGGGTTTTAGCCTCCATTGCCGAGTTAGGAAATCTAGCCATCACCCACTCTTCACTTTGGGTGGGCACAGTGTTACAAAGGTCTCCTGGATTATGACATCCTGTAGATCCACAAAGCTTTCGTACACAGCAACAAATCCAAGCTTGCATCAAGTAGTCAGATACAACTCCAGCGCAAAAAAAAGCGTCAGTAACCCTGCTTCACGGCCATAAACTTCTGCAGGTAGACCTCAGGGAGCGATATTAAAATTGTTTAGCAACGCAGCTTTGATGGCCTCAATCCTGGTTGAGGTGTGCAGGAGGTCAACTAATCAAGTCCAGAGCTCAGCCTTTCAATCCAGGTGTTCAATACATGCCCAGGATCACAAGGCAAATGGTATTGCCTGCCAGGTCCTTTAGAAACCGCGAGGAAGGTGCCCAGGTCTTCATCTTTCTCCAGGGTAGGAAACTGCTCTGGAAAGGCTGCTGAGGCTGGAGTGTCTCTCTGGAGCTTGGCAGTTCCAGCTGGTGTCACGCTTCTGCCTCACGCTCTGCAGCGTGTCTCTCAGCGGGTGTTCAGCAGCTTCTCTCTACTCTTGCTGAAACCGTTCATGCTTTGCAGTGTCTGCTTGTGAGCAGCACAGCATGTATGTAACTATTCAAGGCACTGTGGAGATCAGGACTGCTGGGGTCATCAACACAACAGTCCTGTATCCTTGACCTTTGGGCAATTTCCAGGCGAAGCAATTCTCACTCCACTGCTCATCCTACACGTGTACGCTGTGTGTCACTCTCCAACAATTATTAGTATTAGATCTTCATCCTTCGACAAATTTACACCGACAATGGTCATGAAATTCATAAAATAAGGTTGAAAAATAATGTGCGCTAGTCTGTTTTTGATTGCTCTTTAATCTAAATTTAATTCGAAGCACAGGCACTGGGGTTGCTTGTTAATACTGTAAGTATACATACACACACGCCGAAGCATGTCTGCACATCCCTCTGGAGTTCTGAATGGCCTGTCCCTCACCCAGGGACAGCCAATGAGGTTGCACATCCTGTGTAACAGACTGCATTGGCTTTGTACATCCTACGCGTCACATATGACGTGTCTGGAGTTCATATGGAGGCGAAGAATACATAATGGACTCTCCACTTCATCATCTATCCTGCAACTGTGAGAACCTGGCTTTCTAAATGCTCTGACAATTTTTTCACATCTAAAAGGCTCACTGTTTAACTTTACTGCCCTCTCAGGCCGGATTTATACATCTCGTTTTTCAACTCCTCTTCTTAACCTCCAATACCTCGACTTCTCTCCACTACCTCTTTCCCTACTACCTGTATCTCATAATGCTTTTTCTGTTTGCGGTTCCTCACTCCTTTGTAAACTTTATGTTCTCACCAACTTCTTCAGTTCCCTCCTATCCACATTTTTTTCATTCTCTTCCCCTCCCCCTATGCTGGTGCCTATAAACTGCACCTAATCATATCTCTTGGGTTTAAATATCACCTCTATGCTGACGACACACACCAATTACTTTTTCACCCTGACCTTACACCCCTGCTGTACAGAGGAAAGTTTCTGAATGTCTCTGCGATATCATCCTGGATGGCCTCCGCCGACGAAACTTAACATGGCAAAAACAGAGCTCCTCATACTCCTCCTTCCACATTAGTGTTGGAAGCACCCATCATTCAACCAATAGCCCAACACGCTGCTCAGGGGTCACACTCAACTCCCTCTCTCACATTCAAAATGTATCTAAAACCTGTCGCTTTTTCCTCCGCAATATTACAAAGATACGCCCTTTTATCTAATGCTCGACTGCTAAAAACTCTGAACAGGCCCTCATTCTCTCCGTCTCGATTACTGTAACCTCCTGCTGTCCGACCTTCCTGCCTCTCACCTGTCCTCCCTACAATGTATCCTAAACGCTGCTGCCAGAATCACTCTACTCTTTCCTGATCTGTCTCAGCATCTCCCCTCATAAATCCCTCTCCTGGCTTCCGATCAAATCCCGCATCTCGCACTCAATTCTCCACCCTCACTTTTAAAGCTTTACACTCTTCTGCTCCTCCTTACATCTCAGCCACTAATTTCTCGCTATGCACCATCCCGACTCTTGCGTTCTACTCAAGGATTTCTTCTCTTTACCCCCTTTTTTATTTTCTAAAGCCCTCTCCCGCCTTAAACCTTTCTCACTGACTGCCCCCACCTCTGGAATC